>VZTF01003765.1:2010842-2059992 GCA_013397755.1 Cnemophilus loriae | reverse complement strand
AAAAAAAAAAAAAAAAGAGAAGAAAACTTCTCTCAGTTTCATTTGGGTGTAGTCATCCAAGAGAAACTTCCTGGAGAAATGAAGCATTTAACATTTCACATTTGTCCTGTGTTGGGCTGAAAAGAAGAGTCCCCTGTTAGACCACGTCTTCCTGTGTAGTTGGGACTGTTTGATTTCCAAAGAGAAAAAGTAATTGTTATCAGCCTTTATTTAATATACAGATATATACATATATATACGTATATATTTAATATACAGATACAGAGCAGTGTTTGAATAAAATAATGTCGTGGTGACAGGTTATATAAAGGTGTTATATATTTTTTTTTTTAATTTATTTAAATGTATATACATCAAAATAAAGAAGAGACATTCTTTTCTGACCTTTGTGGAATATCTGATGTTTCATTTTTGGAAGCCGCAAATCCTGTGTCGCACTGTGTGAATTTATGAACGCTGTGGTTGTCCCGAGTCTCGAGACCTTCTGTGTCACAGTGAGCTGGCACAGGTCACTGCTGGAAGCAGCCTGCTGGATGAATCAGCCTGTGGAAGAGATGCTTTCTGGTCCGGATTCTCGTGGGCCAGAATACTAAAGAGATCAACTATCCTGATAAAATTCAAGTTGTAAAGACTTTCTCGTGCTCTCGTGCCGTCTGTGGTCTGTCTGATGCTGGTGTCAGACAGACCCTTTCACAGGGGTGAGTCGAAGCTCTAGGCTAAAAGAGGGAGATACTGAGAATTTCTGAAAGAGGATTTTGCAACCAGAGCCCCAAGGCTTTTACTACTCTGCTTTTGTCCAAACCAGACACAGGAAGCACGTGTGCCTGTATTACATAAAAATAGCTTGGTAGGCATGCACTACTGTTGTTTCTCTCCCACCAAAGAGCCTGTTAATTTTAAAGTTCAAATCGTTTTTTGTTTATTCTGATGCCTGGAAAGGGAACCAGTGACTTCAGTTTTCATAGAGAGAGCTTAACATCCTCTCAAATGTCAAAAGAACTTTCACAGTACCTTCCTTTTTCCTCCATGTGTATTTACTAAAGTAAATTTGAAGTAACTATCAAAGCCTTCAGATTTGCTGAACTGTTCCTTGTCCAAGCCAAGGGCTTTCCCAGTTTCACACTGAACCTGTGGGTCAGTACAGACAGAATCCTCTGTTGACCCAGACAATGCCTCACTTGCTGTGTTGGATATCCTGTAGAGCCAAGAAATTTTTCATTTACTCCTTGAACCCCTGAAACTGAAATTGAAACTGAGGACAGTTTTTGGGTTCAAAGTCAGAAGGCACTTTGCATTTTGCCCAAACTGATGATAATCCCTTGTTCTGTTTCACTTTTACTGTCCAGCAGTTGGGTGGCTGAAGGGAGCTGCCTGTGTTGGCTGTCAGAAGGGCTGGTGAGATGGCAGGGTCTGAAGCAGCCACAACAGCAGCACTGAGCTCTCCCTGGTCAGCTGCTTCATGAATTGGTGTGCAGTTTCTTTCAGGTTTCAAGCACCGTTTAAACTATTTATACACTAGCAGCCAACACCAACAGAAGATGCTACCCTGGCTTTGCATTTCAGTCTTAATTAAGTGCAGCATAGCTTGCACAGAGTTCAGTAAAGATACATGCAACTATTTGGTTTTTATAGGAAATGGATTTTGGGAGGTTGTTCCCAAAGTTCAGTGCTGTTAACACAATGTGGTGTTTATATTGTACTGCAGCTTAATGAGTATTAGAGATGAAAGATAGAGAAGGGCGAAGGAGCACTAAGTTCGAGAAGTGCCTACAAAACAAATAACGAGTGAGTGTGCTGTTTGGCTTGGCTCATTTGTATGTATATGGCTGAATCAAGAAAACATTCTTTATAAGGAACAGAGGAGAACCTAATGTGCTGTTTATTGACACACGCACCGAGTCGGTGGTAATAAAAACAAATGAAACATTGTAATTAGCTTTCACGTTAACAACGGGATTTAATGGGTGTTTATTGTCCACGGGGTGGTATTTAGAAACTTCCCCATAGATTCCCCATGATTAAATTGCCTCCCATAGTTCTGTTAGAAAAGTATGCATTTTGTGCTTGTGAAAAAAGAATGTCTTTGCATTCCAGAGGTAATTTCTAGGAATTTTCTGTTAGCTAAAATAATAGGGAAAATCCATGGCTCTCTAATGGCCTGGAGGACTGCCTTTTTTTTACATGTTACTGCTAGGACAAAAGTGATTCCCTGTGTTATGTGTTCTCACACTGTAAGGCTTGCAGAAGGCTTTTGGCCACTTACTCTGACCTGCTGTTTGTTGCAGGACACAGGTTTTTACCATGGAGCATAAAAACTGACCAAAGTGTCTTCTGAAAAAGCTTCAAGGGATGGCAAAATCTGTTTCTTACTTCAGTAGCTTGTTTGAGTGATTGCTCACGTTTCCACCGGTTTGTGTCTGATTCGTCATTTGACTTTGTCTGCAAGTTTGTCTCTCAGTCCCTTGGCATTTGAGTCTATTTCAAAATTTAAAAGAAGATTTGGATGAAAATCTAAAATTTAAGCCTGTGGCTAAAAATACATTGTAGTTTTTCAGAGTTTCAAATCCATGATCTTGCTGTTTTGCAAAATCTCATCTATTCCTGCCTGTCCAAGTATCTTGTCTCTCTGGGGAAATACACACATGGTGTGTAATTCCCAGTTTTTGGGTGATTTTTCCTTCAGAAAGAGGCCAGAAACATACACAAACTGTGTGCACTGTCAAATATAATTTACAAGTATCAAATCCAAGTATTTTGTCGGTTCAGTCTTATCCTAATCTCTGAGCTTTAGCATGATTTGGGAGGGGTTATATCTTCTTTGCTAATTGATCCAAGAGCCCCACAGAGATGGGTGTTCTACCTGTGCATCTCCAGGCCAGACGTTTTCTTGCTTGTTGTGACCAAGCGACAAAAAGCGACTATTAATGGGAGGTGCAGAACATCTGGATATCTTTCCAGCTGCTGAGGTGTTCTGTCATTAGGCATCTTCCTGGAGAGCAAGCTTACTGTTTCCTTCAGCAGAATCAGAGAGGGGGTCTGGTGTGTTCACCATTAACATGAGGAAGGCAATGAATTAAGAATAGTGAATTTTCAAATCCTTTATAAAGAGGTTGTGTTCCATCCTCCGTTACTTACCCACCTACATTTCTGTGCTATCACAGCAACATTCTTCCTGTGCCCTGTTGCATTCCTGTGGTGCAGGTTTTCTCAGTGAGAAAGCTGTATAAACAGATGGATCTCACAGGAAAGGATTTAGTAAATCATCTGAGAGACATTTCACTGGGAGTGTAAAATAGGAGACCGTGACTATTCTTTTTTGTGTTTTAATTGGTTTTTGTAAGAAAGTCATTTTGTCTCCCTTGCAGACAACTTCAGCAACAGCAAGCAGAACTGGAAGTACATCAAAGAGATGGGCTGTCATCCTATGACTTATCTCAGGTGATATTTCTCAGATTTTTCTTTTTGTGCCTGTGATCGTTTAAAATGTAAAACAACAGCAGATTTGAGCAAAACTAAAAGTATATTGTGACTTCTCCTGAATTCCTTTTTGTCAAATACAGTAGAGGGAATTACCTTCCTCTGTGTATCTCAACAGGTGCCTGTTCCAAGTATACCAGCTAATGTTCACGAGGGTGGAAAGTCTGTGGAAAAGCCTGATGCTATCTTCTCCCAAGAGAGAGATCCTAGATTTGCTGAGATGTTTGCTGGAATAACCGCTTGTAAGTGAATGTCCCTGATGTTTAATTTATAATGCTGTGTTAAGCTTGGTTACATGAGTTAGAGCATAGCTTCAGGAGGATGAAGAGAAACTGCAATGTAGCTGAGAATTTTCTAAGCAGCATTGGTCTTTGGGACAATTCTAGCATTTGTCATTAGTTGGTGTTTCCACTAAAGATGATAGGAGTAAATTCAAGGAAGGAAGGAAGGATGGCTTTTGTGTCACCAGAGCCGCCTGGTTTTGGTTCTCTTTTCATTTCACAGGGACACCTTAGGCAGTGCTTTTAGATATTAAATATACTGAGCAGAACTTTCCATTTCTAAGTGTATATTTTCTTTCTTAAAGAGCATGTGTGAATTTATTTCTCTAAATAGGGATGCAAAAGTTACCATATAGTCTTAAGATAGTTTTTTATCAAATCGCCAGCTTTTGTATTGATGCTTTCAGAGGAATATGCTGCCTGGCAGTGTAATAATATACTTGTTCTCTGGTCAGCTGAGGCATCTGCAGTCATGTTACCTGGTTGTGAGGAGTCCTTGCTCTTTTTCCCACAACTTTTAAACTTGTTAGCAAGTTCTGAGAGTGGTAGGAATCTCAGAAACAGTATGTTGTTCTATATTCCTTGGAAATTACTGTGAGGACAGAGTCCTTACTGATCAGTCCTTACTGATGCCCTCACCAAAGGATTTCCCAGCCCTGTTCTAAGAGGTAACAGCCAACTTGTCAGTCAGACAGATCGAGCTGTCTCAAAGTAGCCCCAGCCTGTGCTGCCTGTTGCCCTAACAGACAGAAATCACTAAGACTGGCAGCTGAAGGGATCATCTGAAATATATCTATAGGAAACCAGGCTCGTTAATGCCATGGCTTGTGGCATTTCCTCACTGAAAAAGAGGAATTTTTACATTTGTTTTAAATAAATCAATGTGCAAATGTCATGCAGTTCAGGGAGGAAACGACCCACAGGGTTTGACTCCAGGGATGTTGGAAGGTGACCTGGCTCCCTTGGTTTCTTATGTCTGGATTGGCTTTTTCAGCTGGAGGAGACATTGTAACTGCAATATATACTTGATATTCTGTCCTCCTGTTGCTAGGACTTCTCTGCTATTCCTGTTCATCCTTGTCTATTTACTTGAACAGTGAAGTGAACAGCTGAGACCATAAAAGGGGTCCGTTAGAAGGTAGCGAGACTCCAGCCCCAAACACCAGAATATGTTTTTCCAAGCAAGAACATCTTGCTTTTTGGCTGCCTTACTCGCTCTTTTTCAGGCAGCTCTCAGTGTTTGTGGGGAGGGGTTAGGGTTAAGGGTGTCGCAAGCTGTGAGGAAGCTGGGAGGTTATGTCCTTGGAAATGCCATTTCTCTTTTCATTCTTACCGATTTACAGGCTGTGCTTTTTTTGGGACATCCTCCCTCTCTGAATTTCTCGTGGGAGCTGTGATCAAGGTCTCCTCTGAATGATAAAGGATGGTTCTCAGTTAGGGATGAGATACCCTGTCCAAAACCAATATTGACAAGCTTGCGTGCTGCCTGCCAGACATTTGCATTACGTTGATACCCGATCTCATTCTGTGAGAACATGGGCTGACACAGGGAGATTGCTGCTGTAATTGTGTGTAGTGGCCACGCACAATTAAAACCCCAAAAGTTGGGAGAGGAAGCCTGGCTTTACCAATTCATGCAATTGCTTTAAGCACAGGATGATGCAGTTCTTAGAGAGAGGTTCAGTCAAGAGGCAGAAACATTGGAAATACTCGTCCTGCTGGGAGAAGGGACATCACTGACCAGTACAGTGGTAGAGTTTAGAGAGAAACAGGTAAAATTCACCAAAAAAAGGGAAAATCAGTGCTGTACCAAAGGTGAGAGCAGAGAACTGTGTGTAAAATCCTGAGCAGGAGTACAGCTGGGAGAGATGTGGGCCAGATTCAGAGGCTAAAGAGCATTCAGGGTAACTCAGGAAGGAGAATTAGCTGCTCGCTATTAGTTTAGCTGTTCCCTTTGTCTTGGCCTCATCCTGTGGCACAGACCCTGGTAGCTGCCATGGCAACTCTGCTGCACTTGAGGAATTCCAGTTCATTTGGGGCACTCTCAATTTTTCTGGTGAGCTGTTCTCAAATGTCTAAAGCACCCGCAGGATTTTGGCTCAGTCTCTTCCAACCCCAAGAGTTTGGTGTCCCTGCAAAGGGTGGCCTTAGAAAATGGGACATCTCGTGCAAGAATGACATTAGTGCGGAAAAAGACAAATTCATCTGTCCTTCTTCTCAGAAATATCCCAACCCATTCTCAGTTCCTCCTGCTGTATACCCAACCTTCTCTACACCTTGTCCTCATTTCTCCCTGTTTTTTTTTATCATGGGAGCATAGTTTTGCAGCCCAGCCTTGGTTTCTGTGCTGGACAGTATGTAGCCAGGGAGGAATTTCTACAAATTTCTGCATTACAAAGGACAAGCAATGACAGCTTGCATCGGTGGCATCCACACTCCCTCTCTGAGGCTCCTGTGAGGGAATTTGAGGTGACTTTTTTCTTTTGAGAGGCAAGCTTAGGTTCTTGTTAGGAACATAATGTAAGAACAACTTAGGTAACAGAGAAGAGCTGGTGTGTGTTGGAGGCCTTTGGTGACTCATGCTCAGGACATCTCTAAAAGCTAGGGAAAGCTAAAAAAATTTTAAACACCTAAAAAACACTTCTGTTACTTGTGAGTTGAGTGGGCCTTTGGTCCAAGAGAGCATCTTGTGAAATGAGTGGGAATCTTAAAAGAGCAAAGGGGAAAATGAGGGCGCAGAGTTGATTCTAGGCCTATCAGGTACATAGCAATGAAAGGTTGCGAAACCATCAGTGGGTTGCAGGATGTTTTGCACTTGGAGGGGAGATGGAGAAAGTGAATAAAGGGTGGTGTAGCAGACCTGTAAATTATTTTAAGAAAAGTAGTAGTGAGATTTCTCTGGGCTTTGGAATACTTCAGTGCCAGAAGATTAAATTAGGGGACCAAATGGTGCTGTTCAACCCAATCTTGTTTCATTCAATTAGCGATTGATCTCCAGTTGCCAAATTAAGGGTAGACTATAAAAGTTAATGGCATCTCTTTGTGCATGTTATTCACTACACTCATTTGACTTCCACCCCTCTGGGATGCTTCCGTCCTGTTTCATGGCTCTCCCAAGCCACATAAGGACAACAAATTCCACAAGAGACCTGTGTTTTGCCTTGCCACAGCTCAGGTGTGCAGGTCTTGTGACACTCAGAAGCAAAGTGCCTCCAGCCACCTGTGGGACTGTGGTGCAGGTGGGGCTGCAGGCTGTCACCCTGAGATGAGCAGGCAATGCCCCCAGGCTGTCGGGGAGGTGGGTGCTCCTTGGGCTGTCCTGAGGGAAGCAAATTCTCAGCTGGTTAGGAGAGGGGCTTTTGGACACCCTTCTTTGGGTTCTTTAACCCAGTGGGGTGTCAGCTGCCACCTCAGTGCAGACAGTCTGTGGTAACAGCAGTGGGGCTGGAGGACTTTGCCTGGTGCCAGAAATGTACCTTCACCTGAGCCACAGAGGTGCAGGTGCATCACACCTTCTTCAGACCAGGCTTGTTTCGTGTGACATCCCTCCATCCCCCTGGGCAGACCCTCACACCTTTCTTCCAGAAAAGTTTTGTTCCCCTTCCCAGTCTGTGGCTGGAGGCCCTGCACCCCTCAATCCCCACCTGAGCCAGAGCTGTGCTCTGTCCAGTCAGGAGCAGCTTCCAGCAGGCCTGGGCTGTGTGGCCAGAGGGCACAGCCAGCACAATGCTCCATGCAAACAATGGCATTAATGAGACACAGCCTGTGAGGAGGGTATAGAGGAGACACAAACCAGCTGCGCCTCTGGTTTCACACTGAATTGTCATTTTGTGTCATTCCTAATGTGTTCCACAGGGCTTCTTCATGAAGCTTGAAGAAGGGAAGAAAAGTTCCTGCTGCATACATTGCAATTGTCTTTAAATAATTTTTCCTTCATTATCTCATCCCCTAAATTAAATTCTTTTCTGTGATTTGTTTTTCTCTTGTAGCAGATAAAAAAATGATGGCCTCTGCATCCACAGCAGGAAACCAGCAGCTTTACTCACAGGGAAGCCCATTTCAGCCAGGACACTCGGGAAAGACTTTCAGGTATTTAGTCCAGATCCTGAATTTATCGGTTTCTGTCTGAGAGTGGGGGACTGTCTCCCTTCAATATGGTGGAAACAAAACCAACCCAAGGTGCAAGAGTTTTTTTCACAGGAATGAATTTTGCTCTGTATACACTTCACTACTCATGATATCTCAGCCTTTACGCTGGGCTTACAAACTGAGATAATTTGGGTATCTCTCTTAAAAATATTGGCTGGTAAGTAGGTACTTTTTGCTGTGATAATGTAATTGGGAAAAAAGCTAAGAAGCGGCAACATATTCTGAAGGGAAATAAGTCTGAGAGGTGACGGGACGAGGTCAGAGATCTGAGGAACATTCAACCAGGCTGGGAAGGTGCAAAGATTTGTTTTGTGCTCACAGCTGTCACTACTCCTGCAGGCTGCCTTGAGGGGCATTGATGTGGGCACCTTATCAAAGGGAACAGAGGGATGCTGCATCCATAGTCCCGGGTGAGGACTGGGACAGAGGTGTGAATACTTTTCTAAGGCAGCTTCCAAATACACGTAAGGTGGTGATCTGCCGTGTTCCAAGGTGTTTTTGAGTTATTTTTAGTGTGTGTCATTTCCTACCAGCTGGCAATACAGGTTTGCCTAATCTGAAGTTTGTCTTCATTTCCAATCACTTTTCGAGAGTGTGATCACAGCAATTGTACTTACCTTAATGCCTTGTGATATCAGCACTGTCTTACTGGAGTTTCATTGTCCTCTTCAGACCAGCCAAGGCTGTGAAAGTGAGGGAACAGCCACTCAGAACCTGCCAGTACCAGGAAATGGAAAACATTGGCAAATTCTGATTTTATTTAAACCAATGTGCTCTTAAAGTTGTAATTGCTAATAATCTCAGTGGGGAGAAATAAGATCCATGTGAGTGTGTTTTGTCAAATTAAAACCAAGTATAACTTGGGGAGATATGACAGTAAATTAAAATGTCTTTTAATTGGATATTGTGTATTACTGCGTGGCTGACTTGCCATCTTGGGGTTTGGCTTGTGTTCTGTTCGTTTCCTTTGCTAATTCCTGATGTTTAACTATAGCTTTTTTCCTACTGCTATTCTGTTACATCAAGCAATGGCTTGCATCTCTGCCAGCATTTCCACTCTCAGTGAACTGTCCTCTGTGTAATCTCCAGCCTGGCCCCTTCAGTCACTGAGCCTAGGCAATCTCTAGGCACTATTCTGCAGAATCCTGATTTCAGAGTACATACTCCAGATACAGTCCAAGCTCCTTAGATGATGGGACTTTCCAGTCCAGCTGAGAAGGTGTTGGCAGTAGGGCCAGCCCTCCCCAGCAGCTGCTGTGTGCTCCAGCCAGAGTTAGATGGATTTTCTGGTCTACATTTCCCTCTTTAGAGACTCTGTGATAGTATAAAATAAAAATAAAATAAATTTTTAAAAAGTTATAAAAACTCTACAAAGAATTTCTAAACATACACTTTGCTTTTAGGCAGCTTAGGAAATCCAGAGTAACAACTCCCATATTCAAATGCCTGCCACGTTTTGCTTACACTCTGGGAGGGATTCTGTCAGCCTTCTCCCAGGATTCAGATTCCTGCTTTCTCTCTGCTCAGCCTTGTTTACTTCTTTTTCCAATCTGCTCTCATCTCTCTCTGTAAGATTGTGAAAATAAACAATAGGGAAGGGATTGGAGAAAAGAACAAGCTGTTTCAGTGGATGCACAAAAGTGGCTTTGTGTGCTGTCTTCATTTATATTCATTTGTATATGACATGTAAAAAATATGTTTTTGTGTATAAAAGTACAGTCACAATATGTGGTTGTGTAGATTCTGTTTCTCAATGCTTCCATGAGAATAAAATAGTGATGTGGAGCAGTTCCTTCATAAAACTTTTCATATAATTAGGAATTTCTGGGTATTTCTCTCTAGTGACATTCAGTAATTAGGAAACAGCTAACATATAAAAAACTTCCTTGAAAATATTATTTTTAAATTTTTATTATTGTCCCAAAGTTACTACATGAGTTTAACTTCCTGTCCTGATTATTCTTTTGCCTGGATTTATAACTGCCTGTTCTTCTTTAGCATCAGTTTGTGAAAAAAGGAATTAAAAGCCCTTATTTTTAATATGTAGCACATTCTTCTTCATTTCCCAGACAGGAAACAAATAAGGAAGTGCTTATAAGTATCATCTTTTGTGCCCATCTTCATTTAGAATGGCATTTAAGGAAGTGCTTAAATATTGTTGACTTTAAGCACAAATTTATGATGAAGTACCTGCTTGAATACTCTCTGCAAGCAGGATTTTTAATGCATTAAATGTTAAACTGATGTGGGGCTGAGTGTGTATGCACCATGTGTGAGACTGTTTTTATTCTTAGAAGCCCTTTCCAAGAGATTACTGAGGGTTAATTCAAAATCATTTTGCCTGTTGTGTGTATTAGGACTGCCATTTTAGAATGTTTCATAGTTTTGTGATGGTTTTCAGTCATTTTTTTATCAAGATAGATTGAATAATTAGTTTTAATGTAATGCCAATATTTCTGTATCTGGGGTACAATTTGTGCATTGAGAATATGCCCTACAAATGAGGCTCTGTCTCTGTTCTGAACCCTCAGTTCGTCTGTGGTGCACGTGCCTGGTGTCAATGACATCCAGTCCTCCTCCTCAACAGGCCAGAACCTGACACAGATATCCCGGCAGCTCAACCAGAGCCAGGTGGCCTGGACAGGAAATCGCCCACCATTTCCAGGACAGGTAGTGATCTCAAGTGCTTTGTTTTCATGGTCATTAAAGATTTGCCATCTCTGTGCTTTTCACAAAAGTGTCAGTAAACCCGTCTATAGTGTCAGTGTAATTAATTCGTGGTTGGGGTGGGGTTGGTACCTCGCTTCTGTTCCGTGGCAGGCTGTGACAGTGTGAGCAGCTGCCCCGTGTGTAACTGCACCTGGTTTGGGATGGTGTTCATTGAGGTGGCAGTGGATGTGCCCACCCAAACCCCAGTGGAAGGTCTTGTCCTGCATTTGTTTTATGTGTGCACTGGATGAAGGAAAAAGGACAGATCTTCTGCTTTACTATTAAGCCTGTGAATTAAATCTTTCTTGGACCAGGACCTTGCACCCAGCAATGTTTCCCACCGTTATCAGGGTGGGCAAAGGGGGCACGTACAAATCCAGGCACGGATTCAGAGCAGAGGCTGCTCAGCCTGTCACCCCTCCATTAGCACTGCCCAGTGTAGCTCACACTGTTGAGGAAACAGCACATACCTCCATCAGATGCACTGTGCTTGTCAATGTTAGCCCAGAAATCAGCTCTTGTTCTGTGTAACAATTTAAAAAGAGTGGTTTGTTTGGCAGGCTGGAATGGCATGTTGGGGTGGTCACTAAATAAATTTTCAATAAGTGAATTGTTTCCACATTAATCACTGATTATTCCCATCCCTCAGTGTGTCATGGTTATCTGTCACACCTGGTTAATGAAATCTAGTTGCAACGTTAACTCATTTCTTCAAATGATATGGACGGTGCTGAAAATGACTAAAACATCCCTCTTACTGCACAAATTCTGTCCAAGTCAACTGAGTTTGCGAGTGAGTGTAAGGAAACTGGAATTCATTTATCCATCTTAAATAAAGCAAAATGGAGCTAAACCTTGCAGAAGTGGCATGCCGAGCTCTCACGGCCATTGTGGAAACCTTCAGAAATGTACAATTTCTTAGCTTAGAACTGAACTGAAGACTTAATAGCATCTTCCACATGTTATATGCCTGTTGGGATCTGTTTTCCTCCCCCAGCTCTCCTGTATTTGCCCAAAAATCATAGGATCATTAAGTCTGGAAAAGACTTTTGTGATCATCAAGTCCAACCATTAACCCACTGCTGCTAATTCCAGCACTAACCCACATCCCCAAGTGCCACATCTACACATCTTTTAAACACCTCCAGGGACGGTGACTCAATCTCTGCCTTGGGCAGCCTCTTCCTGTTCTTGACAACCTTTTTGGTGAAGGTGTTTTTCCTGCTGAGAAATGATGGTAAGTGGCTCAGAAAGCACTTCTGCCAGCTCCCTCAGTGCCCTTGGGTGGATCCTGCCCAACCCATGGACTTGTGTGTGTCTGAGTGATATCACTGACCTTTTCTCCTTGGACTGTGGGGGCTTCATTCTGCTCCCTGTCCCTCTCTTCCCGGGAAGAACAGCTTCATTTGCATGCATTGATTGCCAGTAACAGTGCACATCATTACAGGTATCCAGAGATATCACCTTCTATTTCTGTTTGTGGGGTTGGTTAGGCAGTGAGCTTTTCTTGGGACTGCTGGACTTACTCATAATGTGGGAAATGGTTTACAAGCAGATTCTGTCTGTTGCACCATACATTAGCACATGACTTTGGATGGAACTCTTCACTCCCTTTAGTCTCAGTGTACAAGTTGTACATGTCTCAGAGCAGCCTCTGCAGTGTTTAATCATTTGTGTAACATTCTGGGAGATCCTGTGACAGAGCCAGTATGTAGGTGAAATGACAGCAAGCTGGATTTTAGTACCTTTGAATGAACTCAGCTGCCCAATTAAAGCAATGTTAGACTGTTTCTTCCCTTCTGCCAGGACTTGGTGATTCACCCTTCCAAGCCTTTTACAAGGCAAAATAACTGCTGCCTGTATTTCATAGGCAGGGTGAGAAAGCAGCTCATTAGCTTTGAAACTTCTTTGGTCATTTAGTCCCAAGCACTGGAGACTCTGGTCATCTGAGACCTGCATGTGTCCTGCAAGACATTCAGATAACTGATTTTACTGTGGCACTGCAAAATCAATACGCCTGGAAAATAAAGATGAATTCTTCATACCTGTTCAGTTTGAGATTAATCCTCATCATAGTGGTGAAGGAAATCCTGGTCTTCCAAATAACTCTGATACAGAGTACATGTGAGCTAATCAGCAGGAGAGCTGTAAGTGTTGGTTTATAGTCTGTTGTATTCCTTCTGCAGCAGTAAGCTGGCTTGGACAGAAGTGAGATACAGCTGAGACAGGAGAAACGTGCCTGTTGGCATCCACAGAGTTTATTTAGTCTTTGCTTTATGTTGTAAAAAGTGATTCTGCTGTGCTGTTCCTGAACAATGAAACCTTTTCCTTCTTTTACCCTTTATTCCTCAGCAAATTCCATCTCAGTCTGGCAAGGCTCAGTCGTCTCCCTTTGGCATTGGCACAAGTCACACCTACCCAGCTGATCCGTCGTCGTACAGCCCCCTGTCCAGCCCAGCCACCTCTTCTCCAAGTGGGAATGCCTACTCCAGCTTAGCGAACCGAACTGCAGGCTTTGGTGAGTTTCAAATGGTGTAACACAGAAATGCACGTAAAAATGAAACTCTCCAGCATTAACTTCATTAAAAATCCTCCCATTTTTAATCAATAAAAATTGGTTTTTATTGTTCTTTTGGTGGGTTGGTTGGGAAGCCCAGGTGGTGAAAGGGTTTTCTTTCTGCTGTTGAAAAGAGAGGACAGAACTGACCTGTTCCCTCCGTGCTGCATTTCCTCCACATCCAACACACTTCAGAATATTGTGTCATTTTATGGTATGAGGGAACTTTTTTTATTTTTTTCCCAGTAAGTGGTGGCCTGAAAGATTCAGAAGTTCTTTGTATCACTAGTAACCATCCTCCCAAATTGTGGTCAGCTTGTTCAATTTCTTTTTACTTCTCAGGAGAACACTTAAAAGGCACGAAGTTGCATTTTTTTTTCATGTTTTATATTCTTCTTCATGGTGACGTCCTCTTGCACAGAGACTGAATGTTGGAGTTTGGTTGGAAACAAGATTTATTTTTTACCCCTCGTGCTACTAACCTAATCAGAGTAGGTCCCATGTTGTGAAATGGTTTTCTTTTCCTATTACATGCTAATTTGGTGGCTTTCAGACCATGACCCAGTAGGTCACCCCTCGGTAAGTTTTCTGCTGTCCACCAAAGAGTAATATTCAACAGTAAAAAATATAATGGACTCCATGAAAAATGTCACTGGCTGACATAATGTGCAATCCCAAAAAGCACGGGTAGCAGTGTGTTAGTGTGTGTTTTTCTGTCCTGTCCCTGGGGAACAGATCTGGCACAGACCTGTCACGGACGGGCCCCGCTGGCGCAGACCTGTGCCTAGGAAAAGGGCGTTGAGATGGAGCTCTTCCCACACGGCTTATTCCTGCCTCCATTTCCATTTCCACCAGGCATTGTACATTTGTTTATGAGGCAGCCTTGTATTTCAGGCTTAAGCTACTTGGCAAGAACCCTTTCACTTAATGAGAAACATCTCCTGACCTACATCAGTTTGGGTGCTATTAATAACCCAGCCTTCACGGAGACGAATGTCTTCGACCGCTGGCTGGCAGGAGCTGTTCTGCTGAAAAGAAGCATAATTTGCTTCACTCAGTTAATTTCAACATGTTGTTCTGAGGGGGAAAAAAAAACCAAAACGAACTTGCAGCTTTCCTTTAAAGAGTAACTTAGATGAATTTTATTTTGGCCCCTAAAATGTCTTCAGGGTTTTTGAGTCAGCTGAATTACTGGCTGTGGTAACGTCAGTAAGGGAAGAGCTGTAATCATCTACTTTGGATGTGATAGAAATGCATCACTACAGCCTGTTTACTTTACTGTAAGACCTTCCCTTTATCTGTTTTGCATGGCTTAGCTGGTAGCCAAAGGGACTGGGTTAAACACGTGTGTCTGTATTTTCTGAAGTCATGATTGTGAGTAGTGGCTGATTTGACGTGATTGAGTCTGGCTATCAAAGACTTGGCATAGCACAGGTGTGGAAGTTTGGCACCGGAAATTTGGCACCCTTGGCAGGTGATCGGGAAGAACCAGATATACACAGCTTGGTCCTCTGCTGTGAGAGGGAAACAGGCAAAAATAGCTGGAGCAGTTACAGAGAAAAACATTAAAAAGAAAAAAGGAAATGTTTGGAGGAAAGGCATAAGCCTGGTGGCAAGCTTTCTAAAATGCTAATTCTTAGAGGGAGATACTGTAGCTAATGAATGGAAAATTATCCAAAAATATTATAATTCAGTGGCAGTCTGTAGAAATGCAGGGTAAAATGAGTCCAGCTTAAGTGTAATCTGTTACTGTACTCATGAAAAATGTATGTGTAAGAGGTAACCAAATTAATGTGTGGCAACATGCTTTTTTTCTGGTAGACCATGTAGAAGAAATTAATCTCCTTGAAATCATGATTTTAAGTGTATTTACAATAAAGCCTTGCTATTCATGTTACTCAGTCAAATGTAAATGGCCTCAGACTTTAAGGAAAGTATCGCCATATTGACAGAGTAATAATTTGCTATGAACTGCATATTAAATAAATCACTTTGCAGATGTATCACTGGAGGACAAGACAGTCCAGCCATGCCTGTATTTAATCAGGAAAGCTGTTGTCTGTTGATCATAGATAGTGTTTCTACATCTGCTTAAAAAATCCTGGATCTGCTTACATGCTTCGTAGATGAGTAGCAAACTGTGCACCCACTGCTCTGCAAGAATTTGGTGTTTCAAAGAGAAACAGCATTCAGATGGTGAAGTCTGGTTTTTAAGTGAAATGAAAAATACTCCTTATTATTGATTAAAAAACGACGGGGAGATGCTTGAAAATTGTCTTCCAGTGCCTGGCTCACTGTGTCACTGCGTTTTGCTCTGGGCAGTTCACCTGCCATGGCTGTGCAGCCGTGGCCCTGAGCTTTGCTCTGGGGTGAAACTCCCTCCAGCTTCCTCCTCACAGGGCTGGTGTCACTCAGGGCCTTTCTCCAAGGCTCCTTTGCAAATCCAGGCACTGATGGGTGGCGCCCCAAAGCAGGCAGATGTTTTGGAGGAGCTGCTCTCTGACTTCTGCCCTTTCTTCTCCCATCCAGCTGAAGGTGGCCAGAGCAGTGGGCAGTTCCAGGGGAGACCCTCCGAAGTGTGGTCCCAGTGGCAGAGCCAACACCACAACCAGCAGAGCGGTGACCAGCACTCACACCCGCAGCCCAGTCAGACCGAGGTGTTCCAGGTGAGGAGTGTTCAGTGAGCCCAAAGTCCCTCTGACAACCCCTCGGTTCTGAGTTAGAGCCGTGGCCCTCGAGGATCAGGGTGCAGCAGGGCCTGGAGCACTTCCCTGCTGCTGCCTGCTGCCGTGGGCCTGCACTGCTCGTAGCTGCCCTTAGCTACTGAGGTGGTTTGGGTTTCTGCCACACAACAGCATCCTTGCTGATGTAAAACACTGATTTCCCTTCTCTTTGCACCCTACACTTACGGCTTTCATGTTTTCCATGAAGTATCTTTTCCATGAAGTATTCCCAAGTGGAGTGTCTGTCTTATCCTGGTGCTGGGCCTCTGACATCTCAAGTTCAATTAGATAACAATGTCATTCTCATTGACAGTTCAAGCACGAAAGGAGTCTGATACTGCATAGAAGATGGTGGACAATAATTTTTTAAGGTTGAACCCAGTCAGATATCAGATAGGTGGTAAACAATCGTCTTCATCTACCTAATTAACTATAATTCTGAGTCTTGACAACAGATAGTGAAGTCCTGCTATAGAGTGGGACTTTGTAAGTTGACTAATAATATATCTGTCCTTGTATAACTGGTTTTTAAATTAGATGAAGAAGACAGTTTACAAGAAAACAGTGCAGATAAATGCAGGAAAGACAGTTCAAGCCCCAAGCAAGGTTTAGAAGTGGGGCACCTCCTTATCTTTTGGAAAGTAAATTCACCTGCAAGACTGGGCTCGTGTGCGGCCGCTCGCAGGAATGCTGCCGAAGAGATGTGAACGTGGGAAGACTCCTGTGTGGATGAACCATTGCTTTCACACAAGATCAAACAACAGCACTTCATCTGGAATAACTGCCTGTCTGCCTGCTCTTAGCCCATGGCCCAGGCAAGATTGGTCTGTTGCATCTCTTTGTGTTAGCCAAGTTCAATCACTATCCAAGAGGATATTCAGGGTAATTCCAGTGGAGCTGATGACAGCGTGGTTTGATGGCCAGCACACACATGGGGCTCCAAGCAATGTCTTGCTCGTTTCTTAACAAACTTCTCATGAAGTTACTGGAAAGGAGGACCATGGGATAAAAGGAGAGCTGGGCTCTTCTGCAGAGCTCTTGGAGGTGGGCATGCATTTGGAGGGAATTAGGATAATAGCTGGATGCGATAAGAAACTTGGATGAGTTTAAAGGCCTCCAAGAAATTGCTCAGACTGTGCCCAAAGCCAGCCCTGGGTTAGCTGGGCTTAGGGAGGGAGGCAGACTCAAGAGGAGACCTTGCTGGATCTGTGCCTGAGGAGGCTTTGCCACAGAGGCCCCAGCAGCAGAAATGCCTTCAGAGATGGAAATGTAGACAGGAGGGGGCAGCTACAGCTTCCCTTTGGCTGGGAGAGAATGTGGGAAAACATCAAATAAGTGCAAGCTTTGGTCAGAAAATGAAGGCTGACCCTGGCAGCTCAGACACTGCCAGTTGTGTTCACAGTCTCTCTCACCACATTGACAGGGATGCTGTGAAGATTTCAGATGGATTTTAATCAGTCTTTATTTTGGAGGAACTTCCGAGTACGCAGCAGCTCTCTGTTGTTCTTTCACAGAGCAGATCCCGTGAGCTTTCTTGCTTGTTTTTTTGGGTTTGTTTTATTGTGAGGATAATGAGCCATCCCTGGCAAGACTTGGCTTTGTGGTAAGAGCTTATTATTGTAAGGACTGACAGGAAGAGCAAGCGTAAACTCTGCTTTTCCCAGCAAGGGATATCTTTTCCCTGTGGCTTCAGTCTCCGGCTGAGAGGAAAGGTTGAGTGTTTTTTGAAGCCTCCTGCAGAGACCGCATTTGGTTCAGGACGCGTGGGAGCAATTACCACGAAATCCCATTTCTCCTAAGTTCCTGCTATTTCCTCTGCCTCTGTACATTCATGAAGGCTGCTTGGGCACCTTGTTAGCTGGGGTTGGATGTCCAGTCTTGGGTGTTCCACAGAGCAGTGTTCACCTAGAGAGTGCTGGTGAGGAGGTGAGACCTTGCCCAAACCCATCCTGACACAGCTGGAGCTCCAGTGTGTGAGATGTTGTATACTCCCCATGCAGTGAAACCAGGGAGTTTGCTTCTCTCCATATGTAGCTGCCCATCCAAGGGGAGCTGTTTCAGTCTGGGAGGAGTAGGGGGCAGCTCAAATGTGTTTTATTCAGAGCAGCAATCCGAAACTTCTGCCCTGCTTAAGTCTCACCTCTTGTTCAGAAACACTCCAGCAAAACATAAGTAGCACATAAACCTTAGCCCAGCCCTCTGCACAGGTCTGGTTTTCACCTTATTTATCTAAACTTGGCCTTGTCTGGTTTTACACTGAAAAGATGAACAGGAAACAGTTTGTGTCTGGATAATGTGTTGGCAAGTGACACTTCACTTTGATTTTTCCTTATCGTGCAGGACATGCTGCCGATGCCGGGGGATCCGACACAGGGTACTGGCAATTACAACATTGAAGATTTTGCTGACCTGGGCATGTTTCCACCATTTTCCGAGTAGCTTGCGAAGCAGAAATGGAAGTTCTTCTTCTCCAAGGCCATTTCAGTGTAATTCTGGCGCTGCTTTTTCTGTGTCGCATTTCTGTAGAAGCCACTAAACCAGAAGATGCATTTCTTACGTTTCAGATAGTGGTGTAGGGCTTGCTCTCTCCTCCTTGGGGTGCGTCAGTGCCGACAGAGGAGCTCCAGCACTTGTTAGTGTTCATTGACAGCTCCTTTTGTTTTTTTTTTATTTTATTGTCATCTACCTCAGAGATAACAGTTTTGCTTGTTTTTAAAAAAAAAAATCTCTGAGTCTCAAATATTTGAATGTGAATGATACATAATATTTCCTTTGAATGGTAATTTTTCAATAGATAACGAAGTAACAAAGACTAACAGAGAAAAGGTAAGGTCATGTCTCGTTACAGTGCCTACCGCTCGATTTCGATGCCTTGCTTTAAGCTTAAGTTTCTGAAAGCAGACACAATATTCTGTTTTCTTTGATTCTCATAGGTTTTAGGTCACTTTAAATGTTGAGATTAAGCAACATAATGTAGGCCTCTCTCACCAGAAGATTCAGCTCTGCCTTTTCTAACTTAAACTTGAATGTGTGTACATTTTGGTACTTTATGTATATCTTGTGCTGTATGAAGTGATTTCCTGTACTGGTTTCTTTTGCCTTTACAAAGGGTCCATTCTGGAGTGTACTGAAAAGGTTGATGATGTATGTGAAGGATTTGAATATCATAGGAGTCTCTATCACTTCACGTAGGTGTGCTTACTTTTAATTCAGGTGGTTCTCTATTCAGAACAAACATTTACTTACATAAGCTATTAGTCTGGTTTTTGCACTGAATTGAGGCCTATAACCTTGTACATTTCTCACTGGCTGCTTTGATTATTATTGTTCTTGCTTTCCCAAAAATATTGCCTCTTAAAAAATGACTGTAAACACATGGAGATTGCATTTTCTATATTAGCTGCATTTCCTTTCTGTGAAGTACTTTTTTATACTGTGAAACCTCACATTTTAACAGTGCAAGGTGGTGGCCTGTTACTAGGAAATCATTCGAGCTCATTTGCTGCAAGCAGTGAGATGGTTTTGTAGTGTGTAATTTTTTTAGAGTGAGTTGGTAATAGATATTCATTGGACTATTGTCCACTGCATACACAGTGATAACTTGAATTTTTGCTTGGATTCCCAAGCAAATGCTTCTGTTAAACCCCGTTAACCCTGTTCCGTTAAATATGGGATTTTCAGCTTGCCAAGTTTGTTGAGGACTCTTGACTGCTCTGAATGCCATATGCTTTTCCACAGAGGTAAGTTAATCACCTTCCTCTTGGGCGAGTCACCTGCCATATGTCTTCACCAGAGATGTGGTAGGAACCTTTTTGTTCAGTATTTCATGTGCGTGATGAGGTACAGAGGTCGGATCGTAAGGATTTTGTTCTGACCATTTCTTCTGGGATGGGAAGAAAGAGAATCGCTCACAAAGCCCCGAGTTGCTGTGTGCAGGTTGTTCGTAACCTTTGAGGTTGGGTGTTGGTAGCCAGCCTCTGCAGAGGCGGAAGGGGCAGCTTCTCTCAGCTTTTGGACATTCAGGGGCCATCACGGACCTTGAAAGAGCAGCCCCAGGGCTGATCCCAAAGGATCTCAGTGTGTGCAGCAGTTCTTAGACTCCGCAGGATTAAGCTCTGCCTTCTCACAGCCCCTCTCGAATTCTGGGGTGTCTCTGAGAAGGGACACGGTGCACATCACCACAGTCCATATTTTTGGGATAATGTCCTGGAGAGCAGGCAGGCCCTGCCCCACAGCCCGCTCTGGCCACACAGGTTTCAGGTGAGCGTGGCCCAGGGACACGGCTGGCACAGATGGGGCTGTGCCCATCTGATGCTGCTGTCCCAGTCTTCCCCCAGATCAGCATGTAGTGTTCAGTAGCCAGGAAGAGTCCTTACTATTTCTCTTACTAAATCTGGGACCAATCTCTTACCCTATGTGCAAGTGGGGCTAGGGAGTCTTTTTTTAGGACAGTTTTGTATATCTCTAGATGCGGTACTGGAGAGGCCTCAGATCTCCTGGTCTGCACTTGCCTCAGCAAATCACACTGAGAACAAACAAAAAACCTCCTATCTTTTCTCCCCAGAGATCAGGAAAATACCATCTTAGGTGAGCAAGCCATGTGCTTACGCACTCTTCTTTTCAATACGTGGATGTTTATTCTCTTGGAGCCATCTCCCTTTCCCCTCACGCTGCTCAAATGAATGACTGCTCATGGAATTGGACAGGCAAAGCTCTGCTGCCTCAGAGTAGAATTCACTGGTGTCTCTAAGAGGTGCCTGGATGCTGCACCAGCTGAGTGAGGTGCTCAGCATCAGTGCAGGGTTTTGAAAGAGGCTGCTCATGAGGGATGGAGCAGTAGGTGAGCAGTTTGTGTCTCTGCACAGAAGATGCTTGGCATGATAAATGTCAGTTTTTCTGAAATTTTTATAGATTTCTCTGTAAAGTGAATAATGAATTCAGCGAAAAAGTGCTGTTTCTCTGTTCTATTTTACCCAACAAACTGCTCTAAGTGTATTTGTAGTTTATTCTACTTCCTGAATTCAATTTAAAAATAAGGTTTTTAAAGTAATTTTCTTTCTCCTGACATCAGCAATGATAACTTCCTCAGTGTGTCGTGGGTTTTATACTACTGCAGAAGGCTTCCCGTGTACAGATTTCGGTTGTGCAGTTAGAAGTGCACTGTTAGAAGAATTTTAAGCACATCTCTCTTTTCCTTGTTGTTTTTTTGAAGTCAGTACGCCTGAGGCATCAGAGCATGGACCGCTTCTCACCTTGTGGGCTCCTCCTGCCTTTCTGGTTGGGAAAGGCGATGGCTGCTGTGTTAAGGGCAGTGTGGATAGTGCCAGGTTTGGGTTTTCCCTGTCAGCCGTCACCATCCGCTGTTTCTGTTGTGCCATCCCGAGCCAGCGCTTTATTCTTGGCATTTCCACCCTTCCCCTGCTCCTCTCCCGTTCCTGGCCATCCCATCTCCCCCAGCCCGGGTGGGAGGTGTTGGGCTGCCATTCCCAAGCCAGCGAGGAGGGAGCAATTAACGAGTTTGGCAACTTTGCGCTTCTGAGCGAGCAAACGCTGCAGGTGAGGCTTTGCTCGTGCTGCAGGGCCCTGGCCCCGCCGTGTCCGTGCCCGCTCCTCCCAAGCAGCCGCTCCAGTCTTGTGGCTGACAGAGCTGTGTAGCCTTGGCTGTGCTGTATCTTGTGTTTGGTTACTAAAGCGACTTGACTTATCCTATAGCTGCAGTTGTAAGGTGCATTGGGAATGCTGATGTTTTTATTACGTGCTGTCAGTGTAGCTTTGTTGGCACTTTGGCTTCCAATTTCTAGAATTTCATAGGTGGTGGATTTCTCATTTCTTTTTGTGTTTTTTTTCTACGCTGGAAATAAAGCAGTGATTTCTGATTGAACTGTTGAAAACACAGTGTTTCTTGAAACTGAATCTTTTGGATTTTAAACTAATGGAGCAAGAAACTGCAATAGTGATGGTGTGGGTGAGTTATTTCAAGGAGCAGACATGTAGACTGAGACAATTTTAGATACTAAAATATTTATATTCATTTATTCAGATAAACAATCCAAGACTCCATCACATTACTTGTACAAGTGCTACTGGCAGTACCTACAGTGATGCTTTAACCAGATAGTTCCATTTGTAGCTTTGTTGCCTTTTCTTTTCTTTCGAAGTACAGTATGAAACTGTAAATACTTCTTGCAGAACTGCCTTTTTAACTCTTAATTACTTTTGGCACAGTGTTAAATAGTGTTGGATTTACCCAATTGCTATGACATATATTTTTATACATAGGTGTACTCTTTTTTCGAGAATAATACAGCCATTTTGTCATTAATGCCTTATCGGTGTCATACTGCTGTTGCTCTTTGTTTGCAAGGTATCGAGTGGACTAATTTCTAGTTCAGATATTTTCACTTTTTCTGGCAGTGCTCAAGTTTGGCTTCAGGTGATTTTTGCCAGAGCCCCATTTTTCACAGTTGTTAACTGTGAGAAGAAAAGAATGTGGGCTTGGGCTTGTTGCTGTTAATGGAGCAAAGAAAAGGTGATGGCATCTAATTGTCTTTAAAAGGTCAGTCTTTTCCTACTCTAAACGGGAGTGCATTTCATGAAACTGATGATTGTGGGCACTGATTACTTTGTGTAGATTAATGGTCTTTAAAAAAAAAAAAAGGGAGAGAAAAAAGAAAATAAAACAACTCCAAAAATGGGCTTCTGTCATTGTTAGGCACTTGGTTACGTATCTGTTTAAACTCTTCATATTGATGTGAAATTGTGGTGTGGATAAAGTGTATTTTGTACTTCTGAATGTTCTATATTTATGACTAACAAGTACAGAATCAGTTGTGTGTATGTATAACTAATAACTGCCTTTTTAAATTTCATTAAAATAAAAATGTCATGAGCTGTTGTTAATTCCTGTCTTTCTGTAAATAAGTAAAATACGCCATTGGGAATTGTCAAGTAAGAAATGACTCTGAATTATAAGATTCAAGCCAAAAATCAGAAGATGAGGCATTGATCTTTGTCTTTGAAATCTCCTCCAGTGCTGTGTGGTTGGGGACAGGATGTTCCCCTTTTATCTGTCTTGTAAAGGCTGTCCAGAGGGAGTGGGAGAGGAATGATAGTTTGAGAGCTCAACTTTTAAAAGTGTTCCAGAAAAACATTAATTAACAGCTTGTTCTACTGATGACGCTGAGGTGTGTGAATTGGTGTCTGTACTGTAGAGGGTTTCATTAGAACACAATTGGTTTAGAGCTAATTCATGGTCTGGGGCAGTATTTATTCACTCCCTGGGGTGGTATCACAGTGGTTTCCTTGTCTACCTTTTGGTCTCGTTGTTCCAAGTTAAAAATACTTCTATCCTTGCCACAAACATTCTGGTGACCTTTTCAGACTGCCTATGTAAGGCACGTTACCTTTCACTGTGGGTCTTCATTGCATTTATATTGTTATTTCTTTGTCGACTTGCTACTTCGTGAGCAGGATTTACCTTGCTCATAAATCCAAAAGCCTGGTGACTGGGCCATGGCAGGAGCTGAGGAGACTGTGCTCCAGGGCCTGCGTTCCTGGCACAGGGTAGGTGGTGTTTCCACAGCTCATACTCCATTTCCAGGGCTCTGCCTGTGGAGAACAGGCGTGGGCTCTGCTGGGACCCGGCTGGGAACTGGGGCTCTGGGCTGGGCTAAATCAGATGCAGCCACCAGCCCCCCCTGCTCTGCTGGGCTCTGCTCATTCCAGAGACACGGGTTGGTCAGTGAAAATGGGCCACTCGTGCTGTTTTGCTGTGAAAATCGGGTTTTCAACGAAGTGATGTTCCTCTGGCATTTGCTCAGGTGCCGGTGAGCATCTTTGATGAATGGGCATGTGCCAGACCTTGAGCCCCATTTGGAAGTGCAGCTGCTTTCATCCTGGCAGCTCTTTTGGGCTTTTCCAGTGCATTTTAATAGGCTTGTAGTTGCTTTTGAAGAACGGTGTGCAAACAGAAAGGCACACACAGAATGGGTGTTGCCAAGGAGGATACAGTGTGGCTGGGCTGTTTTAAGATCCCTCCTAGCACTCCTTCCATATGGGTCATCATTAGCTGTGCTCTCACCTGCTAAATCAAGTGTACTTCTGGGCACTGTGGAGACAGCTGGGTGTGGGAGTGCTGGGAGATACTGATTTTGGCGTGGAACCTGGGTTTGGAGATGCTGGATGTGGAATGGAGCCACGTGTTTGGTGACTGATGGTCACTGGATCTCAGCAGGACACCGTGGTAGAAATCCACCCAGGCTGGCACTCAGGTCAAAAATGCAGCTAAGGCTCACTGTGTCCCTACACTCACCATCTTTGCCTCTATCAACTGACAGTAATGAATCATAACAATGGGTCGAGTCTTCATTATGATGAGAGAAACACATTTTTCTTAATTTTTCCATGGGAGCTATTTCTTAGCCACATTTCCATCAAAATACCATCATGGTTCAGGAAGTATTACTCATTTAATTTTCCCAGTTTCCCTCCAAGTTGTATATAACAGGGACAGATACAGGATGAATTTGTCCATCCTTTTTTACCAAGTTTCAGCGTATTTCTGGTTGAAAATACTTGGCAGCATCTTTCTTCAAACTTCATGATCTGTCCCACATAAAATGAAATGGAATCATTTGAGCTGTATTAATGGATGTGGGATCAGATCCAGAGGTTGCTAGGGCATCTTTTCATTAGCTCTGGAAAAAATTGTCTTCTAATTATAGACTGGCACTAAATACTAATATACAAAATGTGCCATTTGGGACCCAGTTGAAAAAAATGTCACTGCTAGGCTCACCCTGGACAGTGCAGCAGTGCAGAAGTGCATTGCCGTGGCTTTTGCCGACAGAAGTGCTGTACACACACCACTGTAATGACAGCTGTGCAGGCAGAGCCTGGGGATAGAAGACAGCCCCAGCTGGGCTCCCAATTTGGGAGCTTTCCCCAGTACACACACCCCTTGTTAGAGATCCCCCAACACTTTGGTGTCCTGCTGCCTATTAGAAATAGCAAGCACCTCTTTTCGGTGAGGAAGGGGAGGTTTTAAATACTTGGAACGTTTTTAAAAACAAGAAGCAGTGCAAAGTTGAACTACTTTGGTGCACTCTGTCATCCCAAATGTGTTTTGGGTGGCTCTCAGAGCCTCCCCCCAGTCGCTGCCCATCCCTGGCTGCTGGTGGCTAATGACCCTTCCCTTGGAGCCCAGAGCAGTTCTGTGTGTGGCCCTGATGGGAAGCGGCTTCAGTCTACAAAATAAAATCACTGGATAGTTATTTTCAATTTAACACTGGAATTACTGGCCTGATAGACCCGTAGTCACTGAGGAGCAAGCATTTTGAAGACCTGAGCTGCTGTTTGCTTTGTTGTCGGAGGCCTCCAATTTTCTAAATGAACTCGAAAGAGAAGATGCTGCCCTGGCACTTGTAAACACATCCCACTGCCTTCACTGTGTGTGTAGCAGGGGGCAAAGGCTGGATAATAATACTTCCCACTCGGAGAAGGAGTTTATCCTGTGGAATCGTCTCAGAAGCAGCCCTCCTCTCACTGTGTGTCATTTCAACACGTCGTGGATGTGATGGATCAGGGATACCAAAGCTTGACTCACAGAGGGGATGAAAATGCTGTGGGATTCCTTCCTTCATGTAAATCACACTCAAACTAATGTTACATTGGTTCTGGTTCACATAATTCAGAGCAAAAGTCATCAAGAGGCAACACTGTACAGTGCTGCTGCTGAATTAAATTATATTTAATTTTAAAATGGGACTGTTAATGGATATGTCCCATCCTCCTCCTGTTACCTGCTGCTGCCTTGTCCAGCCACCAAGAGAGTGCAGAGTAGAGCTAGTTGAGGTAATTCAGGCTGGTCCCTGCGTGAGGGACAGATGGAATCAGCTTGCTCCAGCATGCTCTGCTCTGGGGAAGTGAGCATGGAGCTCACCTGCATAAGGAGGTACCTGTAAACACCAGCTTGTGACCTCCCCACAGTGTCCCCTGGGCACAGCTTGCAGAGGTGGGATTGCAGTCCTGGACCTCCCTGTTCCCCCCAGTGCTCAGCCCAGTATGTGACTGCTCAGCCCACCAGAGCTCCTGCACGGCTCCTGTTCCAAAATGGAAACAATTATGCTGTAGTGAAAGAAAGTCTGGGTTTGGACAGTGATTTTATGCAGTGTCAAGGAGTCATGGCCTCCTCAATACCAAGCCCATGTGTCATCATGGTTGTCTTGTGTAGTCAGGAAAAGTTCCTGCCCGATGATTTATTTGGTGACGTAGGGAGGAATCTTTGTCATTGTACCCACGAAGCTCAAACACTGAATGTTTACATCCATTCTGATATAGCATGGAAAACTACAAAGCCCTTTGAAAAATGTTTGGATTTTAATCTATGAAACCCTGAATGTAGATGGTTGCAGTTTTGTGAAAAATTTGCAGAATTGATACTTTGGTGACTTGAAGTGCTTATCTTTGCCTTTGTCTGTTTAAAAACTGTGTTTGGTGGGGTTGAGGGAAAAAAAAGTATGCATTGAAATTTGTGAAATTCCTATGAAAAGTTTTAATTATTGAGAAACTATAAAGCATTGTGCACTTCCTTTAAGGCATATTGATGCCCCCCACTGCACGTGTGGAGTTCTGAATTGGAGTTTATGTAGATTCTTCACATATTTTTTGTGACCTCTGTGATTTAAGGTCAGAGACCCCAGCAGGGAGTCAATGGAAGTTGTCACTTTAATCATTTTAGTTCTAAAGGTTCATCAAAGTTATGCGAATTGACCTAAATTTTCAGGTCCTGCTGAGGGAGTGGGGTTCTGCACTAACCTGCCAAGGCTGACCTGGATATATCAGCTGGTAATGAAATACTGGAGCAAATCCACTGAAGCAAGTGTCAATTATATAAATAAGGCTACTAAAAGGTAAAAATCTTAATTCAGCGAAAGGTAACATTTGATATTTATAGATCACTATAGATACACAACATTTCATCACAGAAGTGTCGAGCTCAGGCAACAGATTTCCTCTGACAGGTTTGTAAAATCCCCATTTTGTCCCTTGCACCCCCATGTCGGTGAAGGGTGGGTGCATTTTTGTACTAATGTTGATAAGGTGTCAAGGCAATTTTACAAGACTCTTTTTAACACTAGCCAAGACTCCAGCACTGAAAAAGAGAACTTTATTAGCAGAGGTGGGAATATCAGATAACAGATTCCTGTTTTCCTTTTGGTTTTCTGCATGTTCTCCCATCAGGAGCATGTTTCACAGCCATTTGAAACACTGGAGCTGAGCTTCCAGCAACAAGTCCATTAATAGCTCCGACTTCCAGGAGGTTCTAAAACTGGGTTAAAGATACCCTGAAGGCACAAATTTCTTTGCTGTTCAAGTCTGCCATCCAAAAGAGAAAATGTTTCTCTCAAAAAAAGAAAAAAAAAAAAAAAAGCTTCTAGTTATTTCAGTTATTTCTCTGGGAGAGTACACACTAAATGCTGTGTTTGTCAGATTTGTTGATTCACTGTCACCTATGAAATTGAGGTAGAAACTGTACTTTCCTCAGCTGTGCCCAGAAATGCCACTGTAATGGTTTCCAGCTTCCTCTGTTTCCTCACCAGCCTCAGAGCTGGGCAGTGGAGGAGGAGAAGGTCTGATCGCTTTGCAGCCCATGGCTCAGGAGGTGCAGGTTGGACATCCTCTATCAGAGAGTTTATGCAGCGTGGGAAGAGGCTGCCGAAGGTCCCGCTGTCTCCAGCCTTGGCTGGACAGAGCCTTGGCTGACCAGGTCTCAAGCTGGTCTCCTGCTTTCCCAGGAGGTCCATAGGGTGCTGTACCTTCAGCGTTCCTGGGATTCAGTGGGGCCGCCTCCAGCCCTCAGCACAGCCACAGTGTCAGAGAAGGCTCGAAGACCTTGATGTGGTCACTGACCCTGAGCCAGTTAGAAGGTCAGTGTGGCCTCCTCAGCCAGGCAGAGCAGCCCCAGGACTGAACATCCATGGCCACAAGACTCTCAGGCTGCGACCACCTCCTCACCCACTGACTCATCCTTTCCCCATATCCAGAAGCCCTGAGGAAGTGCTCTGCACCACACCACCTGTCAGATGTTCTGCTGCTGAGCTGTTCTCACACCCCTCCTTCTTTGAAGAGCAGACCAGTTCTCTAAAATGACTCAAGCTGTTGACAAAAGTCTCCTGAGGTTGCTGACAGAAGCCCAGACAGAGAGTCTATCAGCATAGCCAGTCCCTGAATTCTGCAAGCAACCTTTTATTACAGGCCCGAGACACCAAGAAAGAGAGACCATCTTGATGTAACACAATACCTGTTGCCTGATTCGGAGTGTTGTTTTGCTGGAGAATCTCCAATATCCCATCAAATAAAACCCTTATTAACAGCAGAGTGAAACACAAACAGCAGTTACCAGACTGACCAGTGGGAGAAGTAAACAAGGAGGATCTATAATGGGTAAGATTGCAGTTTTGCTACCAGCTAAAATGTTTTCTTATAGGATTATTTCCATCACCATCACCCAGAACTATGAATTGGTGTCCACGCAGTTTGTAGGACAAATGTGAAGGCTACTCAGTAACCTTGATGCTGTGGCAGAAGCATCCTGGATTGAAGGAATCTAAGAAGGAATGCTGCAAGTTCAGTGGTATCACAGCGTAGGCCCTAGTTCAATATCATTGAACTATCAATTACATCAATTTAGGTTTTATCTGATTTTTAACCACTTGAGCTAGAACTAGAGCCAGTCATTCCATGGCACTTAAAATCCCATTGTCATGCAAGCTCCTGTTCAGATGTAATATTTTATAGGCTCATCAGCTATTTGTAAATTGATGATTTTTAGCCATCAGTGTTCCTGAGCTAAAAGTTAGCACTGCTGCTTGTTGTCTTTTTCACTTCACTAAGGATCTGCAAAGCTCTGGGGGTCTCTCCAAGAAGGTTGTGCTCATTGCTGGGAAGAGGGACAAGCTGTTGCAGAGTGCTCCTGGATAATCTCAGTTTGGATCAGAACGACCTGCACAGGACCACGTCAGATGTATCATTTCTGATTCAGGGACTGTCTAAGCCAAACCCACCAGAGGTGAAGATGGAGAAGCATCTCCAATCCATCCCTCCACAGTCTTTATTTGGGTGTTTCCAACCCTGGGTGCCACATCAGGACTCTGATTCTCTCCCACCCCAGGACTAACACATGGATCTTCAGCATCACGCTGTCATGAGGTGTTGTTTTGGGACACTGACATACATGGGGGTTAAATGACTCTGTGCACCAAACCAAACCACTGGTGACCCAAAATTACAACGTGGGAGTTCCTGACTGCTAGGCCCGTGCTCATTCCACTAGACCACACTGCCTCCTGAGAAAATACGTTTTAATGGTATCTGGCCAGCTGTGTAAACATGTCAAGAGACAACCATGTAAAACTGAACTGCTCCCATTAGGCAAGTTATAGTCTATTTTATTTGTAAGCACAAATCCTAAATCCCTCCTCTAGGATGATATTTTCACAAACAAAAAAGTAAGGAAATGAAAAACAAAAGCATTAGAGAAGATGTTGATGTCTGGGGCTATGGGTGACGTGACCAAGTTCATTTCCCCTGAAACAGTGAGCCTCTTCCTCTCTACCAGACTCTGCTTTCCAGCCTGGTTCCTGATTTGAGAGCTGGTTTTGGGGACAGATAGGCTGGTGCCCATGTGGCAGGTAGGAAAGGCACCTCTTTTCACCTTACGAGGTTTCCTCAGCTGATGACCACCCACCCCTGCTTAAAAATACGTTGCTGTAAGAATCAAAGCTATCAGTTAAGGAGTCTGAGCACCCTCAGTGCTCAGTGTTGTGTTTTCTCATTTTGTCTGTATTATGAGAAGACAAAACTTTGCCTGGTGTGGGACACGGCCAGCCACCCAACAAGCAATCTTTATTCTTTTATTAAAATGCCTCTTGCCTATCTGCGCATTGCAGGGTACAGAAGAACAAGGGATGTATTTAACACTAATGTGACCCATCCTCCCAAACGCAGTTGTAGCAGCATCTAATACAATGAATTTTTGCTGGGTTTTGTTATAAAAAACAGAGGATGAGTTGACATTTACTAGCACTTTGAGGATAAAAAGCAGTGGGTTTGGGTAAGTAAAGTGCCCCAGAACTTGCATGAGCTGATTCCTCTGACAGAATGTTTCAGGTTGTAGTGGGACTCACATCTTAAATGAAAAACTGCTGCTGTACTCACTCCCTTGTTCACTGTTAAGGGCCCTTCTCCTGGCTGTGTAGGTGGCACCACATCCCAGGACTCAAATCTATTCCCTTTGCTCCAGTGTGTAGGCACAGCTGCACCAAAAAATAGTGACATTTCTCACTTCAGACAGTTTGGTTCTGGTTCTTGTGTTAAAGCAGTTGCTAAGTGACAGCATTTCCCTGATCCCACCGCTCCGTACTCTGCTCTACAGCTCCGAATGCTTTCACCACAGGAGCAGACTCTGGCTCTCAGCTTTGCTCTAACATATGTATCATGTTGTTTCTGCAGTGTTTATCAGTAGTACTTTCTCTGTTCCTCTCCAGCAGTTACATGCAGAGCCAGGTTCCCCAGGGAGGTGGACCCATGCAGGGCTGGAGATCCAACGCTGTTCTGCTGCGGCTGACTGCACGGTGACAGCAGGAAAGAGAAACATTCACCTGCTGTGTCACCTGCAGCAAGCTTGTCTGACAATCTTCAAGGTCCACAGAGGTTTTCTGGGGCTGGAGTCTGAATGGAAGCAGTAAGTAATGAGCCAAGCACAGGAAAAAGGCACAGCTCAGCTCAAGCTGGGGCTCTGAGCATTGATGAGGAATTACTTTATTTTTTGTTCAAGGGGATTGTGTTGGAGCCTGCAGTCCCCACTCATGCTATCGAGTTGGGCAGTGGATAATAGAAATCAGAAGGCACTCTGTCACAGTGAAAGAAATCACAGATGATTCACAAATTCCAGGTGTTCTAATGAAGCAGGAATGCCTGGTACAGGCAGGAAGAAAGTTTGAGTGTTGGATGTTAAAGAAAACGCCCAGGTTGGCAGTGCTGAGAGCGGATATTTCTCACAGAGCAAATCATGGGTAGGGAGTTCTCATGACTTATTTCTTATCTGGGTTTCCTGCTGGGACCATTGCTTCCACGATTTCCCCCTTCTTCCTTGCCCTTCCCTTTTCCATCCCCAGCCCTCTCTGGGCTGGATTTGTCTCCAGGGGTGACCGCACCCTGCGGGTGAGAAAATGCCTCTGTGGATGTGTTGAGTGTGGTACCTGCCCCATGTACAGTGATTTGGAGCTGACAGCGATAGCAATGAGGTGGATTAACCTCTTCCCTGGCCCCAGTGCACCAGCAGAGGTGTTCTGCTCCCCAGCTGGGCAGTGCTGGGTCTCTCCCACACACCAGGAGTGAGGATGAGCTGTGCACGGGAGTGGAGCCCCTCACAGAGCAGGCAGGCTGGGGAGTCCTGTCAGGCTCACGAGGAGATGCTTCACCAGCCCCGTCCGGACCAGGCAGCTGTTGGCAGCTGTGTGAGGCTGCAGGTGGGTCCCTCAGACCTGACTTTCTCACATGGGGCTCCTCCACTCTCCCTGATGCTGAGGCTGGAGGACGAGATGCCTCGTAAGCTGTCCGAGGTGATGGACTGGCTCTGAATTCTGCTGACGAGGACTGTGGTGGAGGGTTTTTGTAGAGGCCTTAGCTCAGGGCAGGATTTTAGCAGGTGTTGAGGTCTCCCCGAGGCCAGTTTCCGGCAGGCTGAAAGCAGCCTTTCAGCATTACCGGTGATGACATTGGATGAGAAAACATTTTTCTTTAAACAGTAGTTTCTTCAAAGCAAGATGTGAAAAGCAAAAAGTCCTGAAACTAGAATTTTGCTTCCTAGAGTAGAGTACCAAAACTAATGAAAGCCAGGTGCCTTGGCCTGTCCCAGGACCAGGAAAGGGAGGAAAAACCAACCTCAGCAGCCTGAAAATCTACAGTTACAGGAACCTCCTCCAGCACCCAGCATCTCCCAAGCAATAGAAAAGCCCAGGAAGGACGTGTGTTTGTGACACCGAAACACAGTGTGTACAGGCAGTAGAGGGGACTGGACCTGCTGCCACAGAATAAAACAGCTTCCATGGGCTGGACTCCTTCCAGGATTTGCCAGAAGGGGAGGGAGGGTGCTGAAAGCTGCTTCAGGCCACACAGATGCACTAAGCAAAGCTCTGATGAGCCCAGAGCCTGGCCTGAAGGCCAACTGTTGCAAAACTCATGTAGGTGTTCTGAGTCCTTCCTGGATGGGGACAGCAATTAGGAGCTGAGCTATGACAAGCTGTGTTACACAACCATCAAACCAGTTTGGCCACCCATTGCCCCCCAGTTTCGTGTTGTGGTGCCAGTGTGTAAGGCAGCACTGCGCTGGCTACACTCCCATGGTGTGTTCATCCTGTCCTTCTGCGTCATCATTTTGCAGGAAAAACATTGGGAGTTGAATGTTTGCTGATGGAATCGTATGAACGTGGCAGAAATGAGTCTGACACACTTTCTGATAGACCAAGGTCACGGTAAAAATGTGTGCACGTGCAGGAATATATATCTAAAGTAGATGTGTGTGCAGGTATAAATGTCTATACATATGTCTGTGTGTATATGAACACTCGAGCAAAACATATATGGGCTGGAAAATACCTTAAAGGGCTACAAATAGTTGCTCTGATGGACAAGAGAAGAAAGTGCCCCCTTTCCCTGGGCTCCCACAGCCATCCCAGCTCTGCCAAAGACAATGGCAGGAAGCCAAAGGGAAAGAAAGAGATCAAGGGGAGCAGAACCAGGCTGGGCGTCCTCTGTTTCGCACTGGAAGTACGGAAGCTCAGAGGCTTAAGTCTTTTTTCATGAACCTTTCATCTAGACCAAAAGTGCTTGTACAAGCCTTGCTCGCTAGCTGTGCCCCTGGGCTTACTTACAGGACTGCGGATTTTATCCAGTCCTGCTGATTTTTCTGGGTGGAGATGAAACACTGATTTCCTTTCAGGAAAGCTCATCTCTTCCTGGGAATGGTTAAATAGTGCTGACTGCACGTATACCTCCTGGGAAGAATAAGGGAGGAACAAACCCAGCCAGTTCCAGGTTTTGCAAGTGGTGCAGACATTGGAGAATAATCTTTAGTAATGAGGGACTGATAAGCACTTTGATACAGTTTATTAATTAAGATGCATGTACTTGACTGATCCCAAGGTCAGGTATTTCTGCCCTGGTATCCTCATTCAGTCCAGAGAAGGATGGCAGATCCAGGCCGTCCCAGGTCTGTGTGTGTGCAGGACCTGGCTTGCACTGACGCTGCCCTGCAGGGATGGATCAGCACAGGCAGTGCTTGGTTTGGGGAGAGCCTCTGCATATCCCTCTGCATATCCCTCTGCATATCCCTCTGCATATCCTTCTGCCTGTCCCAGCCAACTCCTCACTGCACCGTCCCAGGCTTGGCTGCCAGGTTTTGATTAATGATTGATCCAACACCATGCAGGTCCTCCAGTTCTTGCTGACTCCTGATGGCACAGAGTCCAGCGGACACATGTGTGTTATTAGTGCTGTAAGTCCAGCAGAGCAAACAGCTCTTCATCATATACGCTTTCGCCAAGATATTATAGCACAGTTTCCACTTCCTGGCAATTAACTTCATCTTTACCATTCAAGAACAAGAATCACTCTGTTCCAGATAGGCAGGTCTGCAGAGTTTGGAAACTTCTTATTCCAAGTTGAAAGCCCCAGAAAATTACTTTGATGAAACAATTTTCCTGTCATTTAAACACAAAGAAGAAGAAAAAGCATGAGGAGTGGTGTTGCTCAGCTGGCTGGGCACAGGGTTGAGTTTCAGATGACCTGGGTACAGCCCTTGGCTGTGCTGCGGGCCTGCATACTGTGACCTGGAGTTAAGGTCCTTGTCTCTCTCCCAGCCCTGGTGTTCGTCTTGCTTTTTTACCTGTGGGAATTACAAAAGGTGGTGGAGTTAAGAGTAAAACCATCCATCAAATGAGGAGCTTTTGGGGCAGAGGAGGAGGGCTGAAGGTGGCTGCATTTCCATCGGCTTTGCTGCTGTCCTTCCAGGTACTCAGTAGCATCCTCCAGGCTGGGGATGGGTACACTGGGCTTGGAATAGGCTGGGCAGGTTCCACAGATCGCTGGTGGTCCTGGCTATAAAGGAAGAGCCAAGCCCTTAGCTGCAGGTCTGTTGGTAGGGCAGGTCTGATTTATTCACATAGGTGAGTTCAACTCCAAAGGCTTTGCGGCCAGGACTGTTTTCAATCTGTTGGCTATGCCCAGAATAACAGGAGCAGGATGTCAGTGGGAGCCTCCAGAGCCACTGCAGTACAACTACTGATCAGTCCCTAACAGATAACATTTCCTGTCTCCAGCTTTCAAGAGAGCCTCATGGGCCAAGGGACTGGAAATCTTCCTCTCTGTTTTACTGGTTGTGGTCTGCAGTTCAGGCAGGTATAACAGGGAAGCGCCTTTTCACTGCTCCGTCAGCTCTGGATGTTTTCCAGATGCCACTGGGGAGACCTGGTGGCTCCTGAGAAAGAAAATATGTTCACGAAGGCTCACTGGAGTGATTACTAGCTGTCCCACACCTTGGGAAGCCAGTGCTATCTGTGGCTCCGCCCTGATGAAACTAGGTACCAGCTGGATAACAGCCAGGCCTGGGCCAAATGGCCGAGCAGAGCATGACAAGGGAGCCAGGAGGAAGGAAATGAAGTCAGCCCTGTGATCCACACCAGATGCACACTCACACTTTGCTACGAGCTCATTACCCCTGACAATTACCCTGATGTGCTGCCCTGGTCTGCAGCTACAGCTGCTGGGGGAGCTGCCAAACTTGGCACGGACCCAGCCCGTTCCCAGAGGTCTCTTTTGGGCCAGGGCAGCCCCTTTCCGAGGGCCCCGTGAGGAGCAGTGGTGGCTACATGAGTTACACACAACCATCCCTGCACAGCCAGCCACAGCACAGTGTGGGAGCATGGTGATCCATAGGGACTGGTGTGATCCTGCCCAGGCTTGCGTGGGGCTGATAGATGGCCAAGGCTGAAAATGTTGGGTGGGTAGTGATCACAGAAAATATTTGCGTTGTTTATCAGGCCAAGAAAATCATGGGGTTTAAAGGATATATCCATGGAGTACAACCAGCAAATAGTTGCTTAAGACAGCCTGCTGCTGGGACAGGCAAATCATGGCCTCAGGACAAACCGGGAAGAAGATCCTGTTCCCAGTAGGTCTGCTGGCAGCAGCCCTGACTCTGTCCTGAGCTCCTGCAGGACTGAGATGACTGTGGCTCCAATGCCGGGGGCTGTGGCTGAGGAAGGAGGAGGCCAGCTCGGAGAGGCAGCTCCACAGGAGCTTCTGACACCAGATGAGGTGAAAGAGTAGGAGCCTGGCCTTTTCATGACTCAGTAGCACTGATTTGTTCGAAGAAGTAGCAGTTGGAAGGAGAGGGAGCAGAGCAGATGCAGCTGTGGGGTAGGAGGCCAAAGGAGAAACAGGCAAGACGAGGGAAGACCACTGCTAGGAGACATATTCAGCCAAATCAGCTGCTCATATCGTGTTTTGGGGTTTCTTAATTGATTTTTACACTAACAGACAAGCTCTTTTTTTTTTTTTTTGGATGTTTCTCTAGAACTGAGTCATTTCCTGGGGTGGGGGGAGTGGGAAGAAAGCATTTTTCTCAAAGCTTTAAAACAGAGTTTCAGCATTTGGATTGAGGATTCTTTGTTTGGTTCTTCTCTTTCTTTCACTGAAACAGTTACATTTTAAAAAGCATGAAAGCAAAAGCCAGTGGTTGACAACCCCTAAACTTGTGCCAGAGTTGCTCTTTGCTCAGATTGTCCATACCAGGTAGCCCAAAGCAGTGTACGGGGTGGATGGTGAGACTGGCCAAAGTGGCCCAGCTCCAAACTGTCTTGTCATCATATTCACCCTCAGAGGTTGATGCTTTTTCCAGCTTCTGTGCACGTCACTGGTGTTGGTGCCTGTCTGCTCGTCAGCACAGTGACCTTTCTTCTGGTTTACATATCAAAATGGACTGTTTTGGCAGCAATTTCCAGTTCAGTGTGAGCCACGTGCCTTTGCACTATAGTGGACGTAGGGCAAAGCTGCCTAAAGCCCTCAGAGCTTATGTGTTGAGCTGGGGAAGCCTAGTGTGAAACAGTGGTGAGTCTGGATCTTGTTTTGGCCAGAAAGTTGTAAATACAATGTGTTAGTTAAATCTGAAATGGACATCTGCAATCAAGCTTATTTGATGGAGATTAGAGCCTAATTAAAATGTAAGAGGCAAAGGGGCTACCAGCCTCAGAGCAGCATGCATAGACAACTAAGGGGTGCACTGGCTTTTGAAAATAAACAGGAGTTCACCACCTTGAAGAAGAAGTCACACCATCCAGGAAGCTCCAAGCACCAACTTCACTGTCCTGTCTTGCCTGTGGACTGGGGACAAGAAAACCACTGGCCAAGGTGAAATGAACAGCAAAAACTTCCATTGACATCAGTGGGTCCTGGACTCATCCTATGGCATTTTTTGTTTGTTTGGTAAGCATGTCCTGTAGCACTTGGTTTCTGGAATGTTTTATGCGTAGTCTCTCGATGGAGAAGGAAGCAAACATTCGCTTTCGGAGTTACTGCCTGTACATCACACAGCTGGCTTCAGAGGGACCGCTGCTCTTGGTTGAGCATTGGCGTAATTAAGCTGGAAATCAAACAGAGTCACTGCAGTTACCTCAGATCCAGAGAGGTTTATCTCACTGCACTGTTTAGCTGGTCATCCTCCCTAAATAGTGTGCAATGAAGCCAGAAGTGGGAGAAAACTTTTAAAGGTGTGCTCATTGAATACAGCAGCAAACCGCAGAAGGTATGTTGGGATCGTGCACAAACTTGATCCAACTCTACCCTCAGTTTCTCACATCTTTCTTTCATGGTGGTGATGCTTGCTAGGACCCTTAGCACCACATGATGTGCAGTAACATCTGGAATTACAGACTAGCCTGGAGCACTGACCCTTGGGAGTCAACAGGCACATGGTCAACAGCAGGCGATTGTAAAATACAGCCTGGCCCTTGAAAACAGCTTGATTTCTTATCCTCAACAGATTTTATTAACCCATTCTAATCCAAACTGGTGAGGAGCAGTGATTTAATGTTTTAAAACAAAAGGAAGCTAGAGAACACTGATGACTAATTTCCTCCAAACAACGTCATGTGGGTCATCTTCCTCATGCGTTGTTTGTTTTGCTGATTAGCCTTTAGGTAGATGTTCATATATCAACTATTATTTTCCGCTGTGAATTGTGGTTTTCTGCCCAGCAGCAAGTCCAGTTTCCAGGGTAATTGGGAAGCCAACTCCTTTCTAACTACGCAAAAGATGAACTGTGTTTCCTGCAACTTTAATGTCTCTAATGTTAGTGGTTGAGTAATAGCCGGACACAACAGTGTCTTCTGAAAGGAAATATGCCAAGAGTCGCTGCTTAGAAGTGAATAAAACTTTTTTTTTCTTTTTTTTTTTAAAAAAGGTGTTTTGAATTATTTGAAGCTGCAAAAACAGCCCTTTTCAATCAAAGCTTATCCTTCACAACAACAGGATGCATTGCTCTATCTAAGCAAGTAATAATATTGGTTTTAGTCACTGGACATGCGTCGCTTCCTGTTGAGAGGATTGCACAGATAACTAATTTATTGTGTATCAGATCACTAACTCATTGTGTATTTGGAGAATTTATATACAGAGTTGTTTTCCAATACCATCTGTGTGTAAGAAAATACTTCTTTGCAATAAGCTGGTGTGATCTATTGGCTGTACAACATAAAACAAAATGAAGGTAAACAGCCTCTGAAGGACTGTGTTGCTCTGTTAGCATTAGCAAAACCATGAGTATTTGGGGTCTCAGTCCTTCCGATTTACAGTCAGGAAAATTTAGTCACGAACTGCACATTCTGGTTGTACAAGACCTTTCACCTAAAAACTCCCAGTTGCTTAAAAGGCAATTACTGGGAGCAATGGCAAAATTTTGCCTAAGGACTTCTTCATTGCCCCCTGCTAATGATCTGCTGGGATTCTGCATCTCCCAGAACATAAGCATAGCAGAGTAATTCTGATGTCTGTCATTGCTCCCTTACTTATATTAACAGTGTATTTCATGGCTGACTTCCCATCTTGCAGAGTTGTTTTCTCCATGTTAGGCTGTACTAATGAACTGAGAACAGATTCTGAGCTCTCACTCTTCCAGGGGAAAAAGACCAAACTCAGCTGAAATTAATGGAGTTGGTCTGCTTTGACCTGGCATAAGGAGGATCCTTTCTGCCTTCAGGTAAATGCCCTGGGGCTTTTCTTTCAGCCAGGCAAGGCTGCTGACACTGTCCTGGAAGCAATTAACATTTCAATCATCTTTGGGTTTCAGCAGTGCCGTTCCTGTCAGGGTGCTGAAGCAACACGACTGACAGGCAATGCCCCGTGCCCCGACCTGAGAGGCCGTAATGAGATCCCAGCATTTCCCTGACGCTGGAGGACAGGCCGGATCTCTGCCCTGCACAGTCGGTGGGATTCTGGGGAAGGAAACTCATATCAAAGCTGGTGACAGCTTTTCTGTGTGCATACATAAATCAAGTCTGCGCTGTGCTTTTAAAGAATTATTTTCTTAATCTATCTGTATGTCAGTGGAGGATTTTTCATCAGAAAACTATCAACATCTGCAGATCCAGGCTTTCCTATATCATCTGAAGTCAGACTGAACATCTGTCAGCCCAGCCAATTGTTTTACCATTTTCCTGCTGAGCTATCTGCTGCTGGGAAGGGGAAGGGGGTGTTGAGACCCCATGTAACCCCAAGGGCCCAGTTACCTTGTCAGTGTAAATAGGGATCCTCCTTTCAGTGCAGTGGGTTTAGAAATAAAATCCTGATCAGAATGGACCATGCTCTCCCCAGTGCCAACAGCCAAGGGGAAACTGGGTCACGCTAAAGAGTGTGCAGATGGGGAAAAAAGAGGATCCAGGGAACCTTGTCATTGAACTTCACCTTTATGCTCTGGCCACATGAATTGTGGTCCCTGAACACTTCAGCTCAAGCTGTGTTTAGCTCCTTTATCACTTTATCCCTTTTCCATCCTGTTTGTTCCTTTGGCCAGCTCTTTCACTGTGGTTAATTGACCTGGTTTCACTGATTTCTGTGAAGACTGGCCAAGCCTCCCAAGCTGGAGAAGTGGGTCACCGTCCATCATGTACACTGAGGCTTCAGCGGGAGGTTGCCTCAACTCTCTCTCTTAACAGAGGAGCCTTTTTGCTGACATGTGAAGCTGCATTTTCACCCCAATTTCACCAGACTTATGATTGGTTTCTGTAGGAGGAACACTTGGGAGGTGCTATGAGGAAAAGGAGGGTCTGGTGACTTAACATCTGTGCGAATCATGGTTATGTTGGTTCAGATAAATTTAACTTGGGACTTACTCTGTTTAAGAAACTTCAGACAGAAAAAAAACCCAACAGACTGTAATTCCCCAATGAGGGGTTTATTGCCAAATGGATGCATCGCATCAAGCGTTAAAAGAAACAAATGTATCCAAGAGGGAGAAGTAATCCTTCTGTTAGAAATTACTGCAAACAAAATTGCAAATGTTGCCATCACTGTTGAAATTCGAACTGGGAGAGTGGAATTCCATACCTCAAAAAATTGCGTTTTGGCCCAAAGTGGGAGGCAGAAAGCTTTCCCTTAAAAAAAAAATTACAGAAGCCACAGGATCTACCCTTTAAACCCCCTTTCTTTTTAAATCAGGCTCCAGTTATGCTTAGACTAGTATTTATTAAGATAACTGTTCAGTTCTAAAAGAACACAGTCCAGAAAAACAGGAAAGTTACTTAGCTGGATGTGGACAATTTTATTCATGTCAGTGGAAGTACTGAACTGTTTCAAGTTAAGCACCAGCTTAAGTACTTAATCAATTCAGAGCCAAAATTCTTCCAATTGCTGTAAGAAAAAAAAATCCCATTTCAGTACAACTAAAGCAGTGCATTGTATCAGTTTCCCTTTTGAAATATAAACAGAAATTGCAATTTGTGAACACAGACACCTCCCAAGCTGAATCACCAAAATGCCTGGAAATGAACAACAGCATTCAGGTAGTGATATTTGCTGTAAAACGAAGGAACCTGACTTCACCCAGTACTCCCTTATCCTAGTGTAATGCTACTCCCTGGAGTACAGTTCCAAGTGCTTTTCTTAGTATAGTGTGAATGACTCAGACAAAAAGGTTTTTTCCTCTGTTCTCCCTGAGTGACCAACGTGCAGGAAGAGGAAAACGCTGCATTTCACAAGGGAAGTTTTCCCGTATCTTACTGAAATTGTCAGACCTTCCTCCTCTGCTTTCCAGCTCTGCAATTCTTGCCCTGCAAGTCAAGAATGACCCTGGTCAGACTGAAAAGAGATGGCGCAGTTGGACCAGCAGATACATGGAGCAACAAAGCAGTCTTGGACCACCTACTGACAGTGCCTTCACTGCAGAAATCGCTTCAGAGCCGACACGAGGCTGGTCTAGGATGCAGCTCTCTCATGAGTGCAGCCACTGAAAGCCTTGCTGATGTGAATCAGGCTGAGAGCTGTGGGAAGGAAGGGTCATCTCTTGATAACCAGTGCACAAAGATCTGGCAGCCTGGTCACAGCTCTGGAGGGTTGTGAGGCCTCATCTCTTACAGCATTTGTGTAATCCAGTCTTTATTACCTGCTGACAGACGTGAGCACCAAACTCCCTTTTAATACTGAACAAAGTGAAAGCAGTGACATATTCAGATTCCCGTGGTCTTGGGAGAATAAGGAATATGTGCTCATCAAATTGTGACTGTCACAGAATTGTTCTAATTACACCATCAATCCATATAGGATTAATACATGAAAGCCTAGGCAGGGAAACATATGCTTTGGGTTTTATCTTCAGCACAAGCCTCTAATCTTTCCTCAGGAAATTACCACGTATTTTATCAGTACCTTGGTGTTAATTTTTAAAACCTAAAGACTTCAATTAAAAGGAACTGACCATCTACCCTTTTTTTCTTTCTTATAAATGGAGTTGTTGTTACCTCATTAACTATTTAGCATCCTGGCAGGTTATTGCAATGAGCTGAGCTTTGCAGAACCGCCAGGGTTGTAACCCTGAAGGAAAATGTCATGGCTCTCCATACCTGATACATTTTGGTTAGCAGAGATTTAAAAGCAGCAGTAACAGAACAGTAGTAAGATATATTTGGCAAGAAGATACAAAATAGCTATTAGGCTGGTTTACATCTGTTTCCTTTTTCATTCATTTTTCCTTCTCTAATTACATACTTAACATCAATCTGCTATCACAGTAGCTTGGATTATTTTCTCTCTGAGTCTAGCCTCTACGTCACTGTCACTGGATTTCATTACTGCTGCTTTACCAGTAAGTAATGAGTCTCTTTGTACTTACATACCCAGACTCCTGCAGTCAAAGTGATTAGCAGCACATCTCTTCAAACACCCCTGTCAGACAAAGGTATGAAGAATGACGAGGCTTGTTCTATATTGCCAGCGCTCACATGTGTACTGTCTGATAATCACATATAAAACAGTGTGAGATTTTGGAAAACTGGGGACAAATCTGTGGAAAGCTTTATACACTTCAGAAAAAACTGTCTTTTGAGTAAGCACATATGCCTTGAAGTACCCCATATATATCAGCAGATATCACAGGTTCAGCAAAAAAAGGGAAAACAGTTATTTTTTCATCAGATGGTAAATAGCTTTTATGGTTTGTTTTTTTATTTTCTGATCCTGTGAGTCAAAAAGAAAATAAATGTTTGTTCTCTTTGGAGAAATGTGAGACTTTGCTCCTGCATGTCATGTTTCAAAGCTCAGGAGCAGAGGGCTGGCTCATGGGATATGGGTTGGGGTAAGGCTGCCACTTTTCCCCACAGCAGTTGCCCACTCATAGCAGCATACGCCGCTCCCAGGGAGACCCTCTCAGTCATCCTGGCTGGCCAACAGCCATGGCAGCATTTGTCCTCTGTAGACAAGAAGGGTTCTGATAATAAGAATATTAAGTGCTTCCTGAAAAGGCTGGGCTGACCTGACCAAGGCTCTGTACTCAGCGCTGTGTTTGTTTGCAGCTCTGCAGGTGCCGAGTGTGTTGATTGTGTTAGAAGTGGGTAACTGCAACCTGATAAGGACAGCTGTAATGGTCTGTGTGTTGGTAGGAATAATCATTTGCAAAGAAATGGAGTAAAGAGCCAACAGAGCAAGCAGGAGTTAGCTGAAAAGGTGTGGGGGTTAGAGGGAACTGCAGGCTCAATGGGAAACAGCAGTGTCATGCAAATCTTACTTAAAAAAGAAAAAAAAAGAAGGCAAACATCATCCTGGGATAGATCAGTGAAAGTGCAGTCCACAAGCTATGAGCTCATCCTACTATTCTACTCACCATGAGTAAGGCCCCAGTTGGGGTACCATATCCAGCCTGGAGCATTTGAGAGTAGTTGTAGGTCAGCTTGGGAGAGATGAAGAGCAAGAATGACTCAGAAATCAAAGAAGGAAAAAGTGAAAGGAACTGCAATAATCTGAAGAAACGACAGAATAGAGGTAATGATAAATAGGTAAATAACTGCAATAAAGAGAAAAAGAAATTATTCTTAATGTTGATTGTAGGAAAAGTAGTGGTGGGCTTCTGTGCTTGGATGTACTTGTACTGCTTTTTTAGACATTAGGGACCAAACATAGGAAACTTTTCTAGGAAATTTCCCATAAACTATGAACATCAGGGTCTGACATTTTGGAAACCACAGTGACTAAAAAGCAATGTGGGGGAACTGAGTTTGCCCACAAAATGACTGAGACAGCACAGAGGACTCTCAGCTCACTGTCTCCTCTTCATCTGTTCTCAGAATTTGTCCTTGAGCTAAAAGGAACAATATTTGGTTTTAAGTAATGGTAACAGTTGTAGGCAGTTGGTGAGGACTGAAGCCAGAATGTGTCATTTTTGCTGCCTCCTACCACTCTTTTCACAGAGAGGAGCATCTCTGCTCATCTGTCTCTAACCCTGCTTCTTCCACTGGCCCCACGTGCCCAATCCACTCAGCCGGTGATGCATGTGGAGTATACGCTGGTTTACTGCAGCAGTTTTGGTAACTTCACCTCTTCCCTCCAGATTCGTTGTGTCAGGGTACCTGTTCAAAGTTTTCCCTATTTGCTCCACATCAAGGTGGAGAATTCCAGATGAGTGCCACAAAATCAAAGATCACGCTTGAGACAGGCAGCAGTTCTTGATGCCTTGCTGTTGTTGCCATAGGAGGCAGAAAGTGCCACCAGCATCTAGTGACTGGTAAAGTAACCCCCAGCAGCACCACCAAAGAGGGAATACATTCCACAGTTCAGTTCTCTGCTTCCTCATGCACTGATAAAAGCATGTTAACAGAAGAACAGGCTTTATCCAGGCTTTCTAGGGAGAATAGGGGAGATAAGAACTTAAAGAGAAGGAAGGGAGGAGTAGGTAATGCTTGAGAGTTGAGCTGTCTGGTTTTCAGTCTCAAATGCATGTGACCTGCATGTGAAAAAAAACATGTGACCTGCTTTTCAAATTTATGTCTCTCGGGGATTCGAGGGATGGTCTCAGACTAATGGTGGTTTTGGTTTGTATGATTTCAGAAAACCAAGTTTAAGTGATGTTGAGAAGAAAAAAAATTGATAGATCTCCATAGATTTTAAATAATTACCATTGGCTCTTCTGTGCTTGTGCTTTTTTAAAATGAAATTTAAGCTGATTATCATAAGTTTATTCCAGCTGAAGAATATGGTTCAGACTTTGGATATGAAGATTGACATGCAGTTGGAAGAATCCACATGCTTCAAGAAAGCATTGCTGGTTTCTGACACACAGTAGCATGCAGAAGCCAAAATATGTTTTTCTATTTTAATTACATGACCAGTACTCATGAATGGGAGCCTGAACTCCATCTCCACTGACCTTAAAAATGCCCTGGAGGTTTATGATGAAATGAAGCGTATGTTTTCTTATGATTTCTGGAAAGTAAGGAAACACAAAAATCAGTTGTTCTAGTTTTATTTTTTTTCAGGAAACAGTGTGATACACCATCAGAGCTCCCGCATTATTGCAGGAGAATTTGGCAGTTTTCCACTTCAGTTCTTTAACATACATGGGATTTGGCAGTTGTATGCAAATGTTCAGATCAGGGTTTCATATATGACGGCCTCATCCCTGAATAACTGGACATGGGTAAACCATGTGAACAGTCATTCTGGCTTTTGCTGATAAATCAGATCATCCTAATAGATAAATTATTGTAGTGAATGAAATGTATGTCTATGCCTCAGTCACATTAATGACTCTGTAGTGCTGTAGACATACACAAATTGACTTTTAATTGATAGCTTGATTATGGGTCTGGCCACAGTGACACAGAGCTCTGCCTCTGTCCAGATTTTGTTAAGCAGTAATGCCTCAATGCCCAGCTTCAGACCTGAAGGAAAGCACTCCTTACAGGTACATGTACAGGTCCTAAGGAGTCTTTGGAGTGCACTTGTTACACCCATGCTGAATGCATGGGTGGGAGTGGAGTGTGGATCAGCTGCTCTCTGAAGGTCACCACGACAGGTGGAGGCCAGCTGGAAGGGCTGGGTGAGCATTCTGGATGTATCAGCAAACTAAAAATTCTTACCATGACATAGGCTGGAAAAATGGTGGACAAGGACAAGCATGCAAAGAGCAATACATCTCCGTGAAAGTGCTCAGTGGGAGCTAATTTGTCTTTCACCCCAAATATTAGGTGATTGCAAGGTAGGTGGATAAAGTGGGTTTGATGTGGTTTCCTACAATTAGTATTCCTTTTTTCCCCCCTGCTCTCAGTTTTCTATTGTCTTTCTCTTTTTTTCTCTCTCTCTCTCTCATGAACTGTCTTCATATCCATGTCTTACTGTTTTTCACACTTCTTTTCCATAAGGCTTTCACTATGCAGATTTATAACCCCTTTCATTTCCCAGGATACTGCTTACACACACAGGGTGAAAATCAGCCTTTTCCTGCCAGGTTATGTGGCCACCCTTCCTGCCACTCCTGAATGACTCCAGACTGCTATTCCCTTGAGGACTAAACCAGATTGGGATTTATTAAACCCTTAGCCCCCTGTTTGAATGATATATGGCCTCAGGCAGCTGGCACTAAGGTGAATGCACACTGTTTCTTTGTAAAGGCACAGTAAACCACTACAGAGTGCACTGCCCCAGGCATTCCTAAACTATCTTGTCCTGTGTCAGCAAGATGCCTTAAAGAACTCTCCATAGAGCTTTCATTGCTCCATTCTCCCTCTGCTCCCACCCTGTGCATTTCAATACAGTATGGAAAGGATTTCATCCTTAATTGAAATTCCTTTCATCAGCCTAGATATAGCCTGAACAAAGATACTGACATGAAAAAGCAGTCAAGAACATATCTTTAAAATGTCAATTTGCCAGTGACAGGCATAAAATGCAGTCACTGCAAATCAAGACGCTAAACTCTCTTTGTATATTATCACATAGCTGCCACTTCACCCTGCCCCCGCTATCTCTCCCATAAGTTTTGATGTTTGTACATCTTTGTTTTCCTTTCCACATTCTGCTCATACTGTATTCACAGCATATCTGAGGATAGCTGAGTCTTGACTAAAACCCTGCAGACCTAGAAGAAAGCTGTTTTAAACCCTGAAGAGTGTCATTTTTCTTAGACTCATATTTCTGAAGAAATTGATCATTCAAGCTCCATGAATTTTCTATTTTTCCTTTTTTTTTTTTATTCATTCTGGTAAAGTAATTGATACAGTTTTGTCCATACAGACCTGTAAGTTTAATGCTACATGGGTTTATGTAGCAGAAAATTGCTGCAGTCTTCCTTAGCTGCAGAAAGAGAAATAAGTAATCCAAGTTCTTTCCACTGGCACAATGTAGGGAAGGATACACACAATAGAAAAAAACATAAGTACAGGCGATCTACTGAAGGCTGTATTTAGCTTGCTTACCCTGGGTGATTAATTTAGGTGTTATATCTTCAAGTTTACACTATACAGAGACCAGAGCCTGGAGAAAAGAAGGCTCAGGAGAGACCTTACTGTTCTCTACAGCTATCTGACAGGAGGTTGTAGCCAGGTGGGGGTTGGCCTCTTCTCCCACCTAACAAGTGATAGAACAAGGGGAAATGGCCTCAAGTTGTGCTAAGAGAGGTTCAGATTGGATATTAGAAAAAAATTCTGCACTGGAAGGGTTGTCAAGCACTAGAACAGACTGCCCAGGGAACTGGTTCAGTCACCGTCCCTGCAGGTATTTAGGAGATGCCTAGATGTGGCATTAAGGGACATGTTTTACAGATGGACTTGGCAGTCCTGGGTTAATGGCTGGACTCGGTGATCCTAAAGGTCTTTTCCAACCTAAATGACTCTCTGATTCTATGATCTTCTCACTGGCACCAGAGTGATATATGTCTCCAGTAAGTTCTTGATGCCACCCTCTGTTGCCCATGCGTTCTTTTCCAGACACACCACTTCCCACTACATTTGGTTCCCTTTTGTTTGGGAGGCTCTTCTTCCATTCCCAAAGCAAATTCATTTTTCTATTTCAAATTCTTCCTTCAAGCCCACCTTTGTCCAGAAACTGCAAAGAACTTGACAGTGACATGGCTGATGAGAACACAGCCAAGAATGCTCATCAATAGTGCGTCATTATTTGCCCTGCACCAGAGTCTGGTAGATTCCAGTGTGATCTCTTGCCTTGTGTTTCAGCTGACAGAGACACTGCCTGTCAGTGCTGCTACTGCTTTAACATATCCTATTACAGGCTTGGGATACACAGTTTCTAACTTACAGGAGCAGTAAGAAATAATACTTGCACTCTTCACGCACTATTTGTCCAGGAAGTAAGCAAAAATGCTTTGAGGAACTTCCTAGTCTGAGTTTGGTGTTTGTAACCAGTCCTGAAGCAGATGATAACTGCAGGTGTGCAGGTGTGAGATGTGGACTGTTTATCCAGCTGTAACAGCCACACAGTCGGCCAGCAGCAGCAGGAAGTCAGGCATGGTTAATGCTTAGGATACATAATCTTCACAGAGCTGCTGCCAGGTGTCTTCTTTGGCTTCAGTCTCACTGTCTTCTGGCCTATTCTTTTGTCTATCCAGTGTTCAGGAAAAGGAAGTGGTGTGTGAAGTGCTCTGCCCTTGCAAGAGGCATGGTGAGGCTACAGGACATGGAAATAATCAAGACATAACCAACTACTGTGTGCTCTGTTTATTGTATTTGCTTTTTTCGTAGCTGTTTTAAGATCTTCCCTGCTCACCTGAGGCATTTTTCTAGGTCCATCAAAAATTACTTAAAGGCTCATAGTAAAAACTTCATAGGTAATGAGGTTTGCACAGCCCCATTCACTCAAGGAGAAAATTCATAACACTTCCCCTTTGATTGAAAGAGGACTCTTTCATTTCACTACTGCAAACGCCCTAATGAAGGGCCACGGTGGCACACAGGAAATACTGTCCTTTTAATTGTCTATTCTTTGGAGTAGCAATCTACTTATGATATAACAGCTTCTGCTGTCTGTCTCTGGGCGAGTCATACAGCCTTTGAAAGGGTTTCTGAGAAATGTTCGTTTCAGCTGGTGCTAATGCCCAGATTCCAGCTCTTATCTTGGTTTCAGTGTGTGTAGTGAGAGGTACGTGTAGTGGCAGCACTAGACAGGCTCTTTGCAGCTCTCTGCCAAATCACTTCTCAGAGTATATTCAGAATTTTCTCAGGGTTATATCATTCTTGCCACAGATTATCAATAGTGTCTCTTGTAACAGCTGAGGTGCAGCTTGAGGGCATTTGTCATCCCCAGGGAATTTCACAGGGTCCCTCATTTATCTATTCTGTGTTTTCTTTATCCAGATTTTCCTATCACAGTCTGTGGAGTAGGAGTCCCTTTCATCATTTCATGACCCCTACACGGGGGCGTTGGCTGTCTCTGCCATGCAAAGGAACCCAGCATCAAGTAGGTGGGACACTTTTCATTACCCTGCCCGATCTCTGGACCCTGTCACCCTCCCAGTGGGACATGCCTGGGACACGTGTAATTAACTGGGAATTCTCTGTCCTCTAGAGGAACAGTCTGTCCATGCCAGAGGCCACAAGTTCAAGCTGGATGGAGATAACACATTTCTCTCTTTCATTTTCTCCCTTAGCAGCCAGCATAGACACAGTTATTGCTGGCTGATTTTAGCATTTCTAAAATTCCCATTATTAGCAAAACTAAAGACTGCTGTGGATGGGGGCTGAGCTCATTTTTGACGTTCCAAAGACAAAGGAGTATCACACATGACCAACTTTTTTGTACACAAGTTTTTTCTTAGAGTTGGCAAGTGTTACCCAACAAACATGAAAGGGGAGGGCATCTCAGGTTTGTAACTTATGAAATAACCCCAGTTCCTGAGTTTTTGAAACTTTGTTCCTCATAGGTAGCAGGTAGGGTAATGGCCAAACAGCAGGAGAGCAACACAGAGGGGTGAACATGCTCACCAAGTCTCAAGTCAGGACACTGGTTGGAAGTGTAATTGCAGGGTAAGTGCAGTTGCACAGGTGTAATTTTCCTTGTATTTTCACTTGGGCTATGTGATTTTTTTTTTCAGCAAGCATGCAGCGCTGGTTAAATAAGGGGTGCAGTTATACCCTGTGTTACCAACAGAATCTTACACATACACGTCATCATTTGCCCACAGTCCTTGCGCTCTGCTCTCAGGGTCGAAGCATGCGTTAGAGATGCAGTACCACTGATCCGTGGGGTCTGCCATATGCTCTAAGCAATTTGCTAATTTATTCAAGGAATTATTTGCGATACGGATCATTACCCTAATTTTCTAAGGAAATGAGGCTTCTGCAATTGCACCATTTTAAGTTTTCCGTGGTATCTCTTTAAAGTGTCGGCAAGTTTCACCCAAATCCACAGATCCTCCAGAGCTTTTGAGCCTGGGACGCAGAGCTCGCTCGGCAGCCGGGGAGCGGAGCGCCGGGCACTGCGGAGGAGCAGCTCCATTGGCATTGCTGCACAGCTTGGGCGATTCGAGGCGCGATGCTCAGGGCCATGCGGAGCCCCTCACCCGGCCCGCCGTGCCCCGCTCTGGGGGCTGGCACTGCCTCAGGTGTGACCGCTCGGGGTGACCCGAGCCGGGGGTCCCCTCACAGACCCCTCAGAGCGCGCGAAATGGCCCCTGCGCGCGCCGCCCCTGGCCCCCGGGCCCC
>VZTF01003765.1:1978814-2010722 GCA_013397755.1 Cnemophilus loriae | reverse complement strand
CCGGCACAGCCCCGCACCCGCCCCGGCACCTGCGGCGGCGCCGCTCCGCGCCCGTAACCCGGAAGCGCTGCGGTGGCGCGGAGGGGGAGCCGGGACATGGCCGCTGCCCGCTCCTGCCTGCGCGCCGCAGCCGGCATGGCCCTGCCCGCGGCCGCGCGCGGCTGAGCCTCGACCTTCCCTTCTCCTTGGACCCTCCTTATCCTGCTCCTCGTGTTCCTCTTCCATCTCATCTTCCTCCTCCCGCGGACGCTGCCGGAGCCGGGCCGGGGGCGGTGGCGCTGCGGGGGCCCCTCGCTGCCTTGCGGGGCGTCCCGGGGGCCGGGGCGGAGCGGGTGGAGCCGCGCGTGGTGCGGTGTGTGCGGGAAGGTGCTTCCCTGGATCCTGCATGTTCCCTGCGGGGGGCCGGCTCCGGTGCTGGAGCGCCGCACTGAGCTGTGGCATCGGGGAATTCATTTTGTAAATGTGTACGTGTGGCTCATGTGCTGTGAGGGGGGTCTAGGGTCGTGTTTTAGAGAGTTGCATTTGCTGCGGCGTTAGCTGTGGGGGGGTTGCGGGCTGGTTATAGCCCATCTGTATTTGGTGGGGTTGTGTTTTTGGTTTGTATAAGCAGTTTCCAGGCTTTGAAGAGCTGCACTGCTGTTGCTGAACTGTAGTTCCTCCAAGGTTGCCATTGTTTGCGTTCTGGGAGGGCAGCTGGTGGCCTCGCAAGAAGGCGGCAGGTCGCGTCGGAGGAGGGCTGTGGGTCGGTTCCGTGGGACTTCTTTCCAGGAGAGGTTTAGCTTTTCTCCGGCGTCTCTGATGCCAGAACAAGGCCCCAGAATGAACGGTTTCTCTCTGGGCGAGCTGTGCTGGCTGTTCTGCTGCCCGCCCTGCCCCAGCCGCATCGCTGCCAAGCTGGCCTTCCTGCCCCCGGAGCCCACCTACACCGTGCTGCAGCCCGAGCAGCAGCAGGAGCCCGGGGCGGCGGCCGGGGCGGGCACCCCCACGGGATCGGGCACCTGCAGCCTGCACCTGAGCGAGCGGGCCGACTGGCAGTATTCCCAGCGGGAACTGGATGCCGTGGAAGTGTTCTTCTCCCGCACGGCCCGAGATAACAGGCTGGGCTGCATGTTCGTTCGCTGTGCCCCCACTGGCCGGTACACGCTGCTCTTCTCGCACGGTAATGCTGTGGACCTGGGCCAGATGTGCAGCTTCTACATTGGCCTTGGCTCCCGCATCAACTGCAACGTCTTCTCCTATGACTACTCCGGCTACGGGGTGAGCACCGGCAAGCCCTCTGAGAAAAACCTGTATGCAGACATTGACGCAGCCTGGCAGGCCCTCAGGACAAGGTAAATGGATACTGGGGACAAGGTATTTCTGTATCTCCCTTTAATCCTAGTAAGTCTGCACGGTTAACCTTGCTGAGAGAAAGGGAAGGGTTTGTAGATGGTTTCAGTGACTTTGGTGGCCTCACCAGATGTTCCATGAATAGCTACAGTGTGATTGACTAGATGGCTTTGTTTGCTAAAATGATGGGCAAACCTTCATCCTTTGGCTTTTTCTAGATTTAGAGGATTGTTCAGCTGTAATTTATGTTAGCCGTTGCTTCACCATTGAAAATCTTCATCTTGAGTAGGACGTGTTGCACTGGCTGCAGTTTGAGCTTGCAGACTGCAATAAACCTGTTGTTCGAGACTTGCCCACCACTGTCTACACTTAGAGGTCACCCAGGTGAGCCGAAGCTCTGACTGAATTTGGCAGTAGCCTTTGCTAGGGCTTACCAGGAAGCTGCTGGTGTTGCATGACGAGTCTGGGGTTTCATGCAAGCTCGCGCAACATAGACATCTTTCTCCTTTGGCTTCCAAACAACTTATAACAACAATGTTATCCAATGGGTATGGTAGTGGGCTGGAAGGAGAAAGTGTTGACATCTGGAAGTAGAGCTGGGAATTCTGCCAGGAGATGCCAGAGTATGTGGCATCCAAAGGGATGGAGCGACAGTGAGAAGGCTCTGGCAAGAGGCAGCATGGTGAGTGGAAACAGTGAGCCCTTGGCTTCTGGAAAATCCTGAGCAGAGCTGCTGGCTCTGGCTCCTTGCTACAACTGGTGGCCATCCCTGGGCCTCTCGCTTCTGTCCACAGAAACTATGAGCTCCTTTTGCTGTTGCATAAGTGGTTCTTAAAGTATGACCTTGCAGAACATGTCCTGAAAGAGAGAGCTTAAAAAAGCTTAAATTGTAGTAGGCCAAGAGAAAAGAGCGATGAACGTTTTCAGTTCTTGGCTCTGGTACTGCGTAGACAAGCTTGGCTTGTGTGAAATGCGTATTTAATGTCTATCTTGGGGATACATGCCAGCTTCAGAAATAGTGACAGGAGTTGTTACTAATTTAGATAATTGGCTTTGCAAGAATCCAGGGATTGGTTAGTCATGGAGTCCAAATGCCTTTTGACATTGCTCTGCCTAAGTCAAGCAAAGAGCGGGGGGAGAAAGGTGTAGGGAGAAGTTACCCTTTCATAGCGTGTGTTCTGTCTGTTTGGTGAGAAAACCAGATTCTGAGCTCGTTTTCCAGGACTTTAAGAAATAATTGTTTCCTTGAATATAAATAATATGGTCTTATGTAAAGAAGTAATTTTGATATGCTGTATACATAATAAATTACTAAGTGCCACTACAACACATGTGAGTGATGTAAATAAGATTCAAGGGAGGAAAAGTGCTACATCTAAACTAAGCCTAGTTAATGTTTGTCCTTCAGTTGCTGTGTTTTCTCTCTGTTTCACTTGATGTTTACTTGAAGATGCTATTTTATTTAAACCTTCTCAAGCTCTGAAAAAGCGCTTTCACATCTGCCTGGAGGTGCTTCTTCTGTGCTGACAGACATTTAGTACATGGTTAAGTTCTGTGTAGGTCCAGAAACAAGGGGTTCCTTCACTTAAGTCCTTTAAGACACCTGACCCAGTAGGTGATGCCAACACATGCCCAACTTGCTCTGAGATGAGTGGGCCTCTTCAATAAAACTGTGACTGGACAGGTTTATGGTTTTCCATTAGTGTCCCTTCTGTGGTTTATACAAGATCTAGGCTCTGCTTTACACTTTGAATTGAGGGTTGAAATTTCCGAGCTCTTACTTTGCCATGTTTGTTAATCCCGCGTTTTGGTGTACTTTGAGAGTACAGTTAGAGTAGTTATCACTGGTTAGGTTTTTGGGAGCCAAAAGCCATTGGATTTGGGGGCCCAGGGAAGTGGTGGCATCACCACCCTTGGAAGTGTTCAGAGGGTGTGTGAATGTGGCCCCTGGGGATATGGTTTAGTGGTGAACATGGTGGTGCTGGGTTAATGGTTGGACTCGATTTTTCGAAGTCTTTTCCGGTATTAACAATTCTGTGATTCTATGATTAAGTGTTTTATGTGCCCATTAAAGAAGTCGGTCACTGTAAAATGTAAGCTTCAATAGAAAGTTAATCAATTCTATTAACAGATGACTGTGTTTGTAACAGGTATGAGCTGAAACCTTAGTCTTTCTGCTGATGAATTCTCCAAGTAGCAGTGTGAACTTTACAAGACTGATCATTTCCTAGTCCTCAAGCCAGGTGGCTCACAATTAAGTGAAATATTCTGTAGCAGAAATACAAGTATGCCTCTTGAGGTAAAATGTCATGTTATAGCATTCCTGCTGCAGCAGTTCCTCGGTTGCTCCAGGAGGTTGTGTATGCTTTCATTCTTAATGCAAATTCCTGGCGTTTGGCCTCCAGTCATATGGTAGTGAACTGTAATGCAAAGTTAAAAGTGAAGTCTTAAAATAGAGGTTCACTGTGCCATCAAAAGCATTTAGTCATCTGTGCTAAGTTCCGTGGGAAGCTGTTGCTCTTCTGAATCCACCAGACGTTGCACCTGGCAGCAGAAAGGAATCATTAAAATGTTGGAAGTCTGAGACTCTTTCTTCTTTCCTTTTAAATTGTGCCTCTGAATTACCGTTGATACCTAGCAATCACTAATTTGTCGGTGTGTTTTGAAAGTTGCCTTGAGGAAGATGGGAATTAACCCTGTGCTTGGAGAAAGCTGTCCAATTTTAGAAATGATGGTGAGCTGGCAGGGGTTGCCATAATGGCTGCAGATTCTGGCTGTGTTTTGTCAAGGTCCTGAAACAAGGATCTTGCTATCACATACACATTTAGGAATCAAACCTTACATAATAAATGGTTATAGAACTATCTGAAAACAGTGAATGAAAGAATAAAATCATCAAAATCTTTTGTTCAGTTTCAGTTATCAGCCTGTCTTTGCAAAATCACTCTCAACTATTCTCCATTCTTTTAGTCTTTGTAAAGGAAAGTTATTTTCCTTAATTTAAAGGAATTTAGTATTTCTTCTCATGAATAAACTATACTCTTAAAGGATAATTTTGCTAATTACTAATTTTGAATACTAACTGTCTTTCAGCCCAGTAAAGATGTTGACATACAATTCTATTCTCTTAAAATTGATTTTAATAGATTTTTCTTCAGAGGCTGTAGTTGTAGCATTGGTTGTTTTCATTCCAGTATCAAGTATTGATCAGTGATTAATTTGGTCTTTTATATGTATTTTTTTCCACTTGATTAACAAATTTTCATCTGGTATCTTAATGTTTATCAAAAAGAATTTTTGGTCTTATTGCTACAGATCGTATTTTTTGTAAGTGTTTTATTTTAGGCAGGTTGGGCTGGTTTTGTTCTGTTTGTTTCAAAAGCAGAATCAAATTGAAGAGAATGTATATCAGACTGTCTTCTCTCATGGTTCATGTGGTTTTAAGTTGCTGCTTTTTGTTCAGGTGTGTCTCTCATCCTAATATCTGATTGTCTAATGCAACATCTGTGCAAAATGACTTGATTGTCCTCCTCTTCCCCCCCTTTCCTGAATCCCACATTGGAAGGTTGAACTTTCTAACACTTTTACATTAAGACAATGTACAGTACTTAAAAACAGGATGCACATGTAGGGCCTGGGTTCAGTGCTGAAGCACAAAACCATGGCTGCTTTGTCAATCACATGCTATTTATATATTAAAATAAATTTGTATGTTCCCTAAAAATTTGAAGAAGGTTGTTTTAAAAATGTTTTAAAATCCCAGTCAAAATAAAGAAGGCACTGCTGCCCCACTCCCTCTGCTTCTGTGATAGAGTATCAAAGAGCAGAACCTGTTAGACCATCTTTTGGATCCTGAAAGGAGGCGAAGGAAATGTAACTGATAAATAGCTTGGAAGAGCTGTTCTGGTTGCGTTTAACAAAATGCAGCTTAACTTGTTTTTAATGGTGCACGATATAAACTAGTATTTTTTCTTAAGCTTTTAATAAATGATAGATGTTATTGTAATGTTTAAATCCATAATTCTCAAAAAAGGTGCATTTGAATTTGTCTTTCAGTCCATAGGAGAGCACTGGTTCACTTTTATTTTTCCTTATGCTTCTTGGTCAATATGGTGTGATGAGAAGAATTGAACTGTGAAATGGTGTAGTAAAATCCAAGGGCTTTTGTTCACTGGGTAGCAGATAGAATGTTTAAATAGTTTTTTTTTAAACTATTTTGCCAAATTTAATGTTAAAAGGAATGCACACCAAACCTTTTATTGTGTAGGAATTTTATTATTTGTGGTGCTGATTATCAGGAGATTATTGCTGTTTCCTGTGTAGGAGCTGGTGGAGAAGTCTTACATTGCGTAAAATCAGGAAACACACCTAATTGGATTAGGCCAGAGTGATAATTAATCTTCTGAGGTTGTGTCAGCTTAATTCGTCTCCGTTCTGATGTGATGAGGTGGCTACAGCTTTCCAGGTGAATAACAGCTTCAGGAGTTTTTTACCTTGCCTAATCAAAATAGTCAATTTCTACTTTAATTTTCTTTGCAACAGAATCTTCTTTCACCAGCACTATATTTCTATGCATGACCTAAGCCAAGTTCTTTAGATTGGCACTTAAATGTTACCAACTAAATTCCTGACATGGCCAAAGGCAGTGCTTTGCAGAGTCACAATCAATAGTCCTGGAGTAGTAGGGTCTCCTTTCTTCATGGAGCATCCCCTGGTAGATTTTTCAGTCATACCAGCTTTTTGATAATGTTACAATGTCTCCAAAGGATTGTTTAAAGGTACTATCCTCTAAAACTTAACTTATTCTACCTGCCATCCATCATCAATACTTCAAGAAAGGCTGCATATAACTTCGAGCAAAAATAGAAGCATACACAATCCTCTCCTGTTGTTGTCTATGCAATGAGCAGAGATTAATTCAGATGATGAGCGTCCCTGGGACAAACACCAACAACTGTTCAAAACAGGTGCTCTGATGTTCAAAGTTATTCAAAATGTTTACTGAGCTTTGGTGTTGTATTACGTCTTTTAGTCACTGAAGTAAAAGTAGTTTTGTTAAATATTTCCCTGTTTCCGTCAGGACTGCAAGATCAAAGCTTGTTTAAAAAGAAAAAAAAAAGGAAATTTTTCACTGTCAAGAATGTTTTGCAACTGGTGTTATTTGGGAAGAAAAATAAGCTGCCAAAGAGCCTTTGGCTAACAGTATGTGCTCTCTTGAGTGTGGATAGTCCTGAAATTCAGCTGCCTGAACTGGAGATGTTGGTTTACCCTCATGTACAAAGGTTGTTGGACCTGGTTCTCAGCATCATCAGAGCATTGAACATAAAAGATTTCTAGAGGAACATATTGTTAAATCCTCCATGCTGAAGTAACTGTCTGCTTTTCAGCACTAAATTACATGAAGTGCACAGGAAAGGCAGCTTTTTCTCTTTCTCACTAGATAAGAGACGTGTCACCTTTTGTGACTGAGCTGATGGTTGCTCTGCCGTGGCTGTTTGACGTGTGCATGTTGCTGGTAGCTCTTGGATTTGTTCAGTTTGTTCTTGGCAGGGGAGGATACTAACTTTTCATCCCTGCCCCAAACCCACTTGTAAGTTCCACAGTTTCATTCTCTGTTGGCTTTAAGGCCGACAGTGTCAAGATTATGCAGCACTAGTGAAGAAAATGAACAAATAACACAGGGGGTTGTTTTTTTCCCAAAGCTGATGGTCAGTTTAATGAATAACTAAGACTCCTTTCTGCCCTCCTTCACAAATGTAAATCAATTACAAGGCTGCATTGGAAGCAGTTGAAATGAATTATAAAATAAGGTGCAGATATGTTGTACCTAACATGCACATACAGGCTTGCTTTTGCCAAGTAGCCCCTAAGAAGATCCGCAATCTTTTCCTGTGGATTAGGAGATTGCTTCAGTTGCCACTGAAATTGAGAGGAATTGAAGCCACTTAACCTGTGTACAAGGTGAGGGGTTCCTTGTGTTTTCCTCAATCTAGGAAAAAAATCTTTTTACAATTTTTGAATGCTGGTGGCTCTTAGGTATCTGAAATGAAGTGATTAAGAGTTGGCTTTTGTCTGACTCTTAAAGCTTGGGTTTGTATGGCCTAAAATACAAAACCAAACCAACTGATAGGCAAACCTCCTGTGTCAGTTGGTGGTGGGTAATTGAGATTGCTGCGGACGAGCACTGGTGAATTGAATAAGCAGTTGCAGTGACCCGTTTGCTACTGCTTCATCTTGACTGCACTGCTTTCCAGTTTTTAGATGAATGACTTACACTGGTCTTGCATGCTCAGCCTGACATGTGATGATGAAGCTCAATTTCATTCCTGACTGAAACTGAGTATTTTCTTGGCAGTGTTTTTTTTTCAGCGTGTTGGGTTTTGGGAGCAATGGGAAGTGTGGGATTGTAAACCCAGGAAATGCTGTGTGAACACAGCGGAATAAAGATGCTTTTAACAGAAGGCTAAGAATGTAGAATGGGATGGATGAATGGTGCACAGTGTCAGCTTAAGGACAGAGGAACATCTTTGCTTTCTTTATTCCAAGGAATTAATTTGAGAAAAATGGGTTACTGTTATTTGCACATTAAGCTCTGCTGCCTGCAAACAATCACACAAAGCTTGCAAGCATAGGTCAGTTGTATGATGACGGAGCTATACTGGCATTATCTTTATATTTTTTAACCTAAGCTTTACAGAAGAAAGGTTCTCCTGTTAGAATGAAACATTGTGGTTGGATTTGCTGACTATGAGACCAAACAATACAAAGGCACAAAATTGGGCTAAACAGCAGGATCTGGCTCAGTGCCCACCCACCTTCCCAGCCTTGGTTTCACGTCTCCTGATAAGCACATGCATGTCTTTGGGAAAATCCCTATAATCATGAAATAAATCTGTAACCTCTCAACTTTCAAAAAGGGGAATTCCATGTGGGTTAAAAAATGAGGAATGATGTTGATGTGGAAGATGAGGTTTAAGTTAGTATACTTGCCTCAAAGTCTAGAGGGAAAAATTTAAATTAGAGGTAATCTCAAAGCATTGCCTCTGGTTTTTATTTTGTATTGCAAATTTGTCAGAAAACCTTCATGTATGCATTCCTGACAGTAATATTATTTATTGTTACAGTCTCTTGAAGTTCTTTCTGGGTGTACCTTCAAGATGAAAATTCTGCTTTCATCTATTGATTAGGAATTGATTGTTGGGTTAGACAGTTTGGGCTATGCTTTTAGGAAGATCAGTGTTACTGTGCCTTATTTAAAAAGCCTGCTAACTTATAGAAGTTTTACTTTAAGAACTTTGACTCATGGGAGCCTTATTTATCAGCCAAGGCATGCTGCTAAATGAGCCGCATAGCTCAGTGTCTGGCAAGTGACCCTTCCCAAGGCATGCAGTGCCAGCTAGAAGCTCTAAGATACTCGTTTTTATGGTTATTTTTTTACAAGACACTGCCACATTTCTTAACATCTCAGTATGTTAGACCAGTTAATTTTATCTTTGTGCCATGGCATGGCCATTTCTTTCTGTGTGCAGCAGAACAACTGTGGAGTAATGGAAAATGGGAGCCAACAAATCTGAAAGTTCTGAGACCAACTTCAACACATTTCTCAGGAAAGCACCCTTTAAATAGTATGACTTGAAATGTTTCTCCTTTAATAAGGTTGTTTATAATGGGTTTTGCTCAGATTAGAGGATCTTTCTAAGCATTCCTCCTGACTTTTAGTTAGCTTTGCTATGAATGTCCTTACAGAGCTGGAAAAATGGTGTTCAACATCAGCAAAGAAGCAAAACCAGCTGTGTATTTTTCCAGTGTGCAGATAAACTGAGATTAGGTTCAGATTATTTTAACATTCCATGCATCTTAATAGTTCCTTATAATAAATTAAACAAGACACTTTGTCTTAACTATTGCACTATACAATAAATTGCAAGCCTTAATAATATGCAAAATAAAAAAGCCAACAGTAACACAAAGTGAACTTCTATTGAGCACTTTGCAACCAAAACTGTGTGGAACCATCTGTACTTTAAAGGAGAGTTTGAGAGGTTGACTTGCTGCCTTAAGCGTTGGACCAATTTGGGCAGAACTTAATCATTTTCCCAACTCTGTACAGTCTTCCCCAACATCTGTTGAGTTTATTTAAGTGGGATTTTGGCTGTAGGACAGCCTGGGGAAAGTGGCATCTTCCAAGAAAATGGTCTTGGTTTTGGAGCATGTTCTCCAGGGCAAATTTACGAAAGTCTTCTCCAGCATGCTATTTGTTGTTTAAAACTTCATTTCTCACAGAGGTGTTTGTATGTTTAAGTGTCATTTTTGGTTATTTTTGAAAGAAGTAGCTAATTTTGTATAATATTTACTTTGGAGGTGTTTCCTGGACAATTCTTACCTTGAGGCAGCTACTCGTGAGCCAGTTTCCTCCTTCCGCAAAGACCGAAATGTACCTCAGCTTGCATATTTAAGTTGTTTCACAAATTTTGTTTGTAGTAATTTTTGCTGTAGTTCCCAACTGCAGAAAGCTTGTCTTTTCCTGTTAAAGCATGGGCTTTAATGTGTGTTAATGTTACAGAAAAGGTTACTGTTTCAGTCTGGTATGAGCATCTCATCAAGTTCAACAAACTGTAAAAGTACCAGAGTTGTGGGAAGAGGCGGGGTAGTGTTTCAGCTACAGTTTTGCTATTTTTATGCATAGGAGTTTATGAACGTGTAACCTTTGCTCACACTGGTTAATAAATACACTGGGAGTTACCATGTGTTACAGGCAGCACTTCCTGATGCAAGAAGCAGCACCCTTTCAGGAGTCAGTACGGTGGTGTCAGATATAAAGTGGGGTTTCAACCTTAAACCTGTCCAGTGTGCCTAAAAGGTTTTGACTTGCTCTGTCTCTGCCAGCTCCCAACCTTCTGTTTCTCTGATAGCAAAACCCTCTGCCCTGAACTCTTGCTAATTATTTATGTAATGTGATGTTCACTTCTAAAGCCTGCTGTGCATAGGCCCCGTACAATTAGTTCTTTATCCTCTCTTTGAAATTTGTACTAAAAATCAATCTGATAATGCAGAAATGACTATCTGTAAAGGAATACAGGCACAACGTTGGCTTTTAGAAAAAGAAATTGTTCTGATTTGTATTTACATTAATAAAAAATGAAGATGGTGGAACGTACTTGAAGATAATTTGGATCTGAATTTTTGATAGATCTTGGAAGATAATATTATCATAAATCCCAAATGTTCATAGAGTTTTGTAGAGAGCGAGTGGGTTGTAAAGTCTCCTTGATTTATTGAGTTCTTTTCTATCCTGAGTTTAAGGAATCTGGTGCCAAATATCCCACCCTTCCAAACTGGATGTCCATCTGTCAAAGCTCATCTAAGATCTGTAAATCATTTTATGTAGAGCATTGAACAGACACTATTGCCACAAATAAGATCCGGCACTTTCCAATTATTTCAGGAAATTACTCTTTCCATCCAAAAATCCCCTTTAATATTCATAATAAAGAACATAAAACCTAAGGATCTTAGATATTTCTTACCTGAATGTAGTTCTAAATTTGTTGCATTTCAGCAGCAGGAGAAATTGCACTAAAGATTATTATTCTCTTCAGCTGACTTTCACAACAATTTTCTGTTTTTCTTTTTTTAGTACATTAATTTGCATGTTAATTTGAAATAAAGGTAGCAGTGTTAGCTTAAAGTTAGCTCATTTAATTAGTGAAATTTTGAGGGGGAGAGGAGGATTTAGCAGACATCGTTTGTTGTCTGTTACTCTGTTTTTCATCTTTTCACTATTCCCAGTGTTCCTGGGCCATGTGAACTATGTTCGTTCCTTTTCTTCACTGTAGAACTGACCAGACCTCCTCCTTAAATATTTTTTTTTAATTCTCATTCAACATTTCTATTTTGCCTCGCTCTTGGAAGCTTTATGGTATTAGGAGAAAGGGAAACACTATATCCATCTGTAAAACGTAACTGTGCAGAGCTGAGTAGGAAAAATGTGTGTTGGGAGAGGAAAGAGTAGTAGCTTATAACTGAAAATGTCCATGTTATGAAATGGTGAACTGCACAAAACCTACATGGCCAAATGCCAGCTTGGGTAGTAATGTAGACATTAATACACTTCTTTTCCAAGCACTGTGCTGTTATCTGTTATTTCAAAAATAGAGACTCCAGCAGTACAAGACTTCTTTATGCTGTGCTGGTTTATTGGGAGGCAGTTAAGTGCCGCTGTGGCATGGACTGGAATTGCAAACATTTTTTCCTTCGTAACCAGTTGTTCTGTGGTGATACTACAGTCAAGCGGGGAGCCTGCATGCTTTGCAGGGATTGCATCAGGGATAGAGGCAAATAGGGGCATGAATAACATCAGGAAGCTGCTTTTCTTCTCATTTTTATTTTTTTCAATTTCTAAGATGCAGCTGCAGATCAGTTCCTACCTTTAGCATCAGCTGAAATAATGACCTTAAGTGATTGCATTAACAGTTGTCCTTGATCCACTGCGAGGTACTTCTGCTTATTGTGGCATAGCTGGCAATTGCTTGGTAAGCATCCTTTTTTGAGAGGAAAAAGTCGTCTAGCAAGAAATCTTTCACCAAAAAAACTACGAAAGCAATTGGCCTTGTTAACTAGGTGTGTTGGCAGAAAACAAAGTCTCCAAGAGTGCTGTTTGATCATTGTTAAAACCTCTTGATTTATACAATCTGGGCAAAATGTCTTTTACTCAATAGACTCTGATGATCCCAGATAAGACAGCTGGATAAGCTGAACAAGTATCTGTGACCTGGTTTCAGGACTGAATTTTTTCTCATCCGAGTTTTGGAAAGTTAGTACTTTTCTAAATGTACAGAAGTACTCTTCCCATATTTTAGAATAACGTTGCTTTAAGACAGGTTAAGTTTACTGATGCTTAATATTTCTACATATCATTAAATGCAGATATATGTTTCTGTAATAAATTACTTTTTTTGTGCTATCTCTTCAGGTTCTTAGTGAGCACAAGGCAGGTTTTATAAGCACTTCAACCAAACTGCAGTACACAGAAGAAACTTTGACTCTGTGCTGAATTTTATTGTACACAATTCTAAGTAGTATTTACTGGGAGAAGGGAAGAGGGATTTAGCCCCTGGGTTTGTGGTGATAAAGGCTGTGGCTAGGAAATTTGATTTTTAAGCTCTGAACTAGTTATCTGTGGTCTGCTGTTCTAAAACATCTGGTAGTGTTAATCCTGGTGATTGCTATATATTTTTTTAATCATCTTAGGTTTATATTGACTGTTACTGGGGGTTGAACATTGATTGTGCTAGAAGTTCATTAAAGGAACATGTGCAAGATGAGGATGCTTGGGAAGAAAGGAATAGATGAGTCTGATTTAAAAGTCAAGAGTGCCAATATAAAAATGGCACAGAAAAAAACAGAACACTGAGGTTTTCTTGTCTCTGAAAAGATACTGGATGAATCTTTTCAGGTAACAAATTGCTTTAATGAAATGACTGTCATCTTCTATTTGCCACTTATCGTTCTTGGTATTTGTTAGAATATTTAACAAAGCTGCTTGAAGATGGATAATTGAGAGAGACAGGAGAGACTCATCAGGAGAGTTGTGTTTCTCTGTAAGGCTGTGAATTTGGCACTTTTTGGAAGCAGATGTTTAAACGTATGCAGATTCACACTGTGACAAAGCTCAGTGTTTTGAGCAAATAAAAAATTGGTATGTGTTTTCTCCACTTACCTAGGGGTGGGGAAAAATAGAGGGTGCAGTGTCACTTAGAAAAGTAGGATTTTTTCCTATTTATGATTCACGAGACATGTCATTGCAGAGGAAGCACGTATTGTTTTGGTTCTTAAATCAAAAGAAAATAGTGCCTTTCTTCAAGTCTGTGGAAATGGTTAGAGTAACTCAAAGAAACATGAATTATTTCCAGGGAATTGAAGAGAACTGTCCAAGTGGGATATATGGCCTCCTGGATAACACAGGCTGTGACACTGCTTTACTGGGCTTCTCTATAGAGCCCTTCAGTGTTTATGAGATACTGCATTTCTTTGAGAGAAGCTCATTCTTACTTAATAACTTGGTTCTTCTACAGTGCTTGAGCATATTAATGTAAGTCTGTAAAGGAGAGAGAAATCCTACTGCCAGCTGAGTCATCTTCATACAATGCTGGCTGCTAAAAGACTCACCTTCTGGGGACAGATGCATTCATCTGCTGTTGGTTCTTCTTAGGAGCATTGGACCAGTTCACTGTCATGGACCACTTTTGTATCAGGACCTCTCTGCCATTCTTGTTCTCCATCCTGCCTTTCTGCTCTCTCATCTCTTTTCTGTTGGAGACTCAGATCACTGCCTGAGCTACACTAATGCTTCTGGATGGAAGAAATGCTGCATCCAGTTTGTCTGCTTGCATTCTTGCAAGGCCTTATCCATTCCAGCTCCTGTGTAATCCTCTTGGACTCCAGCTCTGGTGCTCTGTGGGAGAGACAGCTTTCAAATTTGCAGGGTCTTTGAAGAACAGTGTGAAAATGTCAGCTGTAATAGGATTTTGGATACAAGCACCTGCTGTTTGTGTAGACAGTTCAGTTTTTCCTTTGTTCTCCTCTGTTAGCATTATGGAGGTAACACTTGCATATTTTTTTTTTTTTACCAGCTTGTGTTTTAGATACAGCTACAGTTGTCTGTAAGTGATGTAAGGAAAATGCTGTATCAGCGCCACATGTTTCACATTTAATGGCTTGTCAGCCATATCCAATAATCGTAGCAAAACCAAGTCATTTAACACTGCTAATATTTGAAAATGTGAAGTTCTTAGTAAAATCTGTAGATGAAATAGCTTTTACTTAGAGGTTGAAACATAAACAAAATTACAATAAACAGATGAAAGAGAATGCAAATGGAAGGCAAGAATGGAAAAACCTACAAACAACAAACCACAAAACAGAAGCCCCCCACACAAAAGAAAATATTTAGTTAGTTGAATTCAAACAGTGGTGGGATTTGTTACCTGAGGAGTTCAAGGGCCAAGATCTATAGATATCAGTTTCTGAGTGCTCTGCTTTGAATTTTTTTCACCTAATCTTCCAAATATTCGTCTCCAAAGTATTAATTCCAGCATGAGCAAACCATTTAATGTTGCTATAGCGTCCAGGCAACTAACTGCCTTCAGCGGAATTTACAGATGTACTTCTTGTTTAAGATCCTTAGGTCAGGAATACCTTTTTTAAGAAGTTACAGTGTATGTGACTAACGGTGACTAACCAGTTGTGAAAACCTGATGAGACATTTTAGATGAGCTTTGCAGTTTGATCCATTACAGTCTAGGTTAGTCTTGTTTCATTCTATGCTTATATACAGTGATAACTATTTTCAGATACTACAGCCTGGTACATTGAAAGAAAACTTAACTGGAGGCATTTCTTTTTGTCTTGACTGTCCTGGTTTGTGCACTGGAGCAGTGATTCCCTGCTTTGTGGGCAGCTGGGCTGTACCCGGTGGAAGGGGAGAAATGTCGGAGATGGGTGGAACAGGCAGCAGCTCCGGTCAAAAGCCACTGTGCTCCTCCCATAAAAAATCCCAGCTCATGAGTCAGAGGCTTAAGCCTTGCATAGGTGCAGCTCATGGCAATTAGTGCCACAGCAGGCTGGCCTCACCTCAGCGTGGTGCTTTAGGTATGTAGGGGTGAGGGAAATACATCAGGAAGTTGGTGTTTGATGTGGAGAGTCCTGGCAAGAGCAGTGCTCGAGACAGGTGCCAGAGGGGCTTCAGTGAACAGATGGAAATACTGGAGGAAGAGGAAGAATACAGTGCTCTTGAACAAAAATGCTTTGAGAACTGTGGAAGAGCTGCAAGATTGTTTCCTCCAGGCTTGTAAACCCTCAGCTTCCCAGTGCTGAGCCAAGGCTGGTGGAGAGGGTTATGTGATGGGCTTGGGAGGTGAGCCAAAATGCATTGACGCACTGTGAGATTTCGGCCTCAGGAATAAGGCAGGGCTCTCCAGTTTGGAAGTAGCTGAAATCGAAGAAACAGCTATGAAAGCACAAAACTTGTGGGAATGCATAACCAGTATTAGTATTTGCACTTAGTCTTGCCTAATGTCTCCTAGGGAATCAGTTTCTGTGTAAGTCAACACATACTTGTTTTAACCAAAGTCTTTACATTAAAGGATAATATGTTAATGTACGTGGATATCATAAAATCTTTCTTGTTTTTCATAACTACCCTTACTAGGAGCACAATTTTGGAGAGTAGTGTACCTTATTTTTCAGGTTTTGAGTGTAGGATGCCCAAAAGTGCAGGTTTTTTGTTACAGTAAAAAGATGGTTGAAGTTTTACTGTCACATCAAGTATGGTGAGGAGTACACTCATCTATCTTAGCCCTGCTGTACTAGAGCATAGGATTTGTGTGCAGTTGAAGTAAAGATACCCCAGCAGGAGAGAGATGAGATAGACACTGAGGGTGAAGATAATGGATTCCTTCAGAAGATACTATAGACTGAGATTCTCTGTGAAAGTGGCTGAATTTTTTCTGCTGTCTCAATTTTTTTAAATGTACCTCACAGAATGACTGTATAGGTTTTGTACATTGCTTGCAGTAAAGAGTATTTACTAGAGTGTAGCTGACTGAGTTTTTGTGAATTATTGATGCTGTGGTCGTAAAGATAGTTCTCAGTGGCCAGCAAAAGTTTCCAGTCTTCTGTATTCCAGGTTTATTTGCTACAGAGCATCTTAATTAAATGCAAAATACTTCATTAAAGTTAACTCCAGTGCTCTATTTTAAAAATAACTGGAGTAAAAAATTCATTTTATATGCCATTTACCTGTTGTGTCATGGAACTAAATGGTATGAATCAAGATTGCTGTAAGAAAGCACTTTGGAAAAAGCAGGAAACTATGATGAGTAGAGAGCTCCCATGTTTGTTCAAAACTATAATCTTGTGCCAGTGCTGGCTGCAGACCCCCAGCTGATTTTTTGAGAGTGCTAAAGCAAAGAAAGGTGGGGGCAGTGGGAATTATGTTTGAATATATCCATGTGTTTAGGTGCTATTTCCATTAGCTTCTTGGATTTCAACTTACGGTGGGTTTGGTTTTTATTTGCCTCTGTGATTAGAGAAATAAAACAAGCCCTCAGCATTTAGAGGGGGTTATTTAGGAATTAATTTAGGAAGGTGCTCACTCCCTCTCATTGCATGAGTGTGCAGAGTTTTGGAGTGTTACTCTGCTTTTGTCATAAAGCAGTGGAGTGGTGAAGGTAGGAGTTCAACAGATGGCTCAGCCACATCATTGCTTGTTTTTCTTGGATGTTTTACAAGAGTCCTTTTTGCTTGTCAGTGGCCCTCTTGCTTTCACTCAATATGAAAGAATTAATGCTTGTAGGGGCTAAGTTATTCTATTACATCAGCATGCCCATGGCACAAGTTCCTGCTTAAATTTCAGTGCACATTTAATGAAAACTCTATTTCCTGCTTCCCTGCTATCTAGGGAAATAAAAAACCAAACAACCAAACAAAAAAAACCCAACAAATCCTCAGTCAGGCAGAAGCAACTGTTCCAAATCTGTTTGTTGTTTATACATAAAACTGCTAATTCATGTGGTAGACAAATGAGCAATCTATCATAAACCAAACACCAAAATCAGTATGCTGGGTTATTGTGGTGGTGAAAAGTCATGTTATAAATACAGCTGAGTCCTCAGTACAAGAGAAAACAAAGGAGGTTTTACTTTTTAGTTCCTTAAAAGTATAAATAGATCTGCAAACACAGATTGCCTATTTTTCGCCTGGAGGAAAAGGAACTTCCTTGTAATGGTGAAGCTGGGGGGAAGAAAGGAGGGAAGTGGATTTACTGTTCAAGAGCACTTGGTTTAGCTCTGAGTCCTGAGCAGTTTTACTTTAGTCAGAGAAGCTATTTCCCACTTTGAAACATGACATCTTCAGGAGCCTATGTTTGAGGCAGACAAACAAAAGGTAACTTAAAGCTGTATTTCAAAAAGGAGCAATTTTTTAGGCAAACTAATATTACTTGGATTTAAAAAAAGTCATCCAGCTGTCACCCCAAAGCTACTCAGTGCAGATCAGCATAATTCAGTTAATTTAAAATGTAATCTCATTACAGTTTGTACTAGAGAATGCCATGAAATATAATTTACCTTAACTACCCTGGTTGTTCAGGGCAAACTTGCAGTAGCTTCACCACTCAGCAGTGTGTAGATCCCTGCTTTTGTCATGGATGCTTGAGCTCTGCAGTGATATTCAATATCCTTGTCAGGACTTGGTTGAACTGTGAGCACAGTTCTCAGTGTTTGATAACAGATCGCTGATTGTCACAGAACAGTAATCAAGAACCAGTCGCAGTGATTTCATGCTTTGGTATAATTAAGTTACTGCAGGGCAAAGGATCATCCTCAGAAGTGCCCAGAAGTTGCTTCCACTTGATCCATTTATTATTTATATGAAAAGAGGAGCTGGTACATCACTGGATTAGCACTACAGTCAGAGAGTCCAGCAAGCCTGTAGCAGTGTGATATTTGCTAATAACTTCCAAAATTGCCTTTAAGAGGGCATTTTCAAGAGTCATAGGTTCATTCTGTAATTCCACTATCAGCTTATATTGGTTAGCACTGAGGTTTCTCCATAGCGTAATCAAATGACTCTCTGGTGTGGTAGTAAAAGTAATAGTGATATAAAACTGTGGTGGATTCCTTGATTAAATTTCTCTGTCAGCCATTTGAATTATTTTGAGAGTGAACACGTTTGTGGAATTACTTGTGTGCTCCTGTGACAGTGTGCTGGGACATATGCCAGAAAAATTGGTCTCTCTTTTTCGCAGCTTCATAAGCCAGAATACAACCCGTTTTTGGCTCTTAGCACCATGAAAATGTGAAGTGAAAGAGAGTGTGGTGTACCTGAACTTGAATTGAGTAGTACTTGTAGGTCTTGAGAGGAAGAAGGAGGAAATCTCGTGATTTATAGAGTCAGTGTCAGTAAAACAGTGAAGAATTTTAGACCTATGTTTGTGTGAATTCAAGGCAACTGGAGAAACTGCCACAGGGACACTTTTGCTGTGCCAGGGTTTCCTGTGAATCTCAAAATCTGACTTTTCTCATTTGACCGTTGTTATGGTTAACTCAAAAAATCCTTAATCTAATGCCTTCCTCTCAATTTAGTGTTGGCATTTAGACTGAAAATCTGCTGTAATTTCTCTGGTATTGTGGCTGACGTGCTGGATTGGTACTTGCTGAAGCAAAATGCAAAATTCAGTGTTCTGTTCTGATGTTGTAACTTCCTTGCAATAATCATTATTGACTGAGTTGCTAGTGTTGATTTATTTTAATGTAAAATCACACAACGTAAAAGCACACAACGTAAAATCATACTCAGGATATGCAATCTGCATATGTGACTTACTTGAGGATTTTTGTTTTTCTTTCTACCCCCAAAATTAGATTTTTAGATTCATACAGGATTAAATAGCCACTTATTTCTGAAAATGTACATGAATATCTTATGCAAGTATATAATGATGCTAGAGAATATCTATCTGTGGTTCTTAACAAGTGATCTAAATTTCACTGGATTATAAACTTAGAGATAATGCATTTTGAAAAGGTGATAAATAGTATTTTGTGACAAATGGGTTTGTGTAAACAGAAAGAAACAGACTTGAACAGGTTATGAAGAGCTGAGCACATGTATGTTCTAGTAAAGGTACTCTAGAAGTCACTATTTCCTCCAAATTGAGGCGTGATTTGTGTTACCCCTGATGTATGCGGGATTTTCTTCGTGTCTTGGAAATGATTTATTTTGTTGGTGTTTGCTGGAGAGGAGAGGAGAGTGCCCAGTTTCAGACTCAGTCTGCTTGTGAGACTGCAGGAGCTGGTTACCTCATTTTCCTGGCCTTGTAAATTATGTACTTTGTGTTGTAAGGAAGAACTCGCCCATCAGTCGCTGCCTTAGTTTCGTAGCTGTTAAACACTAGGTCTCAACAGCATTATGGAGTGGGGTTTGTGCCATCAAAATGCTCTGCATAGACAGTTTCTCTGGCCATTCTTGGAAACAAATTTATTGCTGTTGCTGTGTACATGCTGCTTTCTGTGCTTTCCAGTTCAGGTAAGGGATAATGGGAGAGCAAATACCATAAAAATTCAACCTGAAAATACAAGGTGAGGTTAACTTCATGGATTCAGTAAGCCTGGGAAAAGGACTGGCTTCGTTAATGAATATATATTTGGCACCTTTGAGGACTGGTACAGATGCTGAAGCTTTGGCCGTGAACATTGCAGGGCTGCAGCTGTGACACGTCTGGAGGCCCCGCAGCAGCATTCAGCTGGCACTCTCCACTGAGCAAGGAGAGAGTAAAAATAGCAATGGTGAACTTTCCAGCTCTATGGCTCAAAGCTGGAGCCCTGGGGGGGAGGAGGGATTCAGCATCTTTGGCTTGTAATTAAAGATGCTTTGAGATAATACATAGTTTGCAGATAGTGCTGTCAGCCAGAAAGTCTGAGGTACTTTGCGTGGCAGTTGGTGCCATCATCGGTGTTGTATGAGGAAACTGAGGAGGGACATGGCCCAAGCCACAGCCATACAGCCAGGCAGGGGAACTGGAAGTAGTTGTGGCTCACCCTCCTTTGTGGTCACCAATATTCCCAGTCTGAATATCCCCCTGATCTGCTGGCATGACTGAGATCTCTCATTACTCTGTGAAGGAATTAGTAGAAGAGTCTGGAGTGTGGATTCTTAATAACCAGCATCTGTGCACGAAGTTCATGCTAGTGTGGGGAGACCAGAATTGCTGGTAAACCTCATTTGTATTAACTGAGGTAGTAACACAGGAGGGAAAAAGCCCCAAACTACTGTTATTATAGACTGTGGAGTGTTTTGGGGCCTTAGCTAGATCTGGCCTGAAGCTGTAGGTGCAGAGAGCTTACTGCTTGTGAAGGTTGCTGAGGGTTTTTCTGCACACACAAATGGAATCTGTAAGCCACACGGTGTACTTGTGAGTTATTGAGAGTTGAATGGGCTGGAGAGCTTTGAGCTTTGCCACCTGTAAGTGTTTGTGGGTAAGGAGGAGCAGAAATGCTTGCATCATTTCTACAGCAGTAGCTGTGGTTCTCAGTAATGGAGTTCCCTCTGGGAAGAAAAGCATGCCTGCCCTTTTTTCTTCTCTTTTTTCCCCCTTTGTCAAATCAGGGTTTTGCATATGCCCATGGTAACTGAGTTGTTTCCTGCTTTGGCTTTGCTGAAGGCTGGTTTCCACTTTGCTGTGCTGCCCTGCTTGTTTAGAACTCTCTGATGGGCTCCACAGAAGTGCCCAAGCATATCCAGAAATTTTACTTGGCTCTCCTGCTCCGTCGGATGGAGCTCTGTTTCCACAGAGACCAAGGCTTGTGTGTTTCAAAGAAGTTATTTTTAGGAGCTGCTGTTTAGCTGGTGGAAAGACTTTCTTCCTTAATAGGAGAGCAGACTGTAACAGGATTTCTCTTTTTCCAGAGTGGCTTTTGCCTTTTTCTACCACATTCTTTCCCTTTTTCTGTGTCACCCAGTTTCCCTTTCCTTTGCCGCCTTCTTACCCATGTCTGCTCTTCCCCTCTTCTCTTTCACCTTCTGTATCACTGCTCCTGTTGTGCAAGGATCTAATACAAGGAAGTTTGCGGAGAGTGAGGGAGGGACCCGGCCTCTGCTTTAAGAATGCGTTTTAAAGACAAAGCCCCCGGGTGGGTTTGTACCTGGGCTGTGAGTGGTGCTTGCTGAGTCACCACTGGGCAGTGTTTGTGAGGGCGCAGAGGGTCACGGAGCCAAGCCCTGGCCCTCAGCTCCGAGAACCTTGCACAGCTCAATTATTCATGGCCTTCGCTTATGAGCTGTCCTGTGTCCTTTGGCCTCACAATAAACAAATATTACATGTAGCTGTTTCTGCTGATGTTTGCGGTTATGTCGATGTCTCGCTTGCTGAGTGATGACCTAATGGTAAAGGGCTTAAAAAGATAAATCTGTTACAGTAACTCTTCTGTCTCAGAAAGGGGAACTGTCCCTAAATAAAACAGCCCCAGAGATTCTTTTTGTCAGTCAGTAGGAATGTAAAGCATAAAAGATACTTGCTCTAATGACAGGCTAAGAGTGCACTAACTCAGTGTCCTAATACCCTTTTACAATTATTCATTTTGTCCAAATTGTCACATTGCCTTTCTGTGGAGTTGGATACTGAATAGTTGTAGTGATGAAGGGCTACTTTATGTTTAGACATATCTCCGGGCTTTTTTACTGGTGCTATAGACTGTATCTGACTTTAACTGGCATACTATGAAACAGATTTTTCTCTAGAATACCTATTGCCACAACAGCAAGGTACTGCCCTTACAATATGAGATGCTTTCAGAAACAAAATAACGTCAAAAGGAGTGAGTGTAAAGCAGATCAGTGTTGAAGAAAATTGCCATACTAACGCAATTGGATGTGTTGAATTCTCTTGCCACCCTATGCCGTCCTGTTATCCTGTGATTCTCATTCAAACATCTGTTTCCACATTCTGCTTATATTGTAAACCTTTCAGAAAGGGAACTTCACATTTATCATGATACCGCAGTTCAAGATGGCATTGCAAAACCTACCAGCTTTAATATCATTCCATGCCCACTGAAGTGCCATGTAGATGATCGTGTTCCAGTCCTGTTTTCTTGTATATCCCTGATGCTGATGCATTTCTGCCTGTCTTTAATATAATGCAACAGCTGGCAGATAGGCTGGATGCTTGTGGTGCCTTCGGGGTGCATGCCTCCAGCCCTTCCCACCCAGCAGCAGGAATGAAGTCTGTGATGACAAGACTTTGTTCCAAGGTCCTGTTAACCGAGTCAGCCAGGCTCTGCTGTGAGCTGGGCCATATCTAACACTAAGTGAGAAAAAAGTCTGCTAAAAGAGCTGCACGACATCTCTTTAAAAACATCAGCCTGTGGCTGTGGTGACAGACCACCAGCGTGAGCTGCTGCTTGGTTACCAAGAGGATAAAATTTTACTCCAGAGAGATATTTTTATACAGTTGCTTACTCATATAACAGTAGATACCAAAAGCACTCTTATGCTCAGCGGTATAAAAATATTAAGAAAATTTCAGTTTCACAGAGGCCACAATCCAGTCTAGTTATAATTCATCATTAAATTAGGCAATCTTGACAGCCTGTAATTGGACGATTAGTACTGGATTATTCTTAATTTTAATTATTAATTGATCTTTCTTCCATTGTAATTTTCTCTTTTGCACATACCAAATCATTTAGCTGCTCAAAAGTCGAGTACTCTCCAGGCCGGCTGTACACGTTGCAAGCAGCTTTGCAGGGAAGTTGAACCCTTTCAGGTGTACATGGGGTATAGCCTAAACTGCAGGGTTTGATTTTCATTGTCACAGCAGTGACCACAGGGCTGTAGATGATGTAGACTGTCAAAAAGACGTGTTTTACACAAATTATTTTCTACTAGAAATGTGTTCTCTTCTGCATTTGATTATACAGCTTGCAATGGGAGGTAGAGTTACAGAGAGAAATCTTCCGGGTAAATACTTTATAATTGAGTAACAGCTTTGATTTGCAGCTTTCCTAACAAGTTGTGGTGGCCAAATACTCTTCACTTCTTCCTATCCACTGTCACCTCCTCCTGTGCCCCTTGCAAATTCCTTTCTATTTTGCATACTTTAAATGAAAACTGAATTAGTCTCATTCTCATCTTTTTTTGCAGTGTGAAGCAGCACACAGGCTGGGACAGTTTTATAGACTGGATGAGAATACTGGGGAGCCGTCTAGGACTCCCTATGAACCCTGCATTTTATGGAATGATGTATTTTTATAGTTACAAAATAAACTTGATAGGTTTTAAACTGGCAAAGGAAAATGAGGAATATTTTATACTAATCAGAAACTGAAAAAATGAACAGACCTGTTGTCTTTGCTGTCACTAACAAGGCAGTTTTGTCTTTTTATTCCAGCTGCGTGGAATGAAAGGTGGGCAGAGGAGTAACTGTCTTGTTTAATGGTGGAAGGGCTGTTAGCCTCTAGGACATCCAGCTGAGATTCCTGAGAGTGACTTTGGATAGGGGGGAAGTCTCATTTATATTTTGCTGTCCTGTGGAGTGAAAGACAAGAGCTGTTACTGAGAAAGGTGAAGATAAATGACCAAACTGACATTCCTTCTTTGAGGGTAGCTCTCTTCAGCCTGTGTAATACTTGGGTTGTTTACTTTGCTGGACTGTTTTAAAATTTAAGTTTGTAAGTTCATGTCTCCTAGGAACAGATTTTAAAGGCCCACAAAGGATAGGAGGGATGCTTCGGATTTTATCCCTCTCTACTTTTGTTTGTTTGGTTTGGTTTCTGCCTCTGTGATGCGAAATGTGTTGTGTTTTGGCTTTGTTTTTTTTTTAAAGGGATCTCTCTTTTCTCTGCAGGTATGGTGTTAGTCCTGAGAACATTATCCTGTATGGCCAGAGCATTGGTACTGTCCCTACAGTGGACCTGGCATCTCGGTACGAGTGTGCAGCAGTGATCCTCCATTCTCCCCTGATGTCTGGATTACGGGTAGCTTTTCCTGACACCAGGAAAACCTATTGCTTTGATGCTTTCCCAAGGTATGTATCACTGCTGCCAGGAGGGGTTTCTGTACTCACCATGCTCTGTAGGTGTTTCAAAGGGACTGGTGGTGTGAGTAGATACCGACACTTGTATTTGTTCCTCCCTCATGGAGATCTTGTAGGATCCTGATTTGTGACCAAAACAAAGTCGCTGTCCCATCTTTTAGGAGATTTTAAGCTTGTTTTAAGAAGCTCTAGAAAACTATATACAACTGGTTTTAAGATAAAACATCTGCTTTTATAGTCAAGTTTTCACTGGAAAAACAGTTGCAACAGACCTAGAGTACCCAAATATTTGGGAATAGTAGAGGTCGTGGGAACAGCAGGTATTCTAGGAATCTTTTAGAACTTCTCATTTGATCCAGTTTAAGTTATGGAAGAATATGAGAAGGGAAGCCAGTCTCTCTATAGCAGGGAACACACACCTGGGCAGGGCAGGGGGAAGCACAGATAAAAAGCTTAGTGGTCCGTGGAAGGGAGAAGATAAAACAGACACTTACTGAAGTCTTGGTCAAAACTTGGCTTTGCTTCAGAAAGTCATGCTTGTGGTAAGTATAGTAAGGAATATTCATTGCATTTCTTATTTTTGTTGTATTTTGGTTACAACAGATTAAAATTAGCAGCCGTAGGAGGCCGTAGGTATAAATCTGTATGCCAGATCAGCTAGAAGGAATGGTGATAAAGCAATAGTGGCTCTCACAGTCCCCATGTTTAGAATCCTTTCAAATAGAATATTAATTAATTAATTAACTTGCTGGAGGTGCAGACAGAATTTGAAGCACTTATACTCCAGCTCATTCATCATCCTCAAACCTGAAATCCAATATTTACAAATGCTTCTGCGAGAGAGGAAAAAACAAAGCCTTAAACATAGCTCTGATTACAGAAGTAACAGTGATTAGCTGTTACCAGCCAAATCAAATATCAGTTTTAAAAAGAAAAGTGGGAAGGGGAACAGTGACAGCAGATGTGCTGTAGCACTCGAGTATTTTGTTCTTGCCCTACTGAGCTGTTCATTGCTGTCAGTCTGACTTCCCTGGTACTGGGAGCAGTGAAAATAAACAGCAGTGCACTTTATGAATGTGTGCAGTTCAACTGTCTGTCTTCACAGTGGGAAACAAAATAGTTCTGTGTGCACCTACAGTGAGTTGCTATTATGTGCATTTTATGTTGGGACTCCATGAGACTTTGGTCTCTGTAGATTTTTCTAGCTGCAGAGCTGTGTGGCTGAGAATACTAAGTAAGGCTAATGTGCAGTTTAAATACTGCTTTATGAGTCGCTGAGTTGGCAATGGGATGCCTTCCAATTTTCTGCAAAATATAAATATTATCTGGCTTAATGGTTTGTGAATATATGTGAAAAAAAAAAAGTTTCATTATGTGAATACTGAAATGAAAGGAGTTTCCTACAATAAATGAGAACTTAGTGTCTAGCCACAAAAATTATGCATAAACATCTCTGTAGCTGTATGTAGCTGATAGGTCTGCTACACCAGACCTTTCATGGGCTTAAAACTTCAGTTTATATAGCATATTGATAATAAAGTATTTACATTTGGTTATGATACTAATTTTGGGATGAAAATTATGGGGAAAAACAAAATCTGCATTATTCTGATGCCTCTTTTATGTTGGGATTTTTTTTTTTTATTCAGCATAGTTGCACACAGCTCAAGTTCCAGACAGGAAAAGTGAAATAGGCTGCATTTTAATTTTAAATAGGACCTTAAATGGCATGAAACCTGTGGGGTTTTTTGAGAGGTATAGAGACAGAGACAGAAATCTGTTTACACTCAGCTGTTCACTGGAATACCAGTGGCAGTTCTCTAGAAAACTAAATGCTGAGGCTTGTAAGTGTGAGGCTTAGTGCTTCAGTTTACATCTTTTTAGTTAACTTTATATTTTCATAAAACTTTTTTGAACCTGTTTTTTAAGTCAGTGTATGCTGGCATTTCTGTTTTTTAAATCATTTTAAGCAGTCTTGATTGCTTTGTAAAATCAGTGGTCATGCCAAAATTGCATGCCTTCTTGTTCTTCAGGAGCAGGAAAATCCAAACACCTTTTATTAGCTACCATAAAGAAATAGATTTGTCCTCCCGTCAAACCTAGCTCATTTTTCCACATTCCTCCATTTGTTGATGGAAGTGGAGCTGGTAGGAAGCTGAAAGTTCATTAGCATGTGGTGTCTCTACCCAGATTTGGAATCATTGGTAACTACCAGCATGAAATGGCTGTCTGGAAATAAAAGCTGTGTAAGGAGAGTCAGAGAAAGCTGCTGTTCACTGCTTGCAAGTGCATGTGCTACCAGGGTGCTTCATAATTGGGGTTTTCTGGCCTGACCTCTTAGGTGGGAAGGTGCCTTTGTCACTCCTCCCTTCCCTCAGAGCCCGTTTTCCTGTGACTGGTAGTCTCAGGCTATATTGGTCTGCTGAGGGTAGCTGGACAAAAGGAAAAATATTACTTTAAGGCCACTTTGCAGTCACAGTTGGCAAAGAGGCTGGTTACATAAAGTAAAGTCCTTTGTGATTTCTGTGGTTTGCAGTTAAATATCGCTGTGTAATGCTCTTCTCCCACAGTTTTCTATTTCATTGTTTGAACTTAAACAATCAGTACTTAGAACAGATTGTTTTCCTTTAGCTGAATCTGCCTAATTTAGGGGTTAAAAGACAGGGTCAAGCTCCATGAGCCAAGGCTTTTTTTTTTTTTTTGTGAATGAAGTCTTATGACTGGAATGTAGTTAATTAGTTCCTAAGCTGTTAAATTGGAAGGTGATAATGTGTCATGTGAGAAGAGTCTGTGCTTGCAGAATGTCCCATGGAATCTCATTTGCCTCACAGTGCTTTGTGTGATAGATACAGTCACCGTTTTGGTGGGGGTTTTTTGGGTGCCAAACTTTATTTGCGTGCTGCCCACTCAACCTTGTTGTTGTTAGCACTGGTGGGATGGTGGTGATGGCAGTGCAGGCTCCTTTTTTACACGCGTGCTTTGGGAGTGAGCCTTGTCCCTTGTCACTTGTGCACAGTTCCAAAGGTCTGCAGCCATTTAAAAACATGCAGTGCTAACTGGGTTGCGTGTCCATAGTTAAGCTTGCTTTCTCTAATGATGTGAAACTGAAAGCCCCAAGCTGAGCTGTGTCTTTCTTTTCCTTCCCCCAGCATTGACAAGATCTCTAAAGTGACGTCTCCTGTGCTGGTGATCCACGGTACCGAAGATGAGGTGATCGATTTCTCCCATGGCCTGGCCATGTACGAGCGATGTCCACGAGCAGTAGAGCCCCTCTGGGTGGAAGGGGCTGGGCATAATGACATAGAGCTTTATGCACAATACTTAGAGAGACTAAAACAGTTCATATCTCATGAACTTCCCAACTCCTGAAGAAGCCTACCTGATTTTACCTCAGTTACTGTGAACGGAAGAAATTACCTGGTTTTGCACATGCTTTAACTGGATAGCTGTAATAGCTTTATACTATGAAGAAATACCCTGTCTTGAGGGTGTTCTAATCAAACATCTGATGAAATTTGTCTTTTCTATCTGGAAATGATTCTACTAATGCACACAAATATGGTCAACTACTGTAATTCCAACAATTTTTAGCTTCATTGCCCTGAAGGAAGTGGGAATCCTAGCTGCTTATGGGGACACTTTTTACCTAGTGCTGTATTAATCGAAGATCAGTTTTCTCTGTCTCACTTCAGATCATTTCTAATTCTGTCCTACAAAGACTTTTTCCCCACCGTGTTCTCAGTGTGGAGAACACAACTGTTATGAGCTACAGCTTGTTCTGAACAATCATGGGTTCAATCGAAGGGAGTACTTTCTCTGTGAAGTTTCTAGCTGTGGTATTGTAACTGGAAAGTTATTGTGATGAAGTTCCCCCTCCTCACTTCTAGTGTTCTTTTGTTAACTGACTGATCTTCCCAAGTAAATTATTTAAATATACTTTTACCTGAAAATAAACAAACTACTATATGGGGCTAAACTCTGTAACGACCTCTCCATTACTTGTATAAACGTAACTGGAATATTCTTAAAGGATCTAGGGACAAAACTGCTTTTGTTTAAAAATAAATGTGTAAATTTACTACTAGAAAACTCATTTTAATATTCAGATTGTCTGAATAATAGCCATAACAGACATTTCCTTCTGTAAAGCATTCCTGTAGACTTTTTAAAAGTACTGTACATATTTGAATTTACATTGTGCATAGATTCTTAATTGGTAGTTTTAATTTAAGTCTAGTTACAAGAAACTGCAAAATTCTGGTTTGTATATGATTGAATACATTTTGTTAAAATATGTTTTTATCCCTATATTATTTTGCTATTAAAGTTTTATAAAGTTTCCAGGACAAAAAAAAAAAAATTTACACATTTATGTTTTGATGAATTATGTAACTAAATTTTCATTGAGCTGATCTTTTTAGTTTAGAAGTAATTTGATTCTTTGACACTGGAATCGCACAGATTATGCATCAGAAATGCAAAACACTTAAAAATTGTTACACTACTAGCATAGGTCTAATTTTTCCAAATTTAAAGGCCTTAAATGTACTGTAAGCCTCAGATTGTTGTATAAATTGATCGCGATTGATTGCAGTTTGTGTCCTGTTGCTAGAAAGCAACACAGTGATTGTAATGGAATAAAGGATGCATGGATTAGAGCTTGCTCAAGTTTGGAATCTTATTTGGTGCATAATTGTCATACATGAGGAAAGTGTAAAAACAGATTACTTGCTAGAGTAAGCTGGGTATGTAAATCAAATGTGCGAGAGGTTATGTTTAAATGGTGTTCAGCTGGTTCTAAGTAATGCAAAATCATGATTCATTGCCTGGAAGAAATACTTGAACGTAGTTGTTATGAATTCTTATAACAGGCCTGCAGTTACTTTTCAGCACTGCGAGTGTATATTGGCTTTGATTATTGCCTTGGCCCTATTACTGCAAAAGAGGAAAAACTTGTATTTTCACTTCCAGTGAAATGAGGACATGCATCCTGGTCCACATCACCTGGGTCCTTAGACTCTGGATCTGGGCATCTGTGTTGCCTAGTTGTGAGTTTTAGCTGTCCCAAGCAGCAGGGCCCCCAGCAGTTCTCTTGGTGACTCTTCCAGCCAAAATTGTCGGGTTTTGCCTAATCACCACCTCAAGCTCAGCACTTCCCTCCTGTATTTTAAATAAATATTCAGATACTTGTCTGATTATATAGGTATTTACTGTACCTTCAGAAATCCACAGTGGTTTTCTTCCATTCCTACATGGGTTCTTCCTGGGACTGCAGCCCTGTGGAAACCAAGCTGCTATGTAGTGGTACAAGTATTCAAGGTAATGTTGAAAAGGTCAGCCTGTCCATGTAGTGACTTGGGGGATTTTTACCTAATTAGCTCTGGTTTTTTGCTACCCACGTTGAACTTTGTGTTGCTCTGAAACCTCAGCCTGTAATGTTTCTTCTCCTCATGACCCCTTGCAGCTACTCTTTTACTTTAACAAACTGATCCTTCTAACCTTCTGCCTATAAACTGATCTTTTGATTACTACTTTTCCAACTCCTGCAGTCATTTTGTGACTTGTCTTCGCATTTGCTTTGTTTTTTTCCAGTATTCTTCTGTTAATGAGAACCCTGAATATGAATTCAATATTGTTATTTATGTCCCATGGTCTCTGCAGTTGCAGCCCCAGTTCAGGGTGTTCTGGCAGAACATGGATTTCCACTTGTACTATCTTTTATTTGCCTGAATTCTTGCTTAACTAATTCTCAGAAGGGCCTCACTCTTCTGGCTTCTGCATTGTCTGGTTTGGTTTGTGAAGTTCATCTGCATTAAACTAATGCAGATGTTTTGCTCTTCATTAAAACATTAATGACCTATCGTTGATCCACTGGTATGGATCTTCTTCACTCTCTTTTAATTCAGTAATTTGTCTACCCGTTTGTTCCCTTAAATGATTTTCCTTGTAGCCCTATTCTTATCCAATAGTTCTTAAATGAATTCTAAAATTTTTATAATTTTCTGATGTATGCTCTGCACAAAATAAATGCTAGTAGTGAGCTGCTTTCTATTGTAAACTTGTATCAAAATTTCAAGCATTTCAAAACACTGCTCCTCAACCTTGGAACTATTAGTTGAAAAAATATGGCCAAGTCATGAAGATGCATTTTCATCCATGACAGTGAATTTCAGGTCCTCATTATTTTAAAGAAAAGAATGTTTTAATTTTTTTTTCAATATTTTGATTTTTAAATTGTAGAAAAGGGGATGATGTGAGGTTATGAAAAACAAATTTTGGGCTTAAAAAATTAGTATGTTCCAGCAAACTGCTAACATGCTGTAATTTAAATGTATAATGTGGGCCTTTACAAGAACTTGTTATGCATATTTTAGAGCTATCAAGGTGTCACTGTAAAAATGGCTCTGTGTGCCTGGATAAATTATGCAACGGGTCTCCCAAAGGTGTGAGTGATCACTAACATTTTGTTGTTGATGAGGATGCTGTGTCCATTTTTCCTGTGTGACTGACCATTTTTGCTCATGTAGTGCAGCCACAGGTGATGTACGGCTTGTTTGCAGGAAGGTAAGATGTGGCACATCAGTTTACTATCAGTAGCGCTCTTGTGTTTGTACTTTGAAAAAGCCAGAGGAGAATTTGTTACAGCTTCAAAGGTGTCATTTTCCAAGGAGTCTGATATGTATCCTTTTAAAATTTATGTAACTGTTATAAATTTAACTTGCTCACATGGAGGCCTGTTACCTGTGTTGCCTCTGCTGCAGTTTTGTTTCTTGTTCTTCCATGTCACTCCTGTAACTCGGGACAGTTCTGCTCGGGGTGCTGGCCCTAGAACTCTAAATACCTGTATTTACGCTTAGCATTGTACACATCTATAAACTCTGTATTGCATTTGCTTTTTCTAAATGGTGCTAAACATAGACGTAGAGACCCAATGTACTTGCTTCCTCTGGTTATTCGTTCAGCCGTAAACCTTGATTGTTCTCACTCGGAAAACGTTTTCTTCCTCAGGTCTGTTCTTGTGAATGCAAACTAATGGTCTCGGTTAAGCCCATTTAACTCATTTCTGTATGTCCTTCTATGTGGAACTCTCTAAACATTTTAGCTCTGAAATTTCTTGTGTTGCAAATGCAGTCGTTTGTACTCCAGCACTGGGTAAGGGTAGGGTGGCTCTTTGATGGTGGGCGCTCCACTGCTGGGAATGAGGTCAGGCACAGAAACTCTGTGCTGGGTCTGTGTTGCTTTCCAAGTCCAGTGGTAATACTTAGATCCAGCTGGGTGTGAATTTCAAAATGAGAGGTTGTACTTGGGTCTCATAACTTGGGTACAACAGTAAAAAGCAGGAGCTGGTCCTTGCAGCAGGAGAGTGAGCTCTGCTCCTTTGCCTCTGCCGATCTCTGTTTCTGCAGATGAGTTTCTGCGGTAATCAAATTAATTTTGCAGAAAGTGTAAGGGTAACATTAACATGCCTGCAATGTTAAAAAAAACCAAAAGAAACTCCAAGAAGACCCCTACACCATTAGTAGGTCGATTATAAATTGCCTTCTGGTTCCTGTAAGTGTAAAGGTGCTTTGGTCTGGGTTTCCTCAGGGCCCGGCGCTGCGGGGCTGGGAGCGCATCACGTCGCTTTCTGGAGTAAAATCATGTGCTAGCTGTCCCTGCGGGCTGTGCTCGCTCTGCGTGGGACGGGGCTGCGCTTCCCTCGCTCCGGAGGCCAGAGCCTCCCCGCTGCCCCGGGCCGTGCCTGCGGCGGCTGGGACAGCCCCAGCTTTTGTTGTGTCCGTGGGGATCCCCCCCGGTCCCTGGCTCCGCGCCCAGCGGCGTGCGGGCAGGGCAGGGCAGGGCAGGGCTGCCCCAGGGCCCCCAGCGATGGCGCGGGGGCGGGGAAGGGGCTCTGCGGGGCCGGGGCTCTGCGGGGCCGCCCGGCTGCTGCTGCTGCCGCTGCCGAGGGCGGGGATGGTGGCGGGCGCCCGGCCCGGGGCGCAGGC
>VZTF01003765.1:1871457-1971651 GCA_013397755.1 Cnemophilus loriae | reverse complement strand
TGGGTACCTGGGCAGGGACACCCGGGGGGTGGGTACCCGGGGGGGAATATGCACCGGGCCACCCGTGCCAGAGGGAGGGGAGTTGTGCCACGCTGCGCGTTTCGTCCTGCCCAAGTTCTCCGCGGGGTGGAGGGCTCAGAATGTCACTGGTGTGTTTGCTCCTTCCCTATCTCCTTCAGGCAGCCCTGGGCTCCGGTAGGGATCCTCGGAGGGGATCAGCTTTCCACGGGAATGGAACAACAGGGTTAGCCATAGCCCAAAGAGATTTCCTCACATACGACGGCATCCGTTTTACTGTTACTGCTGTCAATGGATGGATAAAAGGTTCAGTCTTCCCTGAGAATTGCTCGTCTTCTGTTGCTTTGCTCTGCTTTTCCTGGCTGCCGTGAATCTGAACACTGCAATGATAATCATACCATAGTCTTTGGCTCATGTGGGTGTTGACCAAGCTAACAGCAGTACTCTCTCAAAGTAACGTTTTAGCTTTCTACAAAGAGATGGCACTGACATATTTAATGGCTAGAGCACTTCTATTGTGCACACGGTTATCTAGATCAAAATTAAATCAGTTTGCTCTTCATCTAATTGCATGATTCTGCCATGTGCAACTGTAAAAACAATTGATTGCTTCATTTTTCAGGCATGCCTCATAATGGATTTAAAGTGAAAGAGTCCAAAGGAATAATTCTTCATCTGGTGGATGAGATTACAAGTTGGTTACCTGGTGACCGTATTGTCATTGCCAGTACAGACTTTTCTATGCATCAGGCTGAAGAGTTTAATCTCCTTCCTTGCACTGAATGTAGAAGTAATCAAGTGAAAATGAATGCTATGAAATATTTTTATCAAGGTACTCATTTGTGGTAAATATTTACATTGTCTTGACTTTTTCAGTCTACATTCACTTGTCTTTTTAAGTAGTTTTTGTCCCATAAACACAAGGGCACGTATGGGAGTTGAAGGCTCTAATATTATTTTGGGGCTTGAAAGTTTGACCAGGGGCAGCAGTCCTTTGTAGCAGCCAGGGGAAGTGCTGATCTCCTCTGGGATCAGATATTAGCAACTGGGCATGTCCCCAGACTTGCTGATTGCTTAAACGAAAGGTGTGCGCTTGCTCAAAACAATTTAATAATAAAGATGCTGTGTTCACCCTGAATAAAAAGGTTTCTGGTTTCCACAGGCAGCCCACTTTACCTTCACCTTGGAGATGTCATAAATGGTGTTGATATGAGGGCAGAGGTTGGTCTTCTGACTAGAAATATACTTATTCAAGGAGAAATGGAAGACTCCTGTTATCGACAAACTTGATGCCAGTTTTTCTCTTTTGATGCATTCAGAGGACAATTAAAGTGAGTAATTTTTAATACGTTTGCTTGTAGGTGGTTTCAGATAGTTCCTTTCCTGGTTTGTAAACAAGCATTATAAAACATCAAATTACCATTGTGTGTGTAGGAAAAAGTATATTTGTCTCTGAAAAAGTGGGAAGTTTGTTAGCCTGTCTTGCAAAACTAGACTTGCAACGAGACATTTTCTTCACCATGTCTGCAAAAACACGCCCTTCTAAGGGGATACCCTTCGAGGGGATTCTTTGGCAGCATTGCTGTCAGTAGGGCCCATGCAAAGTTAGTTCATGAGATGTCACCGAACAAACTGTGGTTCCTGCACAGCAAACCCGCTCCCTCCCTGTCTCAGAGAAGTGCTGGGTCTCACCCTGTTGTGCTTCGCCTCCTCTTGGTTGTCTCACGTGTTCTGGGTGGAGGTGCAGTCTTGCTGTTGCAGGTGCTTTGTGTAAAGTTGCTCCTGTACCAGGCGGTGGAAACTGGGGAGCTGTGCAGGTCTGGGCTAAAATCACTTGACAGTAGAAGCTGCCAGGAAATAAAGCCTGGTGGCAAATGCTCCCCCTTTCTGTAGCTGGCAGGAGCACCGTGTCTGTCACTGCTGTTGCTAAACGCTGCACATGCTGTTTGGCAGCTGCTCCTTGGCAGCCCCGTGCCCGTAGGTGTGCAGCTGCTAGCACACGGCTCTGCAGGTCCTGAGCTGCTGTGGATGGAAACAGGGAGCTCACACTTCCTCCTGGGACCAGACCATGTCTCACTCTGCAAAAATATTGCCCAATGAGAGAGAAAAGAAAAACAAACCTGTTTTTCTTTGTATGTGTGTTTCTACTGGATCCACATTTGTCTCAACAGATCCCAAGGAATTTTAGTTCTGTTCACGTGTCAGGAGTGGAACTAAAAAAACATGGGGCAACAAATCCTGGGCAGTTACCCTGTGCATTTTCACCTGGCTGAGGATGTGGATGAGAGAGGAGGATATGAATGCCCAACGTACCTCGATAACCTGGCTATCCACCACTGCTTCTCTAGGTGTGTTGCCACATGTGGAATTCATGGCCTTCTGGTAGGAGACATATTTTATAAGCAACAAGTTCAGTTCTTTGCTTAGCCAGTGCTAAGTAGCAAGAGCCATTTTTGATGGAAAGAGAAATCAGAATATTGAAATAAGGCATCTGTTTCCCAAGAAATGTCCCAACTTCTCCCTTGTTGGAGTTAGGACTATTCCTCTGGTAATGCAGCTGTTTGAAATGAATGTCAGGTTCCCAGCACAGCCTAATTAATTTTATCAGATCAGATATAGTGTGATCAGATATAGGAAAATCTTTGCCCTGGTAATTCTGGACAGTTTGTGATAACAGGAACTTTCATTTAACATTAAAGCAATGAAGTATAAATGGAGCTGACAGAAGCAATGGATCTTTAATTTGCAATAGAGATGAAAAAGACAGGGCTTGTTCAAGTCAGGGAGATGTGAAATGTATCCCAAAATGTTCATATGACAAAGGGAATGAAGTATGAGCAGAACAGACCCAAATGGTCACTTCAGTGCCAGGAAAGCCCTCAGGAACTCGGTTTTGACCTAGATCCTCATAAGGGCATTGTGAAGAGGAACTTAAAAAAAAAAAAAAAAGGTCACAACAGAAGCCATACGTGTCCCAGCTGGAAAAGAGAGATTCCTGCTCCAGTCCCAACACGTCCAGTTGCTGTGTGCTCTGCAGGACCCTGAGCGATATTTTGGTGTCTGTGAGCATTTCCTCATTCACCGAGTGGGTCCTCAGGCAGACACTCCCTGACCTCCCGTGTTTTTCCTGACAACTTTTTCTCAGTCCTGGACATAAAGCTGTGCAAGACACAGCATAGATGTGCTCTGTGTGTGAAAGGGTCCCCTGAAAGAATGTATTCATGAAAATGCAATACCGGACCCGTACAACTCGGGAGCACCCTTCACGTATCCTAAATCTGATTTATATTGTTCAGATCACTCACAATTATTGATTGCCTTCTCATATTTGTGATTTGCTCTGTCTGTAAAGCCTAATTCTGTGTACAGAGTCCTTAGGTTGACAGGAGGCTTGTCCAGTATGTGTGGGTGTAATTTAACTTTCTTTCTTCCCCTGCGGGTATTAAACCTCTGGAATTCAAGTAATGTGTCTGGGATGAAGAATTAAGCCTTATGCTAATAATGGTCCTTAGAAGAATGGTGTATGGTCTTGCTCTTTATCAGAAGGGAGGTACTCAAGGGTTTATCTGGATGTGTGGGGTTCAGTAGTTCAATCAAGAAACCAAGTGGGATCTAGCCCTCATCGTGTGACTCTGAGGGCTTTGAGTACATGACTCAGTGAGAAGATTTTATAGTAAAGACTAAATATGTGATTCTTTGAACGAATCATGAGGCTTTTATATATAGCCATTAAAATGAAGAGTAGTTAAAATGTAATAAAAAGCCGTGCTTTAAAAGAATTTAAAATTATTTGCAGTTCTAGAGAACAGCACGTGTGTCAGAGCAAGACAGTTAGATAACACAGACAGGTACCTGCTTCAGCTTCATATTATGAAATTCCAGCCCTTGAGACAGAGTAAACCAGAGAGGAGGTTTCCCCCCTCCCAACCTGAGGTTTTAGGGGATGTAATTTTAGATGTACATTGCCAGAGCGGTTTGTGCTCCTCTGTGAGCGGGTCATGCAGAGCGGTCTGCACTCCCCTTCTCCATCTGCTGCTGTGTGCCTGGCTTGTGCTGCTTTGCCAGCCAGCAGCAGCTTGGGTTCCTCCCGGAGGCTGGAAGCAGGCTGGGATGTGCTCTGTGCTGGGCACACGTCAGGCGCGTGCAGACTGCTGGAGTCTTTCATGTCTAACGTTGCAGTGCATAAAGGTCACGTATATTGTGTTGCTGAACTATTTATAATTCAGTGTTTAGAGGCATCTTAATCAGCTGGTGTTGGCCACAGCAGCAAGGCTGCAGCCTGTGTTTGGGACAGTGTTTCATGCTGGCACATACAGTAAAATGCCACTGTGACAGTGCTGCAGGTGGGTGCCTTTCCAGGCTTGGGTTTTCTACCAGTGATATGCTGGAATTGATCAGTTATTGGGGTTTTGTTCTGATGGCATGGACCCTCATCTTTGAGTGCAAATGTAAGTGATCTTTAAATCACATTAGTCCTGGTCACGAGAGTGATCACTACAGTTTCGTGTGTGTAACTTTTCAGGGCTGCCATGCAACTCTGAAGCTGGGACTAATTGTATTAATTGAAGCTAAAATCTGGCTTTGGATGGAAGCCATCTGCAACACAATTAGCCAAACTGCAGCTAAATGCAAAAGAATGAAACTCTACAATTGAAATGCTGTTTAAAACAGTGAGCAGTTTGTTGTTGCAGTTTTCTGTCCAAAACTAGTCTTCCACGGCCTCTTTAGCACAGCTTCTGCCCATCATGTGGGAGGGTGGAAGCGGCCAGGCTTACTGATCTTAGCAGGCTGGCAGGGACACTTGCATTTTTGTCTAAATCCATCTCCTAGCTGTATTTCCAAGACTCAGCTGGCCGGGAGGGACATGCTCAGTGTCAGTTCTCTGTTACCCTCCCTGTGGCTCACTGCAAGGTGCTGTACCCATGTGCAGGGTGGATTTCCAGCACTTTTCCTGGGAACTGGGTACCTGCTTGTGTTGTGCCTCATTTTTATCCCTCTTTTGGACACCTCATTGAGGCAGAAACAAGAGCAGCAGATGACAAAGTTTGAGGGGTGACTGCCAGGAAAACAATGAGATCCAGCAGAGCTATACCTATGGGGACTATACTGTTTGTGGCTCCAGATGTTATGTACAGTTGCAGCCCATCAAGGGGAAATTACAGGATATGATTCCACGAAATGGATTCATTTCAAGTATCCCTCTGTATACAAAAATAACCAAGTAGGTTAATATTAGTTAATCTTGCAGTGTTGCACAGACATAACTGACGTCAACAGGAATTTTGTATGCCTGAAGAGGGAATATAAATGCTGGCAGGGATCATTTGAGTACAAAGTTGAGGTTTCTGTAAGATTTAGTAACAAATAGCTGGTATTTTAACTAGCCTGATTTAGTATTTACATTTAAAAGAAGGATTTCTGAATTTATCTTCGTAAGACTGTACATCAAAGGAGGCTTGTGCTAAGTCCTTTTGGTCAAATTAAGGTTTAATGCAATATCCCTGAGCATGTCAATTAATATTAAATAGACTGAAATAGTAAAATACCATCTCTACCCAAGATGATCATTACAGGAAAGAAGTGGCCCTGCACCTTCTGAGAATGGAGGAGAAAGAAGGGGAATCTCGTTAATATAAATTACTTTGCATGGTGCATTTTAAAGAATATCTTCTTTAATTTTGGAAATGTTGCAGTCATAAAAATTTCTAGATTAACCATGCTGATTTGTTGGTTTATCACATGAGACATACTTACCCTTATGTATCTTTATGCAGATATTTACTCTATGACACTGAATCAAATATTCTCTCTCAGAGCTGAGGGTATTTTTAAATCCAGTATTTTGCAGTTTTCCCTTAATTATGCATGTAATCTTCCTCAGAGTAATTTTAAGATCAGTCCACAGTTTTACACACTGCCTGTAGTTCAAGTCAGCTCCAGGACTGATGGAGGCACCTCTCACAGTGATAGAAGGTTAGCAGTGTTTTAAACGTGGTCTTTATTACTTGTAAAAGATGTTATCCAATGAAGTAAGACAACAGATGACAATGTTTTCATAGCTATATCCAGCTTCTGTGTGTACTGCTACCGATCTTCCCTCTGAAGAAATGCTCCTTACTGGGACAAACATCAAAATTATAGCTCCTTAATCTTCTGCTTCATGGGCCATTTGCGGCTTGCAAGGATATTTGTTTTGTTTTTTCGTATAGGGGCTTCATAAATTCATGGAGAATCCCCTAACTCCTGCCATTGCCCCTGAAGTTTCAAAAAACAGACTAGAAGTTTCACTTTGCAGACATTTTCCAAAGCTGTTTAACTTTAAAAAAACCCCAACCCTTGGATTTCCTTCAGCTGCATTGAACAGAGCATGGATTTTGTGTTAACGTTCTCTTATAATTTACAATAGGTTCAGCATGTGGCTCCATAAATGACCATGTCTGACATTACTAGATGGTTTATTTTCCTTAAAGAGTGTCATTAAAAGGTTGTGTGGAGTTTTAAAGTCAATAGGAGAGTTGTGGCTCAAGGCCAGGGCAGTGCTATGAAAATGTATCCCTTCCTGTTTGGTAACTGCTTAGGATCATTTTGATTTTGATTTTTCAGGGCTGTCAGCACATTGTGGATTGCAAGTCCAAACAACAACTTAATACAGAATGCAGCGGCTGGTGCTCAGGTAAAACCATTTAATGGCAGAGCTATGCTTTGCCTCCACATCCCAGATATTCTATGCTTATTTATTGATGTCAAGAGCAATAAGTTTTTAGTAAGACATAAAATTTGGATATGTATTTCTGCAACCTTTGTTAAGAACAAGTATTTGCCCACACTTCTCCACTCATTTCTCTCACAATCGTGCCTGGAAATGGTGTGTGATATCTCTTAGAAAATGTTGATTTTTATTAGTAATTAATAGTTAAATGCTCAATAAAATTTTATATTTCTATATATGAATACATACTCTCTCCTTATTATTATCTCTTATGTTTACCCAAAACATGTTTGCGTTTTATATACCTGTATAGACCTGGCTGTTTTCTAATAAACCACCTGAATCTCACCCACAATAAAAGCATTTTTAAAACCTTTGTGTGTGTGCCCTGGGGACCTACTGTGCATGCCAAAGGATAAGCTGGGAGGTTTAGGAGTTATGGGCTGCTGTGTGTCCCCCAGGACCCACACACTGGACAGGCTCAGGTTAGAAATATGGCCAGCACAGTGTGAAAAGCTGAACTCCCAAGGTAACCTGTATTATTAATTGCAGTGCCCCATTTCTCAGACCTCCCTTTGTCTTTTAGGATGCCGGGATACGGTGCCTCTTCCACCGGGTCCCCGCTGCGCAGTCTGAGGGAAGATATCCAGAGGGACAGGCTGAACCCCCTTGGGAGTGTTTTACAACAACAGAGTCCACTCCAATTTCAAGGCATGCGGATTTTTAAACTTTTTTTTTTGTTTCTGTCAATATAATAGTATGGCATTGACTGTGTGGTGCTCTATGATGGTTGCGGGTGTCTCACATTTTGATGAAGGTGTTTTTAACACTGTATCAAGACACAATCAACTTTTGGGGGCCGTGTTTGTTCTAAATACTGAAATGGGAGCTGAGCAGAATGGAGGTCCCATTCCAGGCACTTCAGTTGGGTGGCTGTGTTAGAGGGAACGTGCCCAGGCCATGAATACACCTACTTCTAAGTGAGATTTAAGGAGAGACAGGCAGGACACTCAGCACTGCTGTTAGCCACAGTGATGCCAGGACGTAGGGGGATGAGGAAAAGTAATTTGTGCCAACGGCAGCTCATCACCTCTGGAAAATGAGACCAAAAATTCAAGGGTAGTTCCAAGAAAAACACTTTCCCCAAATATAGCGTTGACATGAAAACATAACCTGTAAGATAGAAAAAGCTTTTTTAACTGATTTCTCAGTATTCTAGATTGAAATTGGTTTTGTTCTCTGTGCTTTGTGTATTTTATGTCTTGGTCCATGGCAGCTGCTGCTCTAGCCCAAAGCCTGTAAGTTGGCTACAGCAGCTCATGTTCTCTTTTGACTGTCGGGGGACTCGTCACTCATTATTTGAAGCCTTAATTCTTAACAACACTCTTTTTCCAAAAAGTTATCAAGAGCTTGGCAGGGTCCCTCATTGCTTTCTGCGAGGGAGAGAGAGGGAGAGTGAGAGAGAGTGGGAGTTCAGAGCCTTGCTTTGGGCCAGAAGAGAGCCCAAGATGCTGATGGATAACATATGGCAGGGCAGGCTCTGTCCTGACTTCAGCGTGCTACATCCTGTGCTAGTGTCACGCTGAGCGGTGCCAAGTGACACCGAGTGGGAAGAGACAGCCCCGGCTGCCGGCGCTCCTGTGCCTGCACGCACTGGCTGCCCACATTCATTGATAAAACCTGGGCTCTTTGGTCCCTGTTGAGCGACCTGTTAAAGTAATTGGAGTTGTGTGCATTTCCAGGCCGGTTTGTTTATTGGAAAAGGAGTAAAGACAACGAGAGCCAACGCTGAAGATCCCAGGGAGTATCTCGCTGCCGATAATGCCAGGTAAGCACACGCTGCATGGCTCGGTGTTTTGGGTAGTTGTACTTGGTCTTGGCTTCTGCACTGCATTTAGCAGATCATTAATGCCTCATTATGGCTGGAGCATCTGAAAAAACACACACACACACACATACACACTGTCTCTGATGTGCAGAGGCAACTATTCCATAGCTATGCACTGGATTGTTTGTGTTATTGCTGACCAGAAAGGACACCCGTGCACATGGGGTTGTGAGGACTAAGCAGTGAAGCATGTGGAAGGGGATCCAGATCCCATTAGTGCATTAGTGGGTTTGTAAACTCTAACATTTATTGCTAACTGCTTAGAAGAACTACATCTGAAAGGTGATGTAAGAGGCTGCTGAGACTGGTCTAGGATTAATGAGGAAAATAAATAGCCTCAAAGGTTTTTGTCAGCTGCTTTGAAATGCCTGAACTTCCTTTTGCAGAGTGGAAACAGGTAAATTAAGGCTATTTTCTCCCTCACTGCAGTCCTATGAGTCTGTGTGAGGAGGCTGAGAGAAATCAGCTGCTGCTCCTGGTCAAGCCTTGGCTTTTTCCCTCCTCCATCATACCCTATCAATATGATGTTCCCATGAGGCTGAAAGGAAAGGATGACTGTGTGTCCCTCGTGGCACTTCCCTGCCAGGGTCACCCCCTTGGGCACCAAGGAGACACGTGCCTTAGCACCTCAGCTGGAAGAAGCAGGCAGTGAGAGTAGACTCAGAAAAAGCAATGGTGATTTTTTTTCCCAAACACAGCACAAATCTACCATTAACAGCCACTGTGCCAGGAAATAGCCTGTGAGTAATTGAGATGCACCCAATTCTCAGGGAGAATCCTTTTTTGCTTTCAGCAGCTTGTCTTTCAGCAGACACAGACACATATGGGGGTTTGGTCTGCACATGCAAGGAGAGCAGCTCCAATTACTCTGTTATCTCTGCTGAATGAGATTCTTGAAAGTGTCTAATTGATTTTCTAGCATCAACACAGAGATTCTCAATGGGCCCTGTAAGGACATCTACAAAAGGATCCGAGTAACTTGGGAAAAATGTTTTCTATGCCTCTAAATCCCACTGAATCAAATTAAAGAGTAGCTGTGGGTCCATTGGAGTCTAGTGAGAAATCACCTGCTCATTCCACCCGTGCCAGCATTTCATCCTTATGAATGTTTCTTGTTTTCTGCTTTACACCAAAGCTCAAAAGCGAAGTCAGGCTAATAGCCTGACTGTGATTCAGGGCTTATCACCTCTTCAGACCCACCATGCCAATAACTGGAAGCCAAACAAGATCTGCTGGGCATTATTGCCTCTGTCTGAAGTTGATTCCTGTGTCTCTTGTGCTGCATTAACCAAGATTCTTTCTTCAGGTTTCGCCCACATTAAGATGCTGATCCAGAAAAGCCATGAGTTCCTGCTATGATTGATGGTCTTATTGCTCTTAAAAATAATGACCACAGGGCCTGGGCCAGGGGCCGTGAGATTATTTTCCGCAACTCAGGGTAGGTTACTGTTATATCATTCCCCCATAGTAGACATAAATAGGTCTGTAGGCCAAATTCACTGCAGACATTCCTCATCATTTACACCATTGTGTTTCCTCTGTCCCAGGTTTTCAGACAATGGGATTGAACTCACTTTGGCAAGGTAATTTCTTAAAATGGGTCTTCTTCCCGTTCTTTTCCGCCAGTGAAACATGCTCAAGAATGGAAACTGAGCCACTCCCCTGCTAATTAGTGTAAGACAGGAGAACAGCTCACGTTTCCCCCCTGGACCACATCAAGTCTTCCCTGGGCAGCCATAAATACAAGGGGCAATTTAGCCTTTCATTCTCTTTGCCTCAGCATGCCTGGGGAATACATCGTAATTGCTGAATATTTCCTGCTGAGCAGGAGGTCCTGGATGGGAGGTCCTGATGCTCAAGCACAAAGCTACCTTGGCACTCACTTGCCAGTTTCCAAACGTACTTTAGAGCAGGCTGTTACAGCAGTGCATGCACCTTTTTCCAAATTAAGGACACAAATTCTATTGTGTCCATGGTGTAATTAAAAGTGTTAGTTAATTAATTGGTGTGCTGTGCTGCATATTTACGTGGTGTTTCTTTGCTTGCAGTGATGGGGCTTTCCCAACAACAGCTACAGCCTGGAAGGTTACACGCTCCATTTTTGTTGGAGAAAGCAGCAACTTTGGCTCCCAGGGAGGCCAAAACAGCTACTGGGGAGAAGGGGCAAATGGAGAACACAGAACACTGCCCAGAAACAAGTGAGTTATTCTTCTGCCATTTCTTCTTGGCGTTAGCTCAAGGTAGAAGAAAAGCCTCAGGAATTAATGTGGCTACCAATGAGTAATTTATACCAGGTGCTTAAATTATTGTCTAGGCCAGAAATAATAAGCATCCAAATAAACTCACTCTTCAAGCCAACAGCTTGAGAGCATTCTTGACTGAATGTGTTTGACTTAGTTTTCTCCTTAGTTTATTAGTCACTGGAGAATGGATTATAGAATTTGACACATGCCAAATGGCTCTTGTGTGGTGCTTCAGCGGCACAGCATCAAGGTGAGGGTGCAGCTCCCACACACCATGACACCCTCCCGCCTGTGGGCATAGCTGGGCAAACACACCCAGTCTGAAAAAGGAGAAACCATTTTTCACGATAGCATCTTTTTTCTTTTTTGATAGCTGTGTGTTATTTTCTGTTTTCAGCACCACAGCCTCCTCTCTAGCAACCACAGCTCCTACCCACATCCTCACAGTAAACTGTGCTGCCCTGAGCTTAAATTCTACTTTAGTGTCTGTTTTTTGTGATGCTTACCAGTTATTAAACCTTCTATGAGGTATATAAAATTAAGTAATAAGCAGCAGTAATTAGACATGTCATGCACACGGCCCTAGATATACATGACTCGACCATAAGTGACAACAGGAACGGGATCTCTGTAGGACAGCAAGAATAATCAAAGTTATCCTCAGTTATTATTGGTGTTGTTATTTAAATTGAAACTGCAAAAAAACTCCTTTGCAGTGCAGGCAAGATCTAATCATGTTGTTAAGCAATGAGGAGGAGGAGTATGACAAAACATCTGACATCTGTCCTTTTGGTGCTTGCTTCCAAGGAGACACTTGCCTCCCCCAAATCTGACTGCTACCATTTTTCAGTCGTGCTTATGTTTTTCTGAGAAACCCATCTGCCCTGGAACGAGGTACCTGATGGCAGTGCTGCCCCACACAGCCCTTTGGGTCTTTCTAGTGGACATGAACTCCTGGGTGGCTGAAGACAAGGGCTTTGAGCTGCTTTACCCCAGCTTACAAGCCTTAGGCAAGATTATGAGTAATCTTTTTTGACTTTTGAGCCTCATCCTGCAGAGGATGTTCAGCAGAATTTCATCTTTCACATATGATGAGTTTTCAGATCCAAGTTTTGGGAAAGAAAATGTGGTTTAGCTACTTGTTAATATCTTTTTATGCTGTCAGAAGACATAGAGGTTGCCCAAGCTTTTTACACTGGACTGTGTTTGTGTTTAAATCTCCTAGGACGTCCCCTATTTGTGGATTCCAGATTTATGGTGGATCTCTCAGGATGGCAAGACACGCTTTCAAGAAGTTCACCCTGACTGTTGACAGATACTGAAGTGCCATCAGGTTCTTCATGAAAAACCCCTGGCGGATCAGCCCCCAGAACAACGTGTCACAGATCCCGATGGAGAAAAGTGTAAGTGAGAGAAGCAGAAATGTTTGCTCTTAGATGTGAAAGGTTTCAAAGCTTTTAGCAGTGGTAATGATCTATCCTAGAGCAGGATTTCCAAGCAGTGCTGCATGTTACATTGGTGCATGCCACCAATTCATTTTGAAACCCTTTTCTTCTTAGTAATGAATGTTACTTATAGGCAAGTAAAATGTGATGATATCTTGTGCCTGAGCAGACACACACAAAGAAATCTGCATTGGAGAAAGGTTTCACCTTGTAACCAGAAGACCCAGAACACAACTCTTAGCTGGTGTAGCATTGCCAGCTGCTGAGGACCTGGTGAGGACCTGGCCTCAGAGGTCGGAAGGGTCACACACGAGATATCAGGAGCCAGTAAGCTGCAAAACAGTTCTACAGAAATAGCAAATGCACTGAGAAGCAAAGCCATGACCCAGTTTCTGAGATCAGCTGTGAAATTCCTGTTGAGCACAACAGGGACTTCCCTTGAGCTGTGACAACAGAATGGGGCTCTGTAACTCTGCCTTGGCAGAAGCTGCAGAATACTGAGCAATTCCAGTCCTTGTCCTGGATTCCTGCAGGGATCATGACTCTGGACACTTGGCTTGGGAAATGATGGATTCCACCTGGCTCTTTCCCAGGAATCATGACCTCTCCTTAGCTTTTTTCAAACAAGGTCCATAGTTGTTAGGATGTCCATGAACTCTAGTAACTTTGGCTTGAGGTTTGGCTTTATCTTGAGGAAAATTTCCATTGCTCTGAGATTGACCAATATCACACACTACAATATCACTCCCTCTGGCAAGCAGAGAGTTTATCTGTCCCCTCTCTGGTACACTTTAGACCAGCAGCCAGCGGGTATTTCATGAAAGGATGATGTTGATTGCAGTCACTTGACTGCTCCTCTAAGGAAAACACGGTCTCTGTGCCTTTTGGTGAGGAGATCTTAGTTACCTTAGATGCTTTATGGACCTTTGGAACAAGCATAAGGGGTAATTTGCTGTACCTTCTTGATGTGCTCCTTTGGGGAAATGGTTATAAGATGGTCGTGGGGAACATGAACAAGAAAATCAACATGGAACGGGGGAGGAGAGCTTAGAGAAAAGAAAATTTCATCAGTGGAGTGGAAGAGTGGAAAATTTTCTCCAGTAATGGCTGTAGGGCTGTCCACCAGAGTGGTTTCAGACAGGTGATATCTATGCACGTTAGCAAAGCGATGATTACACCTTGAATGGCTGAAAATGCAGCTCTTTAATACAGTCACAACATTTGAGGCCAATGAGCCTGTTATATATGCAGCATTTTCTGTTTGAGAGGCAGTTTAGTACTGCAGCACCTTTAAGACATAAGGTTTTCAAAGTAAAAATGGTCAGATTTCCTAAATAATTCTGCAAAGCAAATCAAACCAGTGGAGTGTAAGCCTATTACAAAAAAACCCAAACAAACCCTAATGACATGATCCCAATAATTATTTATTATTTGTATATTTCCAAGAAAATATCAACTTCTGAAGCTGATATTTTACCAGGTTAAAAACCATGTATGTTTGTAAGCACCTGCATCTCAGCAATTTTCACTTTGATTCTATTTTATCTGTATTGAACTCAGATGTGTTACATCTGATTTTATACTTGTAAGACCACAGATAATTTGTTGTTTGGTTTTTTTTTGTTGTTGTTGCTGTTGCTCATTGCTATATGGGATAATATATCTTTGCCTAGTTAAGATAGAGCCTGTCAAACATTTTAATTAATTTTCCATCTCCAGGCTTCATTTTATTAGTTTTTAAAGGATGGCTAAGTACTAATTCCCTAAAGTACAATCATTTTACTGTTGTTCTTTAAGAAGAAATTGAACATTACTGCAAGTTGTACAGTGATGACAAAACTATTAGTCATGCTGAAGGATAATTGTATAATTAATCAGACTAATCAGCAGATTGGTTAGACAACAAAATAATAAAGCCAGTCAGGTCTTGTTTAATTCCAGCGTAAAAATAACAGTGAAGCAGAACAGAAGACCTAAACATTACGCTCCGCACAAAGGATTCTAGTTGTCTACCCACTGACAAGGCTGAATCTCACATATTATCTATGCATTTGTTCATTGCCATATTATTGCTGGGCTCGTTTATTTGTTGTGAGGAGAGTGCTTTTAAAAAGTTATTCCAGAGCAGTGGAAGCAGTAGTTGGCTGTAACCCAGCTGAGGGATGACTGATGCTTGTGGTCTCCTGTAGATCTGTCAGTCAGTCGGACTTGGAGAGCTTGAAGAAGATGCCCCAGCCCAGAACCAAACCATGCCCACACTTGTGCAACACTTCTTAAGACATCTCTTTTTAGTCATAAAACAGCCACCCGTTCACGCCTCACGCCTCTGTCCCTCTGAGGCACGCAGGGAGGCGAGGAGCAGGAGCAAGGCCACCTGCAGCAGGTGCAGAAGACTCCCAAACTGTCCCATCTTGCATCCACTGCTAAAAGTCCCTCTGGTCATTTTGTCCCTGCAGCAGGAAGTTGAAGGTGGATTCCATCCTATTCCACCCCTACCTGTGCTGAGTCTACAGCATCTCAGGAATTACTTCCGCCAAAGGAATCCCAGCGGTCTGCGTTGGGTGGGTTTGTGGTCCCCAGAAGAGCTCACAGGGGCCAGTACTGACTCCTGGCTATGGACTAGCAACTCCCATGGGACTGCAGTCCTGCCTAGCTAAGATATGGGAGCTTCCTAATGTTGACTTGGCTATGTTTAGCCTGTGTTATTTTAGTGCTGGGTTTCTGCGTCAAAGCACACATTTGCACACAGTTCATGATGGGAAAAAGAAAAGCAGACACTGAGTTGAAGTCTGTTATTTCCTGAAATAGAGAGCCGAAGAAAACCGCTCCCAACCCTAAAGAAACTCCTGACCAAAGGGAACTTGGCAGGGTGAGGGTTTGCATGACTCCAGCAGAGGAAAAGCCATGGGGACAGAGACCCTGGGTGGTAAAAAAAAGGGAGATTCCCGCCAGATGAAAATGGTTATCTTAAAATGGTAACAGTGATACAGTGAGATGTCTTTTGTTGGCAGCTTGTGCCAACACTTGACCGTCACAAGAAGCTACTAATTATTGCAATGATTTCCAGCACCTTATTATTTTTTAATACAGAAAGTGCAGCTGTCAGGGTTCCCTGCAGGTGTGTTAGTTGTGCAGCCTTTGGACAGGTTGAGTTAGCACATTCTTAAGAGATTACATAAAGAATGCTGTCAGGCTTCATTCAGACAGGTAACTCAAGTAACCTTTATCCCGTATCACTCAGAGGTAGTCCACAGTCAGTGAAAATTAGGTGTCTGAATACTAGTGTGGTATCCAGACACGACCTGTCTCTGCACCCTCTTCTAGCTCATTCCTAGCTCCACGTGAACAAACCTGAGGAGCAGAGTCTTTGTTCCCGTGTTTACTTAGAAAAAAATATACATTGCCATAGCTATAACTGCAAACTCAGCTGCACTCCTATCCCACAGTGTACCAAAGTAAGGTAACCTTGAGGCTTGTACAAGAAGTGACACTGCTCATTAGCATTTCCACTTTAATTCTGACTTTCAGACTTTTTAGAGGAGAATGTTAGAGATAAGAATAAAGTTAGCACCAAAACTGTCTGCTGCTGGATGGAAACACTGAGAGTGTTGATCAAATGTGAGATGTACTGGCTGTGCCTTCGTTTGGTTTGAAGTGCAGCTGACTTTGTTCTCCTCCCCAGTGAAGTGCCTGTTTTCATATGCAACTCCAGAAGTGCCATCACAAAGTACTTATAATGGAGTTTTGAGCTGCAGCACAGAGTTTACATTTTTTAATATCTCCTCTTTTGTAAATTAAAAATTGAGGAAAAAAAACAACTTTTGGGATTCTCCTAGGCCAAAGCCAAGTGGCCTTTTGGGGAAAAACTTCTTGTGGTTCAGCAAGAAAAGATTTAAAAAAACTCAAAAATGCATCTTAAATTTCCAAGTGTTTGAGGCCTCCTTTAAAGGAGACTGCTTCAAGTGTTTGTTTATGAGAGTCATACTTAGACAAGAAGGTGGCAGAAAAATGGTTCTAGGCCTTAATTCCCTTTTAAAGGAATAAAGACTTTTATTCTGCAAATAGTTATTGCTGCAGGGTTTTGGGTTTTTTTTAAGGCAATGGACTTCCTATCCAACTCAGAGTCACAATAACCCTCCTATTCTCCTAAGCCGTTCTGTTTATTATTGTTAAAATAAAGCCTTTAAAGCCCTTGGTAAACTCGCAGCCTAATTCTTCTGACCCTAATTCTTATTTGTGCACAGCCCAATTAAAATTAGTTGGGCTAAATGGAACAAATTACAGTCCTTTGGGTCGGCACGATCCGGTTGTTATTTATGCTGTCTGCCTTTATACACGTTGCTGCCGGATTCATTCAGAGTGCTTGACCTGGAGTAATTATTTTCTTGATTACTTCGGAACTTAATCTTCACACCCTGTAATAATTTCATCTGCAGACATTAAAATATTCCATGCTTTTTTTGCTGAACATCTGCAGTTTCCTTGTTTTGCTGGATTTTCATATCAGGACAGATATTTTTACTTAGCTACTGAAAAGTCTTGAGAGCAGAGCTATGCACAATGAGGATAATGCTTCTTCCTGTTATTTCTCCTTCCTAAAAAAAATAAAAATTCATGGGATATATTAGAATGTGCATGAGAGCCAATTCTGAGAATTTAAAACTTTTGTAAGTTTTACGGGGATTTAGGAGAAACAATTAGAAAAAAATGACACTGACAGAACCACTTAAAATGGACACTGAAAATATATGAGAAAATTCCCCAAATAGCCAGTTTTCTTTTCTTTATTAACAGCTGTGATATCCTCAGTAAATTCCTTAATCATCCAGTATTTTCCTACACTTTCAGTCATCCTCTTCTTTTGCCACTGTTCAATTTATTGCTGTGTGATTTCAAGCTACACATGGTGGTGTGGGTGCACTTCAAAGAACCAAAAGTCTAATTTTTGTGGAAGTATCTCCTGGGATTAAGAAATGCAAGGGAGAACCAACAAGGCTGGGATTTTTTCTAAATAGAAGAGGCAAAACAAAACTCTTTGCTCAGACAATAGAGCTTCCTAGTTCCAACTGTATCACTGTCAAAACACTGCAAACCCAAGCCCTTCCTTCGAGCTAACCAGTGATTTTGCACCTTATTTTCTCTTCTAGGTTGGACTGAAAGTGTTTTTTGGCAGACTGGGCCAGTGGTTTGGAAGCAATGGCAATGAAAATGTCCATCTTCCACGGCGTGGATGGCTGGGTGACAGGGTATCCAGACACCTTCAGAGGCAGAGCAGACAACTCCCTGCTGCCTCATCCCGGCTGCCTCACTGGCCCCCGCTGGAATGGGGCGATCTGTCCCGGGAAACTCACACAGGTAACGGGGCAGCCCAGGCAGCACCAGGTATTCTGGTGAGGGGGGAGGCAGGGAAGCTGCTCAGCACTACTCACTCAAAGGGTGAGTAATAATAAATTTGGTATAATTTTGCTGCAAGTTGAAATTTATCTGGGGGAAAGTTTGGTGTTTTCTTATTCCAGGCATTTGTCCACTCTATCACGGGGCTCTAGTGGATTGTTCTGGTGAATCAGCTTTCAGCAGTGGAAGATGTTACTTCTCTGGTACATCCTACTTGTGTTCAGGATGGTGAAATGGGTGGTTGAGATGCAAACTCACACCTATTTCTTATTTCCCCTGTAGAAATCACTGGCTGAGGGATGGCCTTAAACCTTCCCAGCAGTGAATGTCACAGTCAAACATAGAGTATGCATGTCTCCTTAAGCTAAAAAAATGGGATGCATTTGCTTTAGTTGCACAGCAGAGAGCAGGAGTCGCTATTTAAGTATTAAACACTGGAATTAAAAACCCTGGTGTGTTTTGGCTGGGCAGAAACAGGATTGGGCTCCTATGAAATAGTCCCTTTGACACACGGTTTTGTCCTTGGCGCCTAGTTTGGCTCTGTGTCTCTAGAGAAATGATTGTCCCTGCTCTGGCAACCTAACAGTTAAATTCAGAGCTGCAAACAAGTAGGCATTTATATTTTTATTTCTATTAATATCCTCCTGGTTATGGCACTCTACATGGTGAGACAGTTTTTCCACCATAGAAAATTTCCTTGGCTAGGTTTAGGCAAGCATAAACATTTACTTCCCTGGGATCCATTACTTACCAGCATTTTTCAACTAATAAGCATCCAGCAGGATGAGTAAAGGTCATATTAAATGCTTCACTTTACGGGTTTTGGGGAGGGAAATATATGTATGTGCAGGGTAGAAGAAATTGGTCTCGTGCAGCAGGGTTTGACTAATTTGAAGAGGATAACTGTTAGAGTATTTCAGCTTCACTCTGATTCTCAGCACCCTGACTAACTGGTGACTTGTTTGTCCGCTAAATTCTGAGTTTCATACTTCAGATCAAAAGCCCAAAAGAGTGAATCCGATTATGAAGAAAGATGGTTTGCTTTGATCTTAACAACTTTATTACAAAACCTGTTTTTCTATTCCTTTTCATGTAGCTTTGGCTGACAAGAACTTTTATTCTCCCCTAGTGCAAGCAGGTGAAAATATCCTTTCAGCTGAAGGAAATAGTGACTCCTATGTTACTGCTGAATGGAGCCCAAGATAGTCAGTCTAGGGATGGGCCACTTGGCGTGGAAAACTGAGATCCAAGTCCTTCAGCTAACATTGCAGGCAAATCCTTTCTGAGCTAAGTGCCTAGAGTACAGTTAATTCCTTTCTGCTCAGTTTCTTTCATTCCCATTTCATGCTCCTCTTCTCCTGGATGTAATTTGCCCAAGAAAGGAAACGCCTGGGGAAAAACAATTCCTCTGGCAGTGTTTCTAGATCCAAAAATCCTGGGGATGGTCTTTCCTGAGGGTGTTTTAATCTGGCAGCTCAGGCTGACATTCCCACCCTCTGTGGTTGGTTCATGGCCCTTCCTCCTCAGTGTCCCCAAGGAGCATCAAGCCTTGTTCCCCCTGTGGTGTCCAAGGGCTTCCTTCAGCACGGAGCAATAAGCAATGCCTCATGGTTCTGGGACCATCTTAAAACCATGACATTCACTAAGCAGGAACTATCAGGTCTTTTAGTCTTCCCTTTTTGATTCTGGAGTCTGCAGGGTTTGTTGTCCAAACAGGACCAACCCCTTTGCTCTTTAATGACAGCTGAAACTCTGATGTTGTAATGTAAATAAAGCAAGGCTTTGAGGAAGAACACTAAATAGAGGGAATCTCACAGGGAAATCACAAAAGCTGTCATCACCACATCTTCTGGCAGTCTCTGAGTCACTCAGACTTCATCATCAGGGCACCGAGGTCCTTGGTGTCCCATCAACCTGACTTTCAGCTGTTGCAAAACCAATAAAGGAAGAAAAAAGTAGGGAGAGGCTTCATAGTTCTCTCTATGTAGGTGTGTGAGATTTCCAGTGGCACTGAACTGGAGACTCCGTGACACTTGCAATACCTGTTAAAATGTAAATGAGATTCCTAAACCTTTTCTGATTTTTATATAAATTGTAATACCAGTGCCTTGGTTCCCACTGGGCAGTTGAAGCTGTGCATTTACTGCTTGCCTGCAGACTTCACTGCAACTCATCAGGGGAGGCTGTGAAACTTCTTATCTTTGGTATTAGTCTTTATTAAAATAAGCAGAGTTTTTGGCAGTACGTGCTGTTTTCTTTCATAAGCTTAAAAAGGTGTTAGACAGTCATGAGAGACTGCCACATAGCCAAATTAGTGTCAGTTTTGAATTAACAAAAATTGATGCCTTGCAATTCTGAAATACTCCAGGAAATGCTGTTGATTTTACACCAGTTCACTTAGTCACCCCTTCACTGCTGTTGGCTGAAATAGAAATGATTCCATTTTTGTTGACTCTGTTCTTGCAGTGAATGTTTGCAATTGTGCTGATCCTGCATCTCTGGGTTTCATGTCTTCAGCTGGTTCTGTGGACCCGGTGCCTCTGGTTTTGGTAGTGATGCTCTTAAATATAAAGTAAGCAAGAGATGCAGGAGGCAGTGAGCAGTGCTTTTCTAGCCACAGGAAAACTGTGCAGTCCCAAGATATCTGTGGTGCTTGAGGACTGTCAGCACCTCACAGACTGGGAAGAAGGAAAAGCTTGCAAGATGGTTTTCAGCTCATGGTGTCTGTATTTGGATAAAGAGGTTCAGTTTGGATCTCTGATGTACACCAGTTGAAAATCAAAGTAGTTTTCCTGATGCCAGTGACATCCTAGCGTGTCTTAGAGAAAGAAAGCTACATTTTTTTTCTTTCTGCAAGAATTTTAAAGTCTTTACTTGTAAATTTCATTGAGAAAATATTTTTCCCCAAGACATTAACATTTTTTGAACAGTCAGTCAACCAAAAAGGGAGAAGGTATGTTTTGATCTTCTCATTTTTAAAAGTTTTTTTCCCCAACGTCACAGCTGACAACATGACAGGACAAAAGCAAGAGTAACGAAACAAGAAAGCAAGAAAACCTTTTCTCAGAAATCAAGATTGTCATTTCTAATACTTGGCATGTTGCTTATCTTCATACTCGCTCTCCAGTTGAATAGCAGATCCCCCTGAATTGTAAAGAACTTATCTTCTCAGTTTCACAATCTACTTGGGAAAATTGCCACGTAAGCACAGGGAAATCTAACACATCTCTTCAGCATGAAGTGTCAAGCAGCAAAATGACAGCTATGTCCATTAAACCACCCAAGGAAATTAGAAGGCTCACATTTTTTAATGTTTTCACCAGCTCTTCTTCTCCTACCACATTAAGCTGTCACCACTTCTCTTATTTTAAAGTCTCTTTGTGACCCATTTTCTTTTAAAGATTTTGATAGAAGTAACCAAAAATTATGGAGGTGGTTCTAAGGAAGATGGATTTTTTATTCCAGAAAGTGGCTGAGTTTTTCACTCCTGTTGACTTAGTGATGTTCCACATGGGCAAAATAGTCTCTTCACGTAGGATCTCGATTTCTTGATCAGGGCTGTAACCTCCTTTAGTAAGAAACATGTTTAAAGATCTGTCAGATATACTACTTTATTTCCACGGGACTGAAAATCACGCTCTGTGTCTCGCAGTTCTGGACAGCATTCACTCAGTGGCCACTGATTGCCATTGCAGGAGACCAAATGATACTTTACAAGTCATTTACAAGTAATTTTACAAACATTTCTATAAAGCATATGTGGCATTTTTCCTTGTTCCAGTTATCACCATTTCATTCTCCAAACAACTGTGATCATTATCCCTAATGTCAGACCTGTGGCTTGGTCCCTACACACCCGGAGGAAAATGCCACCAACAATTCTCTGACCTCCTTTCCTCATCATCTTATTGAAGCATTCTGTAAACTATTCCAGCAGTTCCTTGGATTCATTAATAATAGCAAGCAGCTTAAGCCATGCATAGCTCTCTCACTTTCTTTCTTTTTATTTTTTTTTAATCTTTACACAAATAGCTTAAAATACGTAGGAATCTTTTGTTCTTGGTAACCTGTAATCTAGGAATCTTTGAGACTCATTGAATGCATCTCCTTCCTTTCTTGGCTTTTCTGTGGTGCATTTCATTTTGTAGTAAGTGCAGTATAAGTGGTCATTCCAACTGATTTTTGTCAGAAAATGCTGTTTGGATTGAGAACAATTAATACAGTGATGGGATTTCAGGTCTGAATGTACCTGAGAGATCCCCTGCTCCGACCTCGGCGTTACCCCATCCCGATGGGGCCAAGTGAGATTGAAATGAGGTTTATTGTGTTGTGTGTTATTGGCTATCCAGTCGTGGTTTGAATGTGAACGCAAAATAGGTTTTTCTTCTTGGTTTCATAGATAAAAAAGGCTTTTTTATCAGACTGTACAAATAATTTATTCTTCCTTGATCCATCAAGAATGAGCAAATGGGCTGCTGCCCAGAGATTGTCTGGAGTGAATTACTTGATCAATAGTTTCAGCCATCAGGAACAATTTATGTTAATGTCATTCTGGGACCCACTTTAATCTTCAAGTATCTGCACATACCACTCAGAATAGCTTCTCATCATTGAAGTGTGATGGTGTGAAAGGAGGAGTGGACTGAATATCCGAGAAACATTCACAACCACTTTTGGACTGTTTCTTTGGCATTAGACCCAAATGTTTAATTTAAGCATTCAGCATGAGGCTGCTGGATCCAGGGGTGAGAGGAGGGGTAGGCAAACGTGGTCTATCTATTGGAGGTCCTTAGGAGCCCAAAATCAACACCAGCAGCAGGCACAACTGCAGGATCCTTCCGAGCATGAAACTGGAACTAGGGGCTGAACTCGCTAGAATCCCTAACTAAAATAAGCCCACATACAAACCAATGAGAGACAGCCTGGTTTTGCAGAGCTTTCAGTATGTGTAGACAAGAGGAGGATAAGCAGTGCTGGAGATGTGAGTGCCCTGCATCAGCAGGCAGATATCCTGATAGATGGAGTCTCAACCTCCCTGCTAGTCTTGGCCGCGCTTGTATCCTTGAGAAATTAAAATCTGATAAGAAACTACTGCTTCCATTTAGATCTACCTCAAAGACACAAATTGAGTTTAAAAATAATTTTGATGGATGGATGCTCATGTAGAAGCTTAGACATTTCTGAGCTACCACGGATTTTTATGTTGGATGTTTTAAGTTCTTGGTGCAAACAGTGTTATTGTACACTGTAGGAGAACGAGGGCAGCAGGATTATAGATGTCCTCATGTGTCCTTTGTGCATCTGAAACCCCTCAGGGAACATGACAAGCTGCCTGCAACAGCCCTGCGTGCAGAGACAGATTTTTATGGCCAGCTGTACATCCTCCTTATGCACTGGAATTTCACATGGCGGAAAGCAGGGGAACATCATGCATTCAGCCTTAAAACTAATGTGTGCCACACGAATTTGCCTTTGTTTGAGCGATGGCAGGGCACAAAAAGCACACAGCTGGAGTGTGGTTTTGTAATTGGTCTGCAGAGTTGAGCTACAGGTCAGAGGCATCTGCTGGTCCCTGCATGAAGAGCTTTGCTGAAGCCTTGGACCTTGGTATTTAGTCTATCAGGTCACATAGGACATCGAGCTTTAGCCCCCAGAATTTCAGCCTAGTCTGCTACTTGAGAGCAAAGATGTGGATTCTATTAGGTAACTGGACCTAGTCCAAAGCCCATTGAAATAACTTCAGTTTTCTGTATTTTCAATGGAATAAGCCTGTTTTTAAAGTGCAGTTATTTGAATTCATAAAAAAAGAGTTACTTTGTGATGCTTCCTTGATTACCCTTCTCCCTAAAGATCTTGAATAGTGAACATTTTTATGGCACTATACAACTCATATCTCGCTTCATGGTGTCCCTATGGATGGCTGCAGATGCTATTTCTGGTTTACCTTTTTATTTGAACTGGAAACATTTCAGTGACTTTCCAAACGTTCTGAACTCTTCATTGGCAAAAACCATTTACAGGCAACGATGATCAAATGCACATGTTATGGCTGCGCCTGGCTGGTTTAATGGATATGTTTGTCATTTTCCTCTCACCCTCAGCTTTATACCCAGGCCAGATGCCCCGAGAACCTGACCTTGCCCATTGCCAGAGCAGCACTCCCTTCCCATCCCGTGCAGCTGCAAGGCGTGAACGGGAGAGCTGTGCTCCTGCAGTGCCAGCCTGTCATCGTGCTAGAGCAGGATTATATCCTCCAGAGGGATGGCAGAGCGCCTGGGGATGTCATCCTGGGCCCCATCAACTTCAACAGGTACTGCCCTATGTTGATAGAAAACATTCTGTTTTCCAAAGGTCTGGAGTGTTGTCATTTTCCCAAAATATTAATGAGCGACCTTTCGAAGGTCTCAGCAATTTCTGAGAGTGTGGAAGCAAGGCTTTAGAGGTTGACACTAACTGATGCAAAGAAATGCTTCTGCTTTCACTCTATCCCAGCTTTTTTGATGTTCAGAGAGGTTTGTCTTTCCAGAAAGTTTGGAAATAGAATCCGAGTAAGTCCTGGCCTGCTGTCCCTGAAATCCCTCCAGAAGAGCTCTGGCTCTGGTTCATGTATTTGTACTAGTTGCTGCACACATAATTTATCTCCCATATATATAAAGTGCAGAAATACATCAGAATGAACACAGAACTTTGCATCTTCTGTAATCCAAACAGCACTGGAATCATTGCTTCTTTCTAACTAAAGCTTTAAAATGTTAGGTCAGCACAGCAAAATTGCAGGCTGTGCTGGGTTTATTTCTCATGTTTTCTTAGCGTTGTATAAAGCCAGGGTATATCCATTTCAGATGCTGCTTTTCCCCTTGCAATCTTCTTCATTTTGCATGATTCCATTTATGGTTTTTAGTGCTGTTCTTACTTTACCTTTTGCTTTGCCCTGGTACCACTGTTAGGAGAGAGTCCTGCAACCCAGTCAGCTTAGCCAGGGTGGGCATTCCCAGGGCTCGCACAGAGGAGATGCTGCAAGGATGAGCACCACAAGAAAGCCTGGCCATCACCTCGGCTTCTGCAGTTTGTCTGAGTCCTCAGTTATTGTTAAAAACACACTGTGGTAAAAGAACAGAGGTTTGCAAGTGAAACTTGATCTGATTACACACAACAGAGGCTCAGGTTTCCAAAGCAGGTTTGAGATAGTAGGCATGCAAGAAGGCAGAGGCACTGGGGACGTGAAGCAGCACGTTCTGCTGGTAAACCTGGAGGGCTCCCAAGTCCCTCCAGTATTATCCACCAAACCCCACATCCATCCGCTGCTCCTCCAGCAGAGTGTCCCTGCTGTGGGTTTAGGGTAGGATAGTTTTGGCCAAAGCTTGAACTCTATTTAGTTCCCCTGAACTCTGGAGCTGAAAAAAAATCTAAAAATCTTGTCCTTTGATCCCATTATGAAGGCCCTTGGGAATGCACCTGAGAAGGGCAGTGTTTCCTCTTTATACATGCCCATTCCAGGAAGTGACACACACCTAGGCCTCTTGATTTAAAGATGTAGTAGCTGTAGGGCCATGACTGAGTTGCTGCATGATGAGTGTTGGACACTCCTGTCACAGGAGAATTATCAGAATTAAATCACTGTTTTCTGTGTTAATATATCTTCGTGCACTTTAAGGAAGAGGAAAACCTACTAGCTGATCATGGACAACCTGAGCTTTGCAATTATTATCTGTCTTAAAATGGTGAGCTCTCCTTGCAATTGCAGAGTTAAATCTGTCAAGTCACTGATGGCCAACTCACTTGCCAAAGCTTTGGCCCACAATCTTCAAGCAAGGATTTAAATTTGAAGGCAGCACCAGGGCTTTGGTAAAGTTCAGCTTGACGTTTAGCTGTTGTTCAAGCATCAACTTAACTACATTTTACTATTGAAAACCACAACGTGATTGTGGTTCCCTTTGTCTTGTGTGAAACCAGCTATTTGAACTGGGCAAAGGTTTGGAGAGTTTTCTGATCCAGAAACAGTTGGCAAGGTATCTGTTTTGAAGAATCATAAGCAAGAAATATAATGTAACAAAGGAAAACCACAATTTTACTTCGTTTCGTTTAGAGCATCTTGCTAAGAAATAATTGGGAATGAATTGTGTGGCTGCTCTGTCTACACCTCAAGCATGCTGGATGCTCACTGATGTGAGACTTCAGGCTGATGCAATAGTGAAATCTCCAGACTGCATGGAAAAACATGGAGAAATGAGATTCCCATGGAAGGGTGAAGAAATTGAGGAGAAAAAGAGGTTTTAGGAGTGTGAAGGAAAATAAGTGCCTGCCTAAGCAATTTCATGTATGACCTCTACTAAGCATTGTATTCCAATGATTTCTGGAATGAAAGAAATCTCAGATTGTGGAGCCCAGAGTAATCAGAGATAGAAAAACAGATTTTTACCTGTCTCAAGTGGCTTTATGTTTTATCTGTTCTTCTAAAATTCAAAATACTGCATAACCTCTGAGAAAGGATCTCTTAATATAGTAATATCTGTGCCAAACATGCGATGCAAACCAAATCATGTTTGCATGAACTTTAATAGCAATCTTCGAGGATTAATAATTTCAGAAATAACCTGGGAGAACAGTTAGAGTGCTTTCAGTCCTGTCACTGTAAGCTGATGCATGGCTATATCCGGGATGCTGCCCCTCACGCTTCCAGAGTGATCTGCTCTAGGCTGGCTAAAGGAAGGTCAGAGGGGAAATGAAGAATTTGTCAGGGAGATGTGTACCAGGATTTGGATAGCATTAATGTTGAATACTTGCATGATTAACACTTTCCCTGCCTCAGGCACGGTAGAAAGACCCAGCAGATCTCGTGCCAGTCCAGACATCTGTTAGAAGGCTGGAACGCCCAGATTCCTGGGGTGGGCAGGAGCCGGTTGGGATGAATTCACATGACTCAGCTGAAATTGGCAGGGCTGTGAGCTGTGAATCTTGTCCAGCGAGTTCAGAGGCACCGCTGGGGTGGATTTGCTCAGTGGAGGAGGACACCAGCTACAGCACAGCCACCCAGCAGATCTTTATCTTTCTGCTGTGCTTTTTCTTTCTTTCTTTCCATCTTTCTGCAGTACTTGTGCCTTCCTCCCACTGATTCAAACCACGTTTAGAGTAATCCTTCAGTTTCTTTGCTTCCATCAAACTACATGGCTGAACCAAACAGAATTCCTGTGTCTCCACAAATGCTGCGAAGCGGCTGCTCCTCGCCCGCCAGCGTCGCTCCCAGGGAGAGATGGACTGGTTTGCATCTGTCAGGGGATCTGTGTCTCTCACTGACTGATGGGCAAACATAAAGCCGTGCTGGAGACCTGCAGGTTGTGTTCTCAGGCTGCTGGGGAACATTGCAGGCTCAGCAGAAATGCCTGATTAAACCATAGATAGGAGCTGTCTGTGTAATGCCTGGGAGTTTCCCTGCGAGGATGAGCAGGAGGATGGGTATTGATGCCTCTGGAAAGGGGTAGTGCAGGGCAAGTAACTTCTGAATGCTTTGGCAAGTGAACTGGAGAGCACAGGCTGGAATTTTGATGCCTAGGAATGAATTGTGCTCCAGAATCAGTCCAGATCTGCTGAGGGTTTCTTTCAGGGCAGAAAAAGTGTGTGCAAAACCTTTCTGAACCCTCAGATCCCTTCACCATGGGCTTTGTCTCTTTGTTGGAGTGGTTTCCACGACCTTCACCCCCTCCAAGCTGTTTGTATTTTTCTGTTACTTTTGTTTGGTTGGTTGATTTGGTTTGGGTTTTTTTGGTTTTTGGGGGGCGGTGTTGGTTGTGGGGTTTTTCGGGTTGTTTTTTGGGGGGAGGGTTGGTATTTTTTTTCTGCTTCACAGGAGTTTGAGAATTATCTGTAAGGCTTAGTTAAGGGCTTTCCTCAAAATTATTGTCCTGAAGGGCAAAGGTCCACAGAGAACATCAGGCGTGTTGTAAGATGGAGGAGAGACTGGTAATCCAGGAGAAGAGGATCAAAAACATTGTTTGGTTGCGAGTAAGTGCCTTCTTTTGGGTGCTGGAGAACAGTGCAAAGATTGGTACTCCATACGGTAATCAAAGTCAGAAATTTAATCCTTCAATTTAATGACCCAGGCTTTGTGCCTGTACAAATTTTCTAATCACAGGAGCAGCAAAGGCATATACTATTATCAAAGGCACACGGCTGTTCAGTAAGTCAGCCAGGCTTCTTTGCACTATCAGAACATCTAAAGATAAGAATTATATCTCCTCAAAGCACATATCTGAAGTATAGTGTAATAAGTCATGTTGTTGAAGCAGCCTGAAAGCAGTGGCAGTTAGATTAAGCATTCCTTGCTTTTAATGAGAACAGGGAAATACCTCAATACATGGTCTGCTAAGGCTCGGAGGGAAGGGTTTTCCCTTCTTAGGGCTCTCTGCCATGGTTTGACAGGGAGAATTCAGGGAAATGTGCCTGGAGGAGTGCAGTGAGGCTCATCGTATTGGTGTTCTTTGGTGTCTTGATGAAGCAGTTGGATCCTTATGAGAGTCTTACAAAAAAATATTAGGGAGGGGAGGGCCAAATTTCTTGTCAACAGCGAACAAAAGGGCAGATGCTCATGTGAGCGCTCAGGCATGTGTTCAGCTTTTCTCCTGCTGGGTGTTCATGCAGGGATGGGCACAGGTTCACTGCTCAACTCCTCTGTTTCATGGGCTGAAGACCTGACCTGGGGCTTGTTATCATGTTCACCAGTGGACAGTCTTAATTATCTGAACGTTCAAGAGCCCAGAATGAGCTTGTGTCTAAACTTTTCTTTAAAAATCCTGGACCCTTTTGACCTTGCGTGACACAAAGCCTCCAGGAGGCTGCAACCCATCCAGAGGTGGAGATTTCAGTGCAGGGAAACTTACACAGCCCACGTCTGCACTGAGACTCTCGGGGACTCATTCTATTTGTGTTTGCCAAGGTTGTGTAGGTAGATTTTTTCCTATGGCTTATTATTCAATGCCAGCCTGATTCATACTTTCAGCTACTTGTCATTTTTGTGATTAAATTCCTCAGTGGTGATAAGGTCTGGAGAAAAACAAAGATAACAAGACTAGGCTAGAATGTGCTTGTTGCAGTCTTGCCCAGTTTAGAGATATTTCCTAAATTGTTTCTTTTTCAGATTAGTTCCAAATGAGCTTTTCCTCTTGCTTCCCAGATTGATAAATGCTCAGGAAGGCATAATTAGTATTTCTAAGTGGAGCTCACAGTTTAAGGCTGTGAACGCTTTCTTGTTCTTGTACATCCATGAGTCCTGACCCCTCCATCCCCTAGATCTGGATGCAATACAAGGAACACCACCACTATTTCCAATAATAATACAGTAAAGTGCTACTTGGGTTTCACAGCCTGCCCCTCCTGATAACATCTGTGATTCAGAGTTAATCATCCACACAACACAGAAGTCAGCAGATGCATTTGAATTCCNTTAATAATTGGAAAGAAGCTAAAACACTTGCCAGAACACCAGGTTGCAGGTTGCACCACTTGGTACAGTTGGGTGAAGCCAGTGCTGACAATGCTGTGTCAGAGAGATCCTAAAGCCTTGAAGTCTTTGCCTCCTTCCTGCTCCCTTGGTGCTCTCTGTCCTCTGCAGCTGAGATTAACAAGGTGACTCCGAGGAGACACATCCTCCCTGAGATGATCACATTACAGCAGGAATTAGAACAATCTGAACACCAGACAGCCCCAGATGGCTGTGGCAAACCAGGCTGCTTGTCACTTTGCAGCCTGGCATATGAAACCTGAGGGTTTTTCCCTGCTTTCACCCTTGTCCTGGGCCAGGGAGTGGGGCTTAGGGGTCCTGAGGGAGCATCTCCTGGCCTGATGTGCACAGCAGCAGGAAAATACAAAATTCACAATAGTCTGTGATAGAGAACTTGGGAAGATATCAAAAAGATAGGAATTGAATTGGCATGTGATTCCTCCATGAAAACATGTAGGGTGGGAAAAGAGATGATAAGATGATGTGTTGTGTTTAAATGCAGGAAGTTCTTCTTTTTGCTTGAATACACTTGTCTGCAAGCCAAATGCTGTCTGAGTCAGACCTTGGTTTCATAAGGATCAGCAGATCTGTACCTCAGGGCAGGATCCCTCCTGTAATTTGTTGAGCTTCACAAAACCACAGATCATTCTTTTTGCCCACGGAGATGTGGATAAAACATTTTAATTTATGTTAAGATATTGCCTATGCTTTTGAATTTTTAATGGCATTTCCTAAATAGCAGTATTTAGGAAAGGCATTTAAATCCCAATACACCTGACTCTAGTTAGCTAAACACACACCTCACTTGTTACTATCCCTGCAACAAGCAGTCCTCCAGAAGAGTCTATCCTCAATAACAAGACCCTGAAAAAATTGGCTGGATGTTCACCCAATAACCACGTTTGTCATTGTGGGGGGGTTGGGTGTGTTTACTAGACTAGAGCTGAAGGCAGAAAATTTTAAAAAAAGCCAAAATCTAATAAAAGAGGAGCAAGCGACAGCTGCAGGGAGCCAGTGGGGAATGGGAGTTCAAGGAAAACAGCTTGAACTGGGAGAAAGTGGCAGAGACATGGCCAGATCCCTTGCAGCCCTTTCTCTGCTCTTCTCAGCACCAGTGAGATGTGTGGATACTTCTCATTCCTCTTTCCTCACCAGTGATGCTGACTGAAGATGAGGTGACCTGTCCTGAAAGCAGGTTTTGTGCCAGAGGAGATTCAGCCAAGTGCTGGGCGAGTTGTTGGGAGGTTGGGAGAAAATTTTTGAGAGAAAAAACAGCTGTATCCTGACTGAGAGCAAGAAGCATTGACCTCCTATGATTTATTCTTGGGATGGGCTGGAGGCTAAATGCTTTTGTTTTGTCCTTTGAAGTTTAAAATTCAGTTTGTGAGAGACAAACTTACCAAAGCAGCATGTGGGGATTTCTGCTTGGTTCCCATATTACGAACAGGAATGTTTTAAATTCCCAGTTCTCTCACTCCCTTTGAAAGTTCAGCTCACATAGATGTTGACCAAAATGTCACAGGGGTTGTTTTTAAACAGGAGTAATAACTGTTGGGGGAGACTGACTCACTGGATGGAACTCTCTTGTTTTTTCAAGCCCAAGGAAAAAATACGTAATTTTTAGTTGTACTCTATGGCATTCCCTCGTTAGGTTATCCCAGATTTTCATCTGTGAGGTCAGGATTTGGACTGTGCCCTTCCATGTTCATCAGCTATGTGACACACCATGTCAATAAACATGGTAAGGCTGTTTTCTAGAAAAACATTCATCAGCTTAGAGGTTCCCTTTACTAAAATACAGCCAGGCTTGACATCCAGGATAACCAGAAAACCCAGCACTAGATGATACCCATTTGCCCAGGACTCATACTCCACCTGATGTGGCCAATATTGTGTATTGCTCACAATACTGAACAAGTGTTATTCATCCTCTCCCAGGCAGTCAGAGTCCTAGACATGCACTTTTTCTGTGTTTATTCCAGCCAAATCTCATCTCCAAGTTACGTGACTCACTTTACATCCCACCACTCACAGAAGTCTCCCCTCCTTTGCCTGCCTGATCACATTTCTCTGAGTGTCTTTGCTTCTGAGAGTTCAGGGTTGAACTGGAGGGGGTGTTCTGAGGGTTGTAAATGAGGAATGGATGTGTGTACGTGCAGATCTCTATCTACCACATGTTCAAGAACAGGAAACCTCTTGCCTGCTTTCTTGCCTTTCCCTTGTCCTTTTTATGCTTTTGCTTATCCCGGGAAGCCTGCTCATTTCCAAAACAGAAGAACACTTTTTTAACACTTTGATGCTTTTGCTTCACCTGAAAGAGCCAGAACTGCAAATGCCAATATCCTGGTGAAAAAAAACCCAAAGCCTTCTTGGGTTTGTTTCATCCAGCCATTTCCAAAAGAAAACAAACACGATAAACACAATGGTAAAAATGCACGAAGTGCACTGTGGGGATTGTTGAATGACAGTAACAGAGGGGCAAAAGTGTCAGGTTTTGTACATTCTGGTGTCAGCATATCCTCAAAAATTTTCAAAGTAACGTTTGAAACAGCTGGGACCCACTAAACACTGACTTTTTGCAAGTGTATATTTAGCTTTGCTCCTTCAAAGACCAAATTTTTTTGGTAAAAACACACAAAAAAATGTTGGCCTGATTAGGAACAAGAATTTTAAAAAGAAAGAAGAATGTTCCTTATTTATAAAATGAAATTAACTTTTTCACTAGAAAAGGTTGTGAACACACTTACTTAGTTTTGGGGTGCAAATACCTTAAATAGCTCAAGTAAGTTTTCTACACATATTAGTATGACTTTTATTTAAACTGGAAAGTTAGCCTTTCTACCTAAAAAGATTTTCATCTGTTTCTCTTGCAAGAAACTCCTAAGAATGAAAGTAGAAGACAAAAAATGGTCCCGTGTATTGCTCCACTGGCATTTTATTTATCAAGTCTGACTTCTATCCCTTGTGTTTTAAGTGAGTTTGTCTCCTTCATTTGTGCTTGTTTTTAAGCACAAAAGCATCTAAAGCTATGTATGTTCCTCCAGCCTCCAGGTAGGGCTCTAAAATTGCTTTGAATTTGTAATTTGGGATCTGCCATGAATTCAGTGTTTTCATTTCTTGCCAGTGCATTGTGTGTCCACAAGCCTCCAGGCACCTGTGGCATTCCTGACCTGCCAGTACTGAGAGTGCCAAAACTAGGGCTCACCTACAAGATGCTTAGGCTGGTTCAAATTTTTCTTATTCTGCCTGCGAATATTCACCTCAGAACAGCCGCTGCTAAATAATACAGAATTAAGAGGTTTAAGCAGAGAAATGAAGCAGGACCCACGGTTTACTGACCACCCTGAAAGAAAGGAAGGCTTCCTGCACTTGGCACCAGCCAGGTGGCCAGCGCAGTGGCTGAGGAAGACACACACATCTGTTTTACTCTGAACTCCGTGTCCCAGACATCCCATGCCTGATTAGTGCTTGTTGCCTGAGGCTGCACCTCTCCCTCAGTTTTGGCAATGGCTGGAGCACAGGCATCTAACCCCCATCCTCTGCCCAGCTGCAAGGCAGAGCCACAGGAAGCATCCTGCAGCCCTGCTGGCATCTCTTCCTCTGCTTCTCCTGGAGGTGCTGGAGCCCAGCTCAGCCACACAGACAGGTATTTTGGAGGGTTTACAGTGGGTTTTGTACAAGCTGAAGAAACAGAACTGAAGTACAGAACCAAATAGGAAACTGTTAAATACCACTAATTTAAAGAGAAAATAACCCCCTTAATCTTTCCAGTATTTACACAGAGGATAACTTCTAATACCTTCCCTGCTCACAACTCTTCCCAAGCCCTCTGTGGTGGGAAAGTACTTATTTCCGTCTCTTCCTCCACAGAATCCAAAGTAGGTGCTTTTCATCTGATCTTCCAGTCCTGGTGTAATTTATTTCATTACTTCACTCAGCCTGCTCATGTGCACACTAGACTGTAGCACTCCTATTCCCAAATGACCTGGCAACTCAAGACGGTCACAGCTGTAGTTTTTTCAGGTTTTTTTTGTTTTGTTTTTTTTTTTAATTCTTTCACCCTCTAGTTTCCTTTTCTAATGCCTTTCTCATTCCTCGGGGAGGTGGCAGTCAGTGTAGCACAGCACCAAAGCTGGTTCCCAGCTGGAACCTGGGGGAGTGACAAGCTCGTTTTGTGATGGTGACTTCAGGGGATGAAATGTGCTAACGCAATGCAAATCACCCTTATGAAACAGCCAAATGTCTTGGGACTCCATCCTAAAAATATTCCATGAATATGGCTCTGGTGCATTTCTTTCATTTCCTCTAGTTGGAGGCCAGATCATTTGAAAATATATCTGGTTTTGAGCTGTCCTGTGTTATGACACAGCTGGAGTTGGTTAAAATCTAGAGGGCAGTATCTGGCTTAAGCTGATGGGCCTTTGTGTGGCTTTGATTTATTATTTTAGAACAGCCTGTCCCCTCTTCCATCCTGTAGATAGATTTGTTTTTGTTTAAATGAAAAAGCAGAACAAGGCCGAAATAGCTTTGCTTTATTGCTGCCCATGTGTAAAGCGAAGTAAAGGTCCAGGCATGCAGATCCCCTGATTTCACCAAAATGAAGTGGTTTCCCCTCATTTATTGCTCTGAAGTCAGGGATGGGTGGTGGGTCACCTTAGGGAATCCTTCGGAGAAACTTTGACTTCCTGATCTTTGTAGAATGCAGAGAGGCAGACAATGAAGGTGGAGCTTTCTTTCTGTGAGCCAAATTTATATTTTCCAATTTTTACCAGGAATCCAGGTATTTCAAAGAATACATTCAAATCCTGGAAGGTTTTGGTGACACAAGGAAAGCAAACCACGGCTCAGGCATCTTGGTGTTAGATGCTGAGCCATGTAAAGCAGAGGAAGGAGAAAAAAACCAAAAAGCTAATTGTCTTGGTGTTCAGTTTTTCTTTTCAAGTGTAAACTTCTTGTGGCTTTCTGCTTTGCATAGCACAAGTGCATCTCACAGACAGGCATGGGTGTTGGGGTCTTTTGTGGGACATCCTTTCCATCAGTATAAGAACTGTATCTGCATCTTTGGCTCTAAGACTTGTACCAAAGGTTTATAGTTTGGAGCCTTTTTTTCTCTGAAAGAGGGTGGCAGTGGAAATCACAGGATGAAGGAAAGCCATAGGGGCGTTTTTTTGTAAATGTGTACGCTGAAATTTGGGAAAACAGGAGTTAAAAGATGATTTAACTTTATCCTCAGTTATTCTAAACTGACATTGAAGAAACAGCCCGGGAGAGGGAGATTGTAATGGAAACCATAATCATAAACTTTGCTGTAAAGTGGAGGAAGCAGGTCTCTTTAGACTGTGGCTCTGGTTCAAGTCGGAGATTACTTTCTAATTCCTGAATCTGTGCCCCTGGTGAAATGTCTGCTGGATGCTGGTTCCCTCTCCTGCAGCAGCTCCAGATGAACTGGCTGCCTCAGGAGACACGAGTGGGTATGTGACTGGTTGTGCCTCAGCCTTATGGGGTAATGAAGAGAAAATCCCTGGTTTTAAGCCATCCTGGCACCTGACTCAAAGTCCTCGGAGGTCAGCCGGGGTCCCTGGATCAGACCTTTGTAATAAGCAGCCGTTGTTTCCAGACAAAGCAAAAAAAATCTGATTTTCTTTGGCTTTGAGGATTTGTTGTGTTTTTTTAGAGCAGAAAGAGAACCTCAAAGGACATTTCTTTGTTTTCCCCTGAAGATTGTACTCTTGGCTGCAGACCATCTCTCTTGTACTCAAGCCCTTAAGTGCATTTTTTCCCTTTGCCCCAGCCTGCCCTTTTTTGCTGACAGAGGAGACTGGCTGCGTGTTGCCCTCTGCTATCCCAGGGAAGCCGTTTTCCAGGGGGTGGCAGATATCCCAGCGAGGGACAGGGACAGGGACAGTGCACAGTGCCCAGCACTACCTCACTGTTCCCTCCCTGGCCGGCGCTCTCTGCTGAACTGGCGAGCGGCTCTTCCACTTCGACAGAGCTTCGGGGTGAGCCCTGCTGTGCCCTGGCTGGGCAGCAAGCCCTCGGGGTCTTTCTCTTGCCCCAGCACCTCCTTTCTCTTTCTCATAGTTAAAATCCAGGTCTGTCTACCTCGCATGCTCTCTTCACTGATTTCAGATCAAAATGGGTGTCCAGGCTGGAGTACCTGGGGTAGGTCTGTGTCTGTATCCAAGCAGGGATTTGCAGTGCTGCTCAGAAAAGGGCTGATTTCTAGGCTGGACTGAGCTCCTTGTGCATCCCTGATGCTCAGATTGCTGCAGGTGTGGGCATAGTGTAAATATTTGCTTAAACCCATTGTACCCAAAGGGCCATGAAAAAGAGCCCTCTCGTGACCAACACTGAGACAGTTTGTGAAGCTTCAACCTCTTCATATGCCCACAAAAAAAGATTTCTAGAATAATCACATTCTAAAAATCAGGATTTGTGAAAAAAGGTGAGCACCAAAGCACATCTCTTCTTTTGGAGGCATGAAGACTCCTAAAACTCTTGCACTGTCTTTGTGAGACTTTAGGACACCTTTGGTTAAAAAAACATATTACGAAACTGTGTTTCTCAGTCAGCTAAAATAGTTAGGCAGGAAAAAAGTGTTTTGTGGTTTAACCATGAGTCTCATGATGCTTCACCTGACTAAGGAGCTGCTTCAGGAATCAATCCACAAATGCCAGATTTGAAAATAAGATGGGATATATTTATTCATTCAACCATAACACATGAGCAATTGAATCCCGACATGCCTTCCCTTCTAACCAGGCTCCTTGATGATGACCAGGTCTCTCTCATCACAGGAATTGTGAAACACCAATTTGGTAATTAATCCTTCTTTTTAAAAAAAGAATAACAAAAAAAGGTTGCCCAAATTCTGTAAACAGGTTGTTTACTACTAAATAGCAGGAAAAATGGTCACACGTGTGAGTCTGTGGTGAAGAGCCGTGAGCTGCCAGCAGCCATCTGGACCTGGCACATGCAGACTGATGGGTCTAACCTAACTGAATTCTGGCAGTATCAGCGCTTTGGTTCTCTGTTTAGTTCAGCAGTTATTTTTTTTAGCCTTTCAGAGTACAGAAGTTATGGGATTGGCTTTTTTCTTTTCCTGTTGTTGTTTTTCAGACTATTTCATAATGAGTGGGATGTTTCCCCTTCTTTTTTTAACCCCACATGCTGGATCCTTGGAAAGGAACCAAGCTTACTCATTCTTTCTTCCAGACAAATAGAAACAAATATTTGTTTTAAAAGAAATAGAATGAAGAATCCCTGTAAAGCTCATGTATCTTTTTGATCCTGGAGCTGAACTGAGCTGTTTATATAATTTCCTCAGCCTGAATTGCAGCATGGACAGGATTGAATACATACTTGGAACAGTTAGAAATAAAAATGAACTCCAAAGGCCAGAAGACCTGGCTGCCTTGGAGCTTCTGTCATGCATGCTTTGGGCTGAGCTCTGCAAAGAAGTGAGCTGATGCTGGTAACTCCAAGCAAACCTGTGTTCCTCTGCACAACAGGCCAAGCACAGCTGCTGCTCCTTCTCTGGTGAGATGTCCCCATGCTTGGGGGCAGCAGGGCTGCTTGGGGTCGGGGTGGGGTGTGCCCCATGTGCTGCTTGCTTGGGGGTATGGGCTGCGAGTGCTGCAGGTCTCACCACACCAGGAGGAGAGGGGAGCTTGACCTGTAATCTTTCAGGATTTGGCAATGGATGTGCCATGTTTAACTGTTAGAGCTGGTTTGTGATGCTGGGAAATGTGAGGGGTAGTGCAATTTAGCAAGTGCAGATCCAGCCTGTACCCGGTTTATCCTCTAAGCACACAGGGGCTCTGATCCATCTGTTTGCTCCCATTTGTAGGTACCTGTTTGTTCACCTGCGAGCCTGTGGAGCTCGGCAAGGACACAGTTACTGCTCCCAGCAAGGCTGGGAACCGACTAAAATCACAGCACACATGTGGCTAGGGCACCCTGGAGCTGTGACCCCAACCCCTTCCCCGAGAGGCCAGCGTCTGCCCAGCACCCCGTGTCCATGTCCCAGCACCCCGTGTCCATGTCCCAGCACCCCGTGTCCATGTCCCAGCACTCCATGTCCCAGTACCCCATGTCCCAGCACCCCATTTTCATGTCCCAGCACCCCATGTCCATGTCCCAGCACCCTGTGTCCCACTGCTGGGCGTGTGGGGCTCCGCAGGTACCGACCCCGATGGGTGAAACAGCCTCTCGTGTTACACAGTGTCCATGCAGCCGTGTAAGGAGGAGCTGTAGGGAATTCCCACACGTGGATCTGCCCAGCATCACATAACCCGTGCAGAAAGAAGGGTTTTGCCTTGATTTTCTGCAGCCTTTCGTGCTGTGCTTCAAATATTGCCTCGAAGAAAATGCTCAGCTGCAAGCCTGTGGGTGCACATTCATGGCACCTCTACCCTCCATTTCTTTCTTTTAAACCAGAACAAAAGGACTCTTGGGAGGGCTTATTATGGATTAGCTTTGAATTCCAAAGTATGACATTGCTGCCATGTTTCAAACTGGAAAGGAATTCTGGTTAACAGAAATAACTGAAAAGCTAGAGCAAGCTTTTCCCCTCGTTTACTGTAAATTCACCCCACTCTAAATCCTGCAGAAGTGTTTCAGGCTTGTACAGATCTGCACTTAATTTTATAGCCAGGCAAAACATATGAAATCCATACTCAACTTACTTCTAGACAAAGTATTTATCAGAGGGTTCTTCAAACTGCATTGCAATGACCCTTTCATAAATACTGTCCAAACAATGAACATTCAAATGTGAATCGGGATCCCAATTTGAGTAAAGGGTTCTTAGTTTTGGGGTCATGCATATACGAGCATTGACACCCAGTATCATTTTGCTGATGAAAACCAGTTAGCAAGCCAATTTTTAAGGTTGTCTCTGGTGCAATTGCAGGTTGCTATCAGCAGCACACCCTCAGGTGAGTACATAAGGATCCAGATCCGGTCTCTTGGCAGGGCCGACATACAAAACCACTTGACATCTGCATTCATTAAGAGATTTTGTGTTTTACTGCATTTGAAGTAGTGGTTAAATAGGGGGAACTTTATCTCCAAGGAAAGTTACTGCAGAATCTTGCTGAGCCTTGGCAGAAGGAAATGGGAAGTTCCCTTGGAGGAGGCAAGTGCATTGTTCTCCCTTACAATTAACTCAATTAAAGTCACTGGGAGTTCGTATTCTATTCAGATGAGGATTTGAGCTCTTAGAGGAAAAAAAAGGTCTTTTATCACCTCAGAAGAAGAATTAACACCATCACTCTAATGTAGAGGAAGGAAGGAAAAAGCAAACCAGAAGCCATTGTTTACAAAGGATGTGGAGGAAAAAACAAGTTTGTTTTTCTGATTTTTCTCTGCTGGCATTGCACTAAAAGATAAAAATAAATATATTTCACTACTGAAGAGGTTTGGAACCGTCAGATTGTCCCTGCACATGCCTTATATGTCTGTCTAGACAGAGAAGGGTGACTGAAATAATTCTTGCAAGGACACTGCCCAGGCTTACATGCCTTCATTATACTGAATTATAATTTATGCTAACAAATGCCAAGCAAAGCTGCTACAGCATCCTTAAGGAATAAGAACAGCCAAGATTTCTTGCTAGTGCACTGGCTGCGTCGTCACAAATTTATTCAAAGCCATTAGCAAGCAGGTGTTAGCAGAGGCAGCATCCTCCCCGTGGTGAGGCACAGACACCTGTGTGTGCAGCACTCATGGGACAGGTGGAGTATCCTCAAAGCTTCTTTGTCTTTTCTAAGGCTTTGAAGCAAAGCGTTGTTTTTCTAAGGAAGTTTTTATTTTGACACATGTACTCCTAGCTGCAGTAAAGGCTGAGCTAGGAAAATGATTAAGGTTAATGCCTAAAGGAGGATTCTTAACTCAAATCTTTAAGGGCACTGAAAATTTGGAAAATGAAGAAGGACATATTTTGTTCTTGTTTTGCTAAATGAAATGCAAAAGTCGGAGATGTTTTAAATCTCTGATCCAAGCTTCCCCAAGGGCTGAGGTGGCTGTGGAGTGGCCTGCCCCAGGTCCCATAGGGCTGAGTGCTGGCTGCTCAAGGGGTCTGCAGCCTGCGGATGGGACAGGACAGGACAGGACAGGACAGGACACACGTCACAGCCGCCTCTGGGGCAGTGGCTCACATGTTGGTCTGTTTGCAGGGGTGGTTGCTCTCTGCTGTGCTTGCATACAAACTTTCACACACTTCCCACACACAGGAGTGTGAGACAGCCAGGACAGGCAAAAGATTTTGTCTGCGTTTGCTTCTCCTCACTCCCCTTTGCCCACCCATGGCCTGGACATTCATGTTTCCCTTACCCTTGACCCCATATTGCATTCAGCATCCTCTGACAACTTGCAGAAGCCACTTTTTAACACTTGGCTCCCACATTCAGTCTGGCTTTATATTTCCTGGAGACATACATGTTTCAGATTGATGGGATGTGAACTTCCTGGTGCCTGTAGGCTTTGGAAAACTATGTACATTGCAGTCTTGTGTATCCTGGGTTCAGTGCTCTGACAGCCTGACCTTGCTATGCTGTTGCTCTCCTTGGTGGAGGTTCTATCCCCTCAGGGTAGGCTGTTCCCTAGGATGTTGGGAGGATACACCAGTGCCAGGCTCCTCAGAGAGCTTTTGGCTTTCTAAAAGTAAATACTGTGGCACATCTTGAGATGTGTAACCTGGGGGAGGAGTTCTTGCTGTAGGAAAGGAGAAGAGCTGGAGCTACTGCTGCTACACTGGGGCAGGCCTTCCAAGAAGGAATAGTTTGGTTTGGATGTTTACATTTTCAGGGAAAACAAAAAAAATGCATGTGTCACTTCTATTCCCCTGTCTGCTGTCTCAGCACCTCTCCCTTGCTCCATGGCCAAATCTGCTTTGCCCAGTGACAGTAATTTCCCCCACAGGAAAGGAAATTGTATTAAGGCTGAGCTAAGAGTTTTACTCTAAGGATTCTTGGCTTCCTAAATGTGCCTTACCAATCCACAGAAGAAGCTGATGACCTCATTGCTCATGGTTTTGTACCCCTTTGAGAAGGAGTTTTGCTTCCTTCTTCCACTGACCAACAATCAATGATGTCACTTCATCTGTACCAATGATACATTTAAAATTATAGCTATTTTTAAAATGTAGATATTTTCTTTGCTTTTAACTCCCTTATGGAGGAGCAGGATCATAGTCTAAGGCTCCTCAGCCTGCCTCATATAATGTACCTCTGTTTTTTCGTTGCAGATAAATGGCACAGTGTTCCTGTTCACCAGCACTGGGATATTCTCCGTGGTGCTGGATGCATATTCAGGAGCAGATGTGGGTAGGCAGCACTCTGACACAGTTACCAGTGAAAACGCTGCCCGTGCAATACCTGAATATGCTCAAACACCCATAAAAGAGAGGTAAGAAAGCTGCTGAGACTCCACTTTCTGTAGCAACCTGTGGCTGATAGACAAAGAAAGCAAAATTACCTACTTTCATAACCAAACCTGTGCTCTGAAGAAATCTGACACAGGTTAAACATGTACAGATCCCAAGCATCAGCCAGATAAGAGAAGCAGCATTTCTCTCCCAGGATTGTACCGATTAGGGCAGACAGAAACAGGTTTTCTAGAAAACTGGCAATTTCTTCTAAATGAACCAGTCATTTTCCAGCAGGGAGTAGATAAGGCCCTTGCAACGACACTTGCAATCCTATGCACCCATCCCAGTGTCCAGCCACTTCCTGGCAGCCAGTGATTCAGTTTTCCATTTTGGAAACAAGTCCATTTCTGTTTATTCTTACTGATTGTTTTTGCCTCTTGTGACAGATGAAAACCATAGGTGTGCCAGATTTTCCAGTGGGACTTGGGTGAGCCACTGACTAGTCCTGCCTGCCTGCTGGCTCTCCTACCTTGCGTGGGTCCTGGCAATGGTCTGGACCATCTCTGTTTGTGTCTGTCCCACATTCCTTGTGGTTTTATGTGTTGCCACATAAACACGGAACAACAGAGATGGATAGATATATTCTTGGCTGCTGGTAGAAGCAGGTCAAGAAACCAGAAAACAGACTTTCAGTCTAAGACATTTCTGAGCAGTTTACGATCAAAGATTTGAACACTCCTGAGTTATTACATCTGCATTTCTGCACATGAAATAGTACATGTATCAGATGTTCATGAAGTGACATATATCCATGCAATGTCTGTACATTCAGTTTGTTTTCATGGTAGAATGAGTATTTTGCACTGAGGCATCCAGCTAAATGTGACCACTTGTGCCCGCAGTTCACTGCAGGTACAACCCACTGGGCGCTGAAAGGACATCTCTGAGGACCAAAGACAGATGGAAGATGGATTGAAAATCAGAGCCAGGATGTAGATGGTTTCAGAGTCTCAGCACTGCACAGCAACTGAGTGTCCCTCTCCCATAAGGGAGGGATGCACTCACAGCCATTTGTACTTGTCCCTGTGAAGCACAGGTTTAATTTAGGACCATTTAAATGGAGGTTTAAACTTGGGAAAGCTTACGTGGGATTGAAATAAGGGGATTTAGACACATTTTTAAAGTCAAGCATGCTCCTACATACTTTTCTGAATTGGAGCTTAAAGGTCTTGAAGATCCTTAATGAAGCAATATTTTGCAATCATGCAGTAATTACTGTTCTTCTTTTCAGATCACTTGTCCTTGTGTGCTCTAGAAATACCACAGACGTGCTGGGCAGCTCTGAAATGTCTGTTTTTGCCAGGTTAGGATCAGCAAAGCCTATTATCTTCCACAAGGGAGGTAAATATACTTATTCTATCATGTTTCTTTGGCTTTTTATTAGGTTGGAAAACACAGCAGAATTACTGGTGTGTTTCCCAACCAAAAATGTACATGCACTTATACAGTGCTTATCAATATAATTCCCACCACAATACGCCAGTGTTGTGAAAAGCTCTTGGCTTAGGGATGGTAAGAAATAGGAGGATTATTTCAGGATTTTGATCCCACTTTCCCAGTGAGAAGTTGCATGCTGCAAATTTTTCATCCTAAAGGGAGCTTGTTTCTCTAACCAAAAAAAAACCAAAATAAAAAAAACCAGGAGAATCATTTGATAAAGATCCTATCTCTAAAGTTTCCCTGCTTTGTGGGGAAAAACAATCATAACCTGAAAATTTGATGAAAAAGAAAACAGTCTGCAGTGAAATAGGAGCTATTTATTTTTTTGGATAGAAGGACAGTGAAATCAACAGTTTGGGAAAGTCCTTATTACAATTTTACCTCGTATTGCTGCAAGAAATCCATTGGTATCATTGGTCCAGAAAAATCCGTGCTGGGTTTCCTACTGGAAAACTGGAGGCTATTGAGTCCAGGTTTGGATGGATAATGCGAGTGGTAAGGAAATCAAGAAAACAGCCATGTGCCTTGATTCAGATTTCAGGCCCTCATGTAGAGATCAGATGGAAAACTGCCTGCATTTCCAGCTTCTTCTTTTTTGGGGCAGAGGAGGGGGAGCGAGTTTTAGGGGGTTGGGTACTTTCCCCTACTGCTTTACTGAAATTCATATCAATTTCTGGTTGAAGTTTCAAAGCTCATTGCTATAACCATTCCAGGGGAGGACAACACAGTCTTTACAGCAGAGGAAGTGATTTCACTTTGGTGCATGTTTGATTCCTGAGAAGCTGCTTCTTCTTTCATCCTTTGAAAAGCAAAAGTTTGAGGTTTTCTTTTCTGTTTCTGTCCCGAAACTTCATTGTTTCATTCTTTCATCCAAGCCCTGAATACTTTTGAAAGGAATTTTTTGATTAAAAAGGAATCTTTTTTTTTGTTGTTGTTTGTTTTGCCAGACTTTGTTCCCTGAACCACCTCTGCCATCCTCTTGGCTGTTTCGGGAGCTTGGTTCAGCCTCCTGCCCTGACTGCTCCAGGGGCACAAAAAGCAGCAGGCAGGGCCAGCACCATCCTGGGGACACGCTGACTGGGGGTCTTGTCCTCGCCCTGCCACTTTGGTGGGATGCCAGTCACCAGCTGGCAGTGGGACTAAGCTGCTGCTGGCAGATCACAAGCTGCCCCTGTTTTGCTTTTCCTAAGGGCAAGGGTGTTCACCCGTGTGTCTGCCCTGATTTCCAGTCTGGGTAATTATGTTCTGCTCCGTGAGCTTCCTCCCGCTGGTTCAGGTATTTGGACTATTTGACTTCACAGCTCCAGGACTGCTCCACGCTGGGGGGGCTGCGTTTCAGGGCAGGCTGGGGCATTTCTCCCGAGCACACATTGCTTCTGCTAGGGATAATGCAAAAAAAACCCAATCCTCTTGACCCTAGTGGGATCAGGATTTAGGGTTCTGTTTCCTGGTTTTGCAAAACCTTATTTAAATTAGAAGTGTTTACAGGAATAGTCTTGATCCAACCAGCTGCAAATAGCCTTGGGAGTCTTTGCAATGAAAAGCATAACATAAACACAAGACATTATTATTAAAATGGAAGAATACATAATGCCTTTGTACTTTGGGACAGCAGAGGACCAGAGCAGAGTCGACATGGGGGATAGTTTAGGCATAACAGGAAGAAACAGATGTAAACTAATAAAAGAAGGATTCAAAGTGTCTAACCATTTTCAGGTAGTCAAATATGAAAAAGTACCAGTCTTATTTAAAAATAAGGAGTAAAACAATATTCCTGCTAACTGACATCTGGGTACCTGGCTTAGCTTGTTGAAATACCAGCAGATCCGTGATGCAGCAAGTTTATGGCTTCAGTGAGGCTCATTCCCGCTTCCATCCCCCTTTCTCACTCCTATATGTTCTGTTATTTTAATTCAAGGAATAAAAGAAGGGGTAAGAAATTTCCGTGACGTGTGGAGGGAGCCCATGCTGTGCTGCTGGTAAGTGAACTGCCACACCCAGAGCGTCACTTCTCTCCTTGTGTCTGTTTTTCAGGGAGTTTTTCCATGCTTGGCTATAAAGGACGAGCCAAACCATCCTGGATTAAGGTCCTTAATCATGCTGGTTATCTTCAGCATTATGTTGCCTTGATGCTGAAAGAATATCAATGTTCAGCTAATGCTGTTGAGTTGCTAAAATTTGCTTTTTCTCAGACCTGCTTGGAGCACATCCCTGCAAAGGCTGGGGCACCCCGGGGTTAGCACTGCTGGGGAGCACCAGCCAGGCAGAGCCCAGCACCACCACCACCAAAACCTGCTGTTCTTACAAGATTGTACCAAACCGATGGTGTTCACTTGTATATTTCATAACCAATAAATATATTCTCACCTTACCCACAGCGGTAGAGCTTTATTTTTCAACCAGTGCCTTACAGAACAGAACAGGAGCAGTCTGTGGGCTGCCCTTCCCCAGGGGAAGTGTTTCAGCATGTCTGTGATTTGGTATCAAAAGGCAAGTTTTAAAGGCAAGAGCTGCTCTCTGGTAACCGTGGGACTACAAATGAAATTTGGCATGGAAATTTAGCAATTCCAGGGAAGCATGAACTTAAGCAGAGGTAGGGAATTCTCCCTTCATTCCTGTCTTTTATCCATTAATGTCTGCTTTTTTAAAAAAAGTGTCCATCTGCTGTGGCATCTTAGGTGAACTCAGCAACATCTGCTTGGTCAGTGTGCAGTGATCTTGTGACAGTGTCTCCTAATCGAGCTGAGCACAGGGCACAACAAGGAGTTATAAATGTGGTTTCTGTCTGAAGCTAATGACTAGCCAAATGATGTTTATCTAACTGATGTGAACATTTAATTAAAGACCTACAGGAATAAAACCCAGCATAAAGTACGTGCTGCTTAGGGTAAAGGCTTGTGTTCCTTTGAGGCAATGCTTGTATCGACTTTCGGCTCCCATCGAGGACTGAAATATTGTCAGTATTAGTGGTTAATTCTCTTTGCTTTATGTTTATACTGCAGCTGTTTGAAGTAAAGACAAAAACAGAGATTTATATGCAAAGTGAGAAACAACTGGTGACCTCACTGACTGCAGTTAACCACAAAGTGACCCTGAAATGGTGAAAGAGTCACTTTGGTTTGAACATGATGCTACTTGGTGACAGCAGTGAAGGGACAGGTGATTTCAGCCTATCCCTGTCCTTGAATAACATGGGCTGTTCAAACAGGTAGGTGAAAGTTTTGTAACTAATGTCCTGTCGTTTCTTTGGAATTCTCAGAAATGGCCAAGCAAGTTGCTACAGGGAAAGGTTAGTGTTTTGTTGGCCAGACTTTGGCTCCCTGGTGAGTGAGTTGCTCTGGCATCCACGCGCCGGCCAGCTGACATTGTGCCTCTGAGCGGGGACTGAATGCCTTGGATGGGACCCTTGCCTCCACCAGACACATCCTGCCCGTGGTCCTTGGGTGTGGGGTGAGTGGACACCTAGAAGGTTTACAGGCAGAGAAGGAGAACGTGGCTCCATCCCCACACCAGGTAGGAGATGTGAGAGCTGGGTTTGGCTGGGGAAGAGGTCCTGGCTTGACAGAAAGTGTGAAGAAATCAGTGATGGTGCTCAAGTAGAGGTAAGATAAATCATGATGCACGGGACATCACGGGGATGAGAATTGGTACAATAGCCTGAGCAGCTGGAACTGACCCTCTAGGGAGATCCCAGAAGTTTTTTTTAACTCCTATTAATACCTAATTGTTATGATTTCTGATGATGTACAGGGGGAAAAAAGCAAGATGTTTTTGGCTCGTGAGCATAAGCCCAACATTGGAACAAGTACTTACAGAGCAAGCTTTTAGCTTCTTGGAGATTTATTTGATAATCTGTGACATGTCCAGACCCTGTATCCCAATAAAACCTTGCAGAGCTCTAACCCCAGGCTGAGACTAAACAATTGGCAAAGGAAGAGCCTGGTGAAGGAAGGAGAGGAATGTGCCTAAACCTCTGAAAAATCTCTATTCCTTCTCCCGCCCCAGAAGGAGAGCAAATGGCAAAAGTCCTGGAGAGGAAGGCGTGGAGTCGTGGCGAGCCAGATGCAAACAGTGAAGTACCACAAAAGCAAAAAGAAAAATATTTACATCCTGATGCAGTTATTTGGGTAGTTAAAAGCAGCAGTTTGAAGAGGATTCAGGATGCTGTGATCCTCTTCAGCCACAGCATTCACTTTCCTTACCTTGGGAGGGAAAAGAGCCCTCAAACCAGGGACGCTCTGCAGAGGGTACAGTTCCTCCAGGGACTGCTGGGACTTTCAAGGGGATGTTTTCAAAGGCTGCTGCTAACTTGGCATGCACCAGGAGCCTGTGTGGTGTGTGAAGCTGTGGGGTAAGTGCTGCGTGGGCGTTGTGTTTGAAGGAAGCTGCCCTATTCCTCCTGGGGATTTCCTCAGGATATCCACCCGCATGCTGGAGCCCTCGTGGACTTGCAGCTAACCCAGGTATGTCCAGCACATCTCATGCATTCAGGGCGTGTGGCCGTTCTGGTCATCCCCAGAGCATTTCTGCAGTGGCTCTGGCATTCCCTGGCAGCACGAGCTTGGCTGGCAGCAGGCACAGCAGAGTCAGTGCACCCCGAGCCCAGCAAACGGGGCTCAGCTTCCCACTACTTTGGTGCTTTGAAAACTTCATGTGGAGGAGGGTTTGATTCAGTGAAATGCTGAGCACTTCGAAAGCATGTGAAACTGGGAGTCAGTGAGCCTCGGATGGGTGGAGTGATGGGAATTGCAAACGATTTTGTTTAAGCGGAGCCAAAAATTGCTTCCTTTCCTCTTTAAAGTCTGTAACTTCATGCAAAAAAAAAAAAAAAAAAGAAAGAAAAAAAAAGAAAAAAAGAGTAAAAAGAGTTAATTCTGCAAAAAAGCATAGCTTTAAAACTCCTATTTTTTCTCTTTTATTTCTGTCTTAAAATAGTTTGCCAATATTACAACAAATTAGCAAACACCTTAGTTTTCTTTAATTTATTCATTGTAAAAATTTCCTCTAACTCCTGCTCCTCATTCAGAATTTATTTTTATGGACAGCAGGAACCAAGGAACTTGCATTGATGTTTATACAGAATATGTGAGCAGAACCTTCTTGTTGGGAAAGTTATTAGATAAATTTATAAGAAACCAAGGTTCACTGGGAAAACAGTCAGAATGTTGCTTTTGACTCCAGTATTGATTCATTGAGAATTAAAGTCTGTTCCTGAGTTTAATCCTCCTCCTCTTGCTAGTAAAAACGAGCAGCTGATGTGTGGGTGGCAAGCACAAGAAAAAGATGTGGAGCAGAGGCAGCTACACTGCTGCCATGCGCTGGGACTGAACAGCATTTCCATTAGCAATCCCCAGAAATTCGTGTGTTTATTTTCTGAAGGCTTTAGCTGTGCCTGTGGCAGGGTGTGCGAAAACCCCCTCCGCACAGGAATGTCACTGTAGCAAAGACTGGCATGTTGTCAGGTCAGAAAAGCAAATGTGCACCTCAAATCCATCTTCCCAGCTGGGGCTAAAATACAAAATTCCATGGGCAGGGCGAGGGGACCTGCTGCCATGCAGTGTCAGCAAGAAGGGAGCAGAGGCGTTAATTAAACAGCTCCTTCCTCTCCCAGGATCAGCTTCCAAATCGATGTTGGCCTCCCTGCATATGCATGAGGAAAGATGCAGCAAGGCTGCAACCTCACCACCAGCTGTGGGAGGGTCTGGGCTTGGTGCACCACAGCCCTGGCACTGACCCGCCAGGGTCTCTGAGAGCATCTCCTTTGCAGAGGTGGTGCCTAGGGAACAGATATTTTACATCCCAAGCACCTGGGCAATTTAGTGTCTGCTGAGAGTTCACTTCCCATCAGGCTAAAAGGCGCCTTTTCCCTGTGAGAGTTCCCTGTTGTCTGGGGATGGTGCTGGATCCCTGCTTTGCCCCCATGCAGGTTGGTGGCCTCTTTCACTGGGCAGCAGCAGCAACAGAAGCCACATGGTTTGCTGCCCCTGTTTGACATCTTTTCCAGGAGAGATCAGGTAGCTGCTGCTTTTTTCCAGTCCTTGCCTCATTTTTAATATGTTGTGAATGATCCCATTATTCCCTGCTTGACATACTCAAAGGAGCTGTCTCCAGCAGATGCTGAAGGTACATCCTCCAAAGAGTGTCAAGCCGGTCTTAAAAAGCACTTTCAAACACCCAGTACTGGGAGTAACTTTTACAAATTTTGTTGCCAGGTTTGGGTGGTTGGCCCAGAGCTGTGCAAGGGGGCAAGTCAAGGTGTGTGTTTCTGAATGACTGGTGGAGCTGCCTGGGAAAGCTCCGCTCCGACCCTTCAAATTCAGGGTGTCTGTGTGACCCCACCACGATACCTGTGACAATCCAGCTTCCTCAGAGCATTTCCTCGCTGTTTTGTTCTCAGAACTGTCTGCAGTGCATTGCCTCCAGCATTAAAAGCGTGGGAAGGGCAGTGGATGGGGATTCCTCTCTGCAGTGTGCTTTCTAGTACAGCATCGCTGCTGACACCTGCGGTAGCAGCCAGCTGAGGACTAATGGTTTCCTGCATCCACTTTTAGCATTGTCTGCTGCTATTGTTCACTTTTTGGAAAGGTTCAGCAGCTGGGAATCATTTCAGAGAGTCTGCCTTGCCAGATCCAAGGATACGAGTCCCACTTGCCATTGCCAGGCGGCTTTTAATGGCTAGATATAAAAGCTTTTCTCACCTAAGAGAGAAGTCCCAGATGGTATTTGAGAAAGGCTGGAGATGATAGGCTTAGGCGGCCAGTGGCACGGCCCTTGTGCTCTCGGAGTGCCCGAATGTGCAGGCAGAGTTGTTGACACTGTGGTTACATCAGAGCTGGAGCTGCCTGCGTGGCGCCTGTTCAAGGATGCAGCGCGAGGCTGTATCCCCACGCGGCTCCCAGCGCTGAGCCTGGCAGGAGATGACTGCTCCTGAGCCCGCTCCAGCAGCACACTGGGATCAGGAGAGCCACCATCTCCTCCTCCTCTTACACTGAACAGTAAAATCAGACATGCCACTGCTTGCGCACGGTATTTGGGAAAGATGCTTAATTGAGAGGTTTTGAAGGAAAATTCCTGAGATTATCCTCCGAGCAGCATTTTTCCAGCCCGGTGTTAGTCAGAGCTGAATCAGAGGAGTCGGATCCTCTTGGCCCTCTTGGCTCCCGGCCTTTCCAACCCAAGTGCCAGTTAATACTAACACCGCAATGAACTCGGGCTCGGTGCGAGCTGAATTAAACACCCTACCTCAGTCACAAAATAAGCAGGATATTCTTTGGACTGTGGCAGATCAGACACTGCGAAAACATCAGAGCCCTGGCACACAGCTGATGCCTCCGAAAATGACATGTCTTCCCAGTGTCTGATTGCTTGTTTTGATCTCTGCTGACGAAGATGGATGCAATCAGGGGAGCCGTCCCTGGTGAGCAACAGGGGATATAAAACCAGAAGCCATTTCGCACAACCTGATGGTAAGTACCGTGCAGTTCTTGGCTCTAAAGAAAGCAAAGGCTGAGAAATTTCTTGATGTAGTTTCCTACCAGTTTGCTACAGGTTTGTGTCAGAGGTAAGGTCATGAGCTGGACAGAACAGAGATGCTTCTCTGAGCTTTTAATGGGCCAGAACAAAGACATTTCTTTGCTACCTACACAGCAACAGGAGAGCAAATGCATGCCATCACTGCCAAAAAACCATTCCCTTCTTTTATTCCTGTGAACTCGTATGTCATCTGAATGTATTTTATGACCAAAACCTCACCGGCTGGAATCTGGCTTTATGGAGCACTAACACACAGTTGTGTCCACGCTCTGAGAAATGCTGTTTATCTGCAGTGACCATCCTGTGGTATTACCTCTGGTTTAGTTCTTCCTCGACCGTTAAAGCAGAGCCTAATGACTGGGTCTGCAGATCAGGCAGTGTAATAATCACTAACAAATCTTGGCATTTCAGTGGTGACTGCTGTACTTCGGGTGTACCTCTAATAAGGTTTCTTTGAAAGAGCTCTGGCTAATCCAGTGTTGATGGTTAATGCTGTTAAAATGTCAGACACGTGCAGCCTGGTTCTGGCACAAATTCCATGGCGACGGCACTGCTCCCTGATAATGTATATCATTCAAAGTTATAGCGTTGCTAAGTGCATTCCTCTCTTCCACTGCTCTGTAACAGCATTTCAGCACCTGATAGACTCTACCAAGCCCTGAGTCTATGCTGTTTGCAGAGCTCAGAGCTGTCAAATACACTATACCAAAGCAAACAAACATTTCCCTGACAAAATATTTCCTGTAAAATCTGGTCCTAATGCTATTTTTAATGCAATCATTGGATTACATGTGTTTTGAACCTATCATTGTACTTTGATCTGTATCACCTCTATGAACAGTACAGATGTGTTTTGCATATATGCACCGCAAAATCTGCTTCAGACTAAATCCTGGATGTCTTTCATTCTTTTGGATTTTTGGGGGTGCTTTTTGTTTTGTTTTGTTTTGTTTTGTTTAGCTTATGTTAACAAGTGACATGAAGAATAACATGCGTTTCTGCCCTAGAGAAATTGGGGCACCCTGGAATTCTTTTTCAATGCTTTTTTTTTGTGTTGAACTAAGATGTGTGATGCATACGTTTATCCTGTTTCATCAGTGGGATGTGGCATGACAGCTACAAATAAATGTCTTTGATATTCCTCAGACACTGGCTTATATGATAAAACCTAAAGACTCCAAGGACTACATGTGAATTTTAATCAGTGCCTTATGAATACAGAAGTGGGTGTCCTTGCCTCCCTGTGAATACACATGTCAATAAATTGTCATGAGCCCGGGGCAGAGCTGCAGAATCAATCACTGGAGACCAGAGAGAATCACATTAATTCTAACTTTGACTTTCATGACACTGCTTGTTTGTTTTTGCTGGGGGTTGGCTACGGAGGAAACAAAAACAACATTAGGTAGACTGGTTTCAAAAGCAGCTTTTGGTTTTGCAAGAAAATTCTGAGCTGGCATACTAAATAGACAATATTTTCTTAGATCTGAAATCTAAGAAACTGCGTGCTTCAGGTTGGAAGTTTATCTGGGAGTTACACAAAACACCATTGCTAAAAACGTGTGGGTATTTCGGGGGGAGAGAGGTGCCACTGAAAGGTTACTCCGTGAAAATTTGTCACTCTGCAAACGCCTTCTCTGTTGTGTTTCATTACTTTTTAGCACATGTGAATATGCAGCCCTAGAGAGTCCTGACACTGGATGTGTTTATGCCACATTCCTGAGGCGCTTTTGGTTACAGCTGGTGGCTGCTTTCTGAGTGTCTATTTGGATTCCCGAGTGGGTTTATCCTAAACCAAACAAAGGGTGAGGAGTTGCCCATGGCTCCTCGCTTAGTTCAGGCTGGTCCTGAATAAGTGCAAAGGTGTTTTCAGCCATCAAGCTGAACAGGAGTGGATGTGGTCTGGTGTAAAGCTGGATTTAACCTCTTCTTTTTTTTTTTTTTTTTTTTTTTTTTTTTTTTTTTTGTGCACTGAATAAGCTGGGGAAAAAAAAAAAAAGTGACATTTTCTTGATATTCTTTTTTCACATCTATCCATACAGAGAATTGAAAATTCTGAAGAATGGCTCTACCTACCTCCAAGTATCTGGCTGGAAGTTTGGGTTTTTTCCTGTTTGTAGTCTCTTCAGTAAGCACAGGTAAGTTTTCTTGCCATGGGGAAAAAGGGTATGGTTTGTAATGCTATTTTGAATAGGTTTAAATTGACCAGCTTTTCACTCTTTGTATAAAAAGAGTCAAGGACAGAGTGAAAAAACTCAAGAGAAAAGCAGTTTTCTGGTGTGCCAATATTCCCAGTCAAGGGCAGCTGGAGTGGCAAAGACCGACGTTTCTGAGCAGGTGAAAGTACCCTTGGCAATCCCTCAGACTCTGCCACACATTCTTAAACCACACACAAACCCAACAAACTGCCACAGAGAAACAGCAAAAGAAACCTCAGGTCCTAATAGCTGTGGCTGAGGGAGGTGAAGGCGAGCATTTTCCTGCATTCCTCGAGCCCAGATGTGGAGAGCAAAAAGCCCTGGGCTGGGACATCCCTGTCCCTTGGGTTTTGTCTCTTCCAAGCAGTTCTTTTACTAAGCAGTTTAGGGAAGGGGGAAAGGGGAGCTTGATTTGCATATTCCATATACAGCTAATTTGGAGTTTGTATTTGTTTGAAACAAAGAGACCATATGTCTTGCCCCAAACACTGCAGCTGCATGAAGCAACCTCTCATTGTCATGCTCAGGCCCTTTTGGCCAAGAAGCAAACATTCAGTTAATTCCTTGTGCTGGGTAGAATTTGCACTTTTATTTAAAATATGACAATGAAAGTAATAATCAAGCTGTCAAGGTAACTGGACCGGCTGGCAGAAGATGCTCAGCCTGATGGTGTCATTGGCACAGCAGATGCTGGTGATGTGCAAAGCTCCTGGTACAAATTGGTTAATGAAGTTGGGAATTTGGGTCCTCTGTTTATGGTTCGTTGGCTTTTGCTGTTCGTCATCCCAAACACCAGTGTAAATTCCTCTTGATTTCCCCTTAGGCTTCACTGTGTGCCTCTCTGTTTCAAAATAATGAATGTGGGGACACAAGTCATCTTTTGAGACTGCAGGAAGCTCCTTGCATACTAGCATATTCAAGTAAATGGAAAAATGAACAAGATTTTTATCCTGTCCACCTCATCTGGTTGATAAATTATACCTTTACATTTGAATTGTTTCTTTTGGTTTTATATCATTTCTCATCATGAGCAATTTTTTTTATTATTCTTATTCTCAAGGAAATAACAGCTCTTTTTTTTTAATTGTTGTCAGTTTGTATTGCAGTTCTATTTGAACATTTATTTACAATGCAAGCCCTATTCCCTGTCTGAAATATTTATCTTTTCTAACTGTTATTAATTCTGTGTGTCTTCAAGTAGGAACCCAGAAACCTCCCTATTTTTCTCAGTTACTGTAAAATGGAGAAAATGCCTGTGACATTACTAATACAATTCCAGCTTCCAGCTGGCACAGTGGTATCAAAATCAGGTCCTGGATGTTTATCTGTATCTGACTTGCTGCCTGGTAGATCATTGGTCCTCTCTGATTTATTTCATGTATATGGGAAAAGTTTGCAGAGAGACAATGTCTGTGCAGCCCACATGAAGCATCCCTTGCTCACCTTGAAAACTGGTATTTATTGGGGCTCTGGAGACTTTAAGGCCATGGCTAGTCCAATTCTATTATTTTCTTAAGATATGAAGCTGGTGGAGGAATGTGAGAGGAAAGTGAATGCAGATGGACAGATTTTGTTTCTGTTGCTGTGGAATTATAGATGTCCTTCAAGTTCCATAGTGGCAGCACAGAACAACTGCCTGTCAATGGCACCAGTACTAGGAAATTTTTTCTTGCGTGGATTCACATCATTGTCCTTTCCCTTACCTGAAGGCAATAGTATCTGTAAGGCAAAACCCACCCAGCTTTACTATACCAGGTTCCAGAGACATAACCCTGCTCAGGTCAAGGTGTTTATCCCATGTCATTGTCATTGATTTGTCAGTCCTGTAGTTTTCTCCATGATGTTTTTGTTTTAAGGGATACAAACTGGAAAGCTGGTGAGAACTCCCAGCCCTTTCTGAAGGCAAAAGGCTCATTGTTCAAACTTCCACTGACCTCAGCTTCCCAGGATTAGAAAGGGTTCTACCCCCAGAAAATATGCATCACACGTGAGACTCTCACTCGCAGATTAGAGTAAGACATGAGGCTTACATATCAGCTGAGGTTGTATCAGGGAAATATTTTATCTTAAATAAATAGTTGCAACATGAGACTCTTGGATGTGGTACGAGAGCTGTTCAGACTAACACGTCATGGCAGCCCGTCATCAAATTTGTGTGTGGAGACTGGAGATGTGTGATCCCAAAGTGAATGAATCCTTATTGCTTCCACCTGGAAAAGCTCACAAACCCAGACACACTCGTGAGGTTCCTGTTGCTCTCTGTTACTGGATGTACTGGTAATTGCTTGGTGTTTCCATGTTAGTTTGATCTCTTTTTCTTTCTTTCTCTAGTGAAAATATATAATGCAAACATATTTTAGCATCTTTATATTAAAGAAAGCAGATATTTGGGGGGCATTTTTAAAGGTGGTAGTTGTTTTATCCTTTTATCAACACCTTTGTGTCTAGATGGTATGAACAGAGCTGAATGTCACTGCAGGAAGGGCTCAGTCAAAGTCCCTTCTCAGTGGTTTTCTAGAAACTGCATCCCCTGCAAGGCTCCTTTGCATTGGGTTTTTCCATGCTTCCAGAAAACAGAAAACCCTACAGCTTAAGCTGTTGTTTGTTTTCTTTTGGTCGTGACCCACATGTGCCCTGCTGCACTGAGGTATTGCTGTGTCCCAGGGAGTCAGCCAAGAGGGGTGATGCTGAATGACACTGTAAAGATGCCCAGGTGCAGAGCTTTCTGTCTCACACCAAACAAACACTGACTGTCCTCACTCTCCATCTCTGCCCAGCAGAAGCAGCTGTCACGTGTCCTGATAGAGATCCCGAGTTAGAAATCTGGAACCCAGGTCACAACAAAGAAAACCGTGTTGAAATCCGCAATGGCAGGAAGCTGCTTCTCTCTTCTTCAGCGACTGTCCACTCTATCCACATCACTGATGGAGGTAAAACGTGCTGCTGGCAAGGCTGGGTGGAGTCTGCTCTCCACTGGGACTGTGTAAATCGCTGTGGATCATGCTGGGAGAGCTTCCTGCTTCTTCTTGAGAAGTGGGTGGCTACTGGGCAAACACAGCTTTACCTCAGTACGAGGCTGGGAGGCAGCTCAAGTGCTGAGATTCTTTATCCATTGCAACCAGCCTATTTTCTGTCCTGTCTGGAGAATTTACACAAGTAGCTCAGTGTAATGATCAGTTCTACTTCTGCCATTTGCTTCAAAAACATTTTTTTTTTACTAAACCACTGGCCCGATAGCATCACACTGCAGTAGCTGTGTTATCAGGGCCTCAGGACAGGGCAGATCCTTATGTGCCTCTTTGTCTCCAAGGACAGAGCCATAGTGTTGCTGGCATGAATAGCTTTTATTCATCTTAACTCTGAATTTCTGTCCCAGTTTTGAATGGGTCCTCTTCCATGCAAATCTTAATTGCATTCTTCAAGAACTGGACCGAATAAAAACCAATGCTTTCAGGATTTGTATTGAGAGCTGTTTTGGGGTGGATAGGCAGAATTTTTCAGAAACTGAGATGAGAGCCCAGCACTGGGTTTAGCAAAATGGTAGCACAACCTCTGATGAGCTGCTGTGTGATAAAGAAAATGTCATAACCTTCTCTGCTTAGGAAAACTGGTCATTAAAGACGACGTGCAGCCCATCATCCTGCGTACAAGGCATATACTCATTGAAAATGACGGAGAGTTACACATTGGCAGCGAGCTGTGCCCTTACCAAGGCCATGTGGTTATCATCTTATATGGGCGGTACGTATGCATGGTAAAATACTACCTTAGAACCTTCTGGCACCTCTCTTCCACATCAGGGAATGAAAATGTTCCTTAAAATTGCATGTTCTCAGGTATGCTTCTCATCAGTGCTCTGTGGAAAGTTCGGTAACTTTTTAAACAATTTAAATGGCCCACGGAAATTGATGCAGGTTTAGGTTTTTTTTTTCTTCTACTGGGATATGAACACTGGGGTCTTTGGGCATGCCAGAGAATCAGCATGCACCTTCCCACCACTCAAGCTGATGTTCCAGAATAGGCTTAAAACCTGAGGAGTTCTTTTCCTCCGAAAGTTCTCCTCTCTAAACATCCTTTCTTTCTGTATGGGAGTGGTGAGTCGAAGGATAATACATTTATGTCTTGCAGATTGGTACAGGATCTCTTGAAATTTCAAGGATGTTAAATTCATATTTAACAACCACTGGACCTCTTAGCTCCTGGTTAGGGTCTTGCCTTCCTCCAGAATTCAAAAACACAGACGTGGCATTCAGTCTGGGCTCCAGGCCAGAGGAGGCCTGGATATAATGAATATAGCATGTATAAGCTGTGTTCCAGATTGCTTTTGGTCTTCAGTAGCTGCTACTATTCTTTAAAATAGTTCATTTGCTGTACAACTTGGGCAGCTGCTGATTCTTGGAGTACCTGAAAGAGATGCACTGGGAATCATGAGATTTCTCTCCTCGGGTCAGGGCAGCACAAGGAGAGAGGCTCCTTGACTCAGATACAAACCCAAACCTGGTCCCTTTCCTCCCTCCCTGCTTTAGAGCGGACGACGGCAGCCAGCCAAACCCTTACTTTGGACAGAAGTACCTTGGCGTGAGTAAAGGTGGCACTCTTGAGATCCACGGAAAGAAAAAGCTGTCCTGGACTTTCTTAAACAAGACTCTCCATCCTGGTGGCATGGAAGAAGGTGGCTATTACTTCGAAAGGAGCTGGGGCCACCGGGGTGTCATTGTCCATGTGATTGACCCAAAGACGGGGGCAGTTGTCCATTCAGATCGGTGAGTGACCTTTTGACTGCCTAGATGGGAGGATCTTTGGGAACAGGCTGGGGACAGCATCCCAGCAAGCTCAACAGCACACCTTTTAGTATCTTGTTCAAACGGGTGTTATTGCACGTCTGTACAATTCTTCCTAGACCAGCAATCTCCAAAACCACAGAGTGAGCAGTGTTACTACCTTGCACTCTGTCAACTGGAGTTTAATCAATTTGGCTTAACAGAACCTAATGTACCCTGCTAAACAAGTGCTTTTGCAACAGGGTAATATTACTGTGAACAATACAGAAGAGTACTTTCCTTATAGTCCTTGCTTTTCAGTTCATGAAGATGTGGTGATCACTGCAGTAAATGCTTAAGGGTGTCTTTATCATTTCAGGTTTGATACCTACAGAGCAAAAGAGGAAAGTATCCGCCTGGCTCAGTATTTGGGCAGAGTTGCAAATGGCATGATCCTGTCGGTTGCAGTGAACGATGAAGGATCCAGAAACTTGGATGACTTGGCCAGGAAAGCAATGACCAAACTGGGCAGCAAGCATTTCCTCCACCTTGGGTTTAGGTATGTGCCAGTCCTGCCAGTTCTCCCAGCACAGAGGCTTTATTATGTTCCTGAGATGTCCAAATAGTTCCACTCTTTCAAAGTCACAAAGTTCTTTCACATGGGAAAAAAAAATAAAAAAAGAGGGAAACTTCTCAGTGTGGAGTTTTAGCAGTTAATTAGATAGTTTCAGATGCACTCAGAGTCTATATTGGGTATTTTTATTAGCAGATTGAGGAATAGCATATGATTCACATTAAAAAAGATGTTTTTCCAAGATATTGTTCCCACACTTTGCTTATTCCAATTTATTTTCAAGCCATCCCCCAAAGATTTAAGAAGCATATTTATACACACACAGAGGGTTAGATGGGCTGAGCATTAAGGAGGGTACAATAATTGCTGTGTAGCCCTGGCTACATACATACAGACATGCATACAGCACATTCCTCACTACAGGTCCAGTACAGGTCTGGGGACTTGTGCAGCACAGAAATTTAGCAAACGTGGATTTATGGTGTGGACTGTAAATACTTCTGTGGCCAAAACAGTGTCTGCGTTGGCACACACACTGTTGAGAATACCTGCTATTTACCCAACTGTAGCCATTATATTTTCTGTGTTTATCTGAATTTATGTAGGCTTTTCTTTATGAGGCTCTAAGAGGGTGTCTGCAGAACACACACACACACACACAAAATCTGCCTTGTAGGGAGAAGTGATTCGATACAGCAGTCTGTGGAAAGAGACGTGTCAGCTGGGCACACACAGATGGAGCAAGATCTGGGGTGGCTGATGAAGAGGTTGTGTCAAATGTTACAGGGACTCCTGTGCACCAGACAACACATTTCAAAGAAGCAACAAGGGAGGCAGAAATGGTCTCCAAAACCAGGCTATCTCCATCAGTGGAATTCCTGCTATCAAATCTAGACCCCATATTAGAGCCCAGTAGCCCGCTGGGGTTTTTTTCAAATGCTGGAATTAGGGAAACAGAACATGATTTTTGAACATTATACTTTTTTTCCCCAATTGTGCAACAGGAAGGAATTGATGGGTTTCGCATATGTTTATAAAAGTAAATTGCACTCGATTTTTTTAGGCTACTGTGGTGTTTTAATGCAAGCTTCTCATCACTTTGCCATCAATGTTTGTAATGGAAATACCACAGAAATTCATCCATGGAAGTGTGACTTTCAGCGCTGCTATTGTTTGCAGCCAAAAAGCTAATCATTGCCATGCTGTTATCTGAAATAACACAAAATTGCATTCCATGAATTATAGAGACATGTGGACAAATAATGAGGTAGTAATTGGTCAACACTGTCTTCCACCAGAATACTGGTGTGTGGAAAAATATCTGGTGCATTATTTAAAATAACTTATTTTTAGGAGTGTTCTCAGAGTTTACTTCCATCAGCTCTCTAAAACCACATTGTCTGGATGGCAGCTGGGACCAGAGTTAGAAAGGCGGTTTGATGGCACAGTGGAACACAGGCAGCTTTAGGTGTATCCAAGCTTTTCCTCTAAAGCAAATTGAACTTCCACTTCAGTGTGACAAGATTCAGACATCGTGGCTTACGTTTCAGACACATCTATAACTATGAGTAAGGATGTATGCACTTGACAGGTGCTTTTTGAAATTTTTCTGGAGTATCTTAGAAAAAAAATGTTCAGAATGAGAAAATTACACACATGTGTACACATTTTACCCTCAGTGGCCAAGGCAGGCTCTGGCTGAGGAGAGCAAATGGATTTTTCTTTCTAACACGTCTGTCACCACTCACTGCCCAGCACTGGGGTTTGCTGGCTGGTCCTGCTGAATCTTGGCTGTCAAATGTTCTCAGCTCCTGATGATGGCTGGGGTTGGCCATGGGCATCCCTGGGAGAATAAGAGTGTAAGCCCCAGGCTTAGGAAATTTCTGTTTTGCATTTTGTGAGGTGCCACTTGAGTCAGGCTATTCAGTCATAGCTTGTGTTGGTTTCTGGCTGGGGTGTTGGCAGGGGTTATACGGGCAAATTCCTGTCCATCTCCAGTTGCTCCATAGTCAACCAGATTGTGAAGTTGTGCGACTCCCCCTTGCTGTAGCAGAGCCGATGAGCAATGCTGATTTATTCAGAAACGTTTCTGTGCTCCTGGAATCTCTTTTAATTGCCTATTTGCTGAGTCCAGAACATTAGGAATGAAAGGAAAATCTTGCATTCCTCCTCTATTGTTTTCCTTTTGAAAAGTCTGTTTACTCGTTCAGTGTGAGCCATTTTCATGCCCCTTTTACTAATAAATGAAGAGAAAGCCTTTTTGCACTTGATGACATAGTTGTTCTCTTTGGAATTCCACACAAATATCTCTGGTTTGGCTCTGGAATTAGTGGTCGCTTCATTTTATATGGCCCAAACAGATTGCATGTGTCCACATGTGTCAGGGTTGAACGACTTTAAAACTATTTTTAGTGGTAAAATAACTCGGAGAAACAAGTATTTTAACACATGAAATGGGGCCAAACCTTGAGTTGCAGAAGTGAATAGCTCCTTATTCTTCAAATTATTTTCGAGATTATTTTTGAGGCGTCGTAATTTTTCTTCATTTGTTTCAAATTTGGTTTACCAAAATAATAATGATAACAAAACCAAAAAATATCTATCTTGACTGCTGAGTGATAAAGTGTCCTTCCTGCTCCCATCCCTGCACTCTCCCTGGATGGAGATCACAGCCCGTCAGTGCCTTTGGCAATTGGCGCGCAGGCAAATTTTCCAGCAGGAGCATCTGGCTCGCTGGCAGGCTCCCGAGGCAGTGGTGTTGGCAGCTTCCACGGGGCCTGGCCAGTGCTGGGGCTGAGGACACGCTGCTGGGACAGTGTCCCCTTGAGCAGCCGTGTCCAGTGGGGCCATGGCACGGCATGGGCTGCACCAGTGCCCACCCAGAGCCTGCCCCTGCTGCCCCCAGAGCAGCAAACCCCAGCTCACGGCACCCGAGATTTGGGGGGTGTTTTAGTGGCTCTCTGTCAATGTCTGTATGTGTTTTCTTCTGGAGCCCCACAGTGGTTTGGAACTTTGCTTACACCAATCTAAGGTGACCTACAAGACCCTTGATGCAATTGAAATGACCAGATATTTATAAGTATAGAGACATGACTCAAACTATGTGAGTTTTTGCTAAAGTCAGGACAGTCTCCATACCACCCTAAAAGCATATTTTTTATTCTCTTAGTCATAAAGAGCAGATATGCCCTAACTACTTTTACTTTGAAGATAAAAATCCCTCCTGACCCCTACTAATTGGGTTCACCCCCAAGGTTGGGAGGCACTTTAGTCCCTGTCTCCACTGCTTTCTCATCCGTGTGGTCATTCTCCCGCGTGGCTGATAGCTATTGAACCTACTTGATCAATAACCATCAGATGGTCATGAACTGACTGCTGACATGGGATCAGATTTGAATAGACAATTCAGAGCCATAAACCTTTACCTTTGTTCAATGTTCAAAAGAAGAAAATTAGATACGAAGAGACTATCTAAGCATTTTTTATTGTCCTTTGCCAGCCAGTCTATCTATTAGAAGTTCTCATGGGTCATTCCAAAGACAATTGTCATATACAAAGTTTCAGCATAAGCTAAATTTTTTTAAGCAGAAGTGGTTTCTTTTCATATTCTTCAGTGTATACACATGTACACACACACACAAGATTTATTTTCAGGCTCCCCAACGAGTTGCCAGTGCCTCTTGGACACATCATACACAAGTTTCTTTAAGCACTCATTTAGAAAAGAAACACACTTGTTACAGGCACGTTTTAAGTGGGGATTTGTCTTCAAACTTCCTTCTCTTCTGATATATTTGCTGAAGAAATATAGAGTGTTAAGATAATTTTAATTTTAGCTAAGCTGCCTGTGACACTAATCAGACTGTTTTGAATGTGGTGCCTCTGAGAAATTTAAGAACATTGGGCTATAAGAAATATGCATCTCATACTTGACATGACTTGATCATTTCTCATTTTCATTTTCCAGGCACCCATGGAGTTTTATTACCATTAAAGGAAATCCCTCCTCTTCTGTTGAAGACCACATTGAGTATCAAGGTATTTAATGCACAAAATGCTGCCTTGACGTGATGTCTGGAAGTTACTGGAGTTATAGCTGAGATTAATTTGGTCAATGGTGTTTTTACTTCCCACTGCATTACATCGAAGCTATGAGCAATTGATGGTTTGACACATTTGATTGAATGCTCTCTCTCTATATATTGCTTCTTCCCACTAATGCATCTGAAGCAGCTGAGTGGGGGATAGCTTAGGTTATCCAAACCCCTGGATAAAAGGTGAGATCCTGCACCAGTGTAAATCCGTGTAACTTCACTGAGCTCAGACACTGCCCCTCTTAAGACACAAATCTGTGGAACAGACCCAGCTCACACCAGCTGAAAATTTAATCAGTGTATCCTGAATTAGTAGCCTCAAATCCTTCTGTGAAACCATTTTCTTGCAAGCTGAAGAATTTTGATTCTCTTGTCTTCTCGTGACATGAACAACACAGCTGGCTACAACGTTAAATAAAAATAGCAATACATGACAAATAACTGTGGGCTTTATCCTCTCTTGATTTTTGAAGATTTTTCTTCCTGATTATCCATGCACTTACAAAAGTGTCTGAAGCCTCATTTTCTGGAAGTTGTGCAGGGCTAATTTTGAACAATGTAGTCAAAATATGCAAGTACACACACAGACCATTACATTTCCAGTTCCTACTCTTATCAATTGCATTCAATGATTTTACCAATTGATTTCAATGATTTTACCAATGTGTGGATTTTTTTTAACAGGTCACAAAGGGTCAGCTGTGGCCAAAGTATTCAAACTATTCAAAGCTGAGAATGGAGAACATTTTAACATCTCTTCGACGAGTGAGTGGGTTCAAGGTAAGAGGTCTGTGTGCTATTTCCCTCGGTGGTAGACAGCTGACAAATAGAGTGAATCATCCTTTTTACTGCAGTCCTTTTCCATTTGCAAAGAGTGGACTTGCTAGCTGGTATTTATGTTATCACTAACGCAATTAATGAACACTCACAGGTTCTTTCCCCAGTTGTCTCCAGGACCCTCTGAATAACTGGGATCCTTTTTCCTTTTCTGCACTGGGTATGAAATTCTATCTCCTACGGGCTCAGAGATCACACACAGCCTCTTACTTCTTTTCACTGCACAGTCATCATGTCCATGTTTCAGACAACATCCAGTAACTGGTGCAACTTGATCTGAAGATCTGAGAAGGCAGCCAAGGCAGACACAGATCCAAACTCTGTATCTATTAATAATGCTTACAGTGCACACGCCAATTATGAAGCTTTTAATAACTCTGCTCTCCCTTGGCTGGTTGCACTTCACAGCATCATTAAAAGTGGCTGACAGACTGGCAGGAAGAGGCACGAATCAGATCATCAGTGAAGAAACTTGTGAATGATATCTGAGCTCATATAATGCTTCATGCATTTTTGCTGCACTCATTAAGCTTGACTTTCAAATGACTATTCTTGTTTGCACTTGTCTCCAGAGGTAGAATGGACAGAGTGGTTTGAGAAGCCTGACAAAGCGAGATCTAAGAACATGGAGAAGCTGTCTGACTTCAAAGCTGCTCATCCTGACAAAATCTGCAGGCAGCCCATTGACATCCAGGTAGGCAGGCTTACTACTCGCTTTAAGGGACAAGTCTTCCTTCGACTGACACTGAATCCCCAAAATAATTGCGCTTGTCAGTAATTACTGTTTCTAAATAAAATGCACCAATTTATTTTACCACTCTAATACATAACCAACAAGATCCTGTGTACAGTCTCGTATTGTTCTGAGACAAATTTGATAGAATTGAGCTCTTTTCAGTAAATTCTGGCTCCTGGCATGAAAAGGTGTACAGATGGGGTCATGGACAGCACAGATGCTATCATGAAATATGTGGTTCCCTGCTGGAAGATTAAAAGGAGCAAGGACATGGAAATTTCAAAGGTTTTAAATGGTCCTGGAATGGACCCTATCTAAAAAATTAATCACAAAATCTAATGAGATAGTACAACTACCAGCTGTAGCAGGTTGTCAAAAATATTAGTGAGCTTTCAGCCATTTCTTGGAGTCAATTGTTCCATCTTTGTGGAAAGAGATTTGAATTCTATTTGGAGTTAAGCATTACAATTATGCCATCAGGCCAGCATGCTGAGGAGCAGTCAGACACCTTTTCTGACACTGCAAAAACCTCTTTAAGGACAAAAAAAGCCCAGCAAGAAACAAGCGGATTTCTTTTTTTGTATATGTTCACCATATACTTTATATGTCTACCTGGTAAAAATCCTACAGCAGAAGCATTGCCTAGAAAAAGACAATAAAATCCTTCACATCTGTGCGAGGCTGAGCCTCAGGTTCCTGTGTGCTCTGAGCCACTGGAGTTGCTCTTATTCACAAGAATGTGGCTATTGAAGTAAACGGGAATGCTGACAGTATGAGTGAAAGTTTCCAGGGCTAGATGTTATAAAGAATTTCTCTTGAACAGAAAGGAAAAAACTGCCCTATAATTTTCGGCCAGGTCTTACCAAACCCACATTCATTTCTGCTTCCATATACGTGTATTAGAAGTGGCAACTTAGTTCAAAACAGGGGTCAGATGTTTCTTATGATACATCCCCTTCTAGAATGTGTGTTAAAACAGAAAGACAAAAGATATCCTTCTGTTGTAGAAACAAACTTTTGTTTTCCTCTTCTGTGAAATAAGTTACTTTTTTTCCCCCATGTATATTAAAAGCGAGACATTTTTCAGTTTATCCTGCAGATCTTAGGGCAAATCCTCAGGTAGTGTAATCTGGTGCCTCTCATTGCTTTCATAAAGCTACACTGATTTATAGCAGCTGGCCTGCCCCAGCTCTGGTACATGGGAGAAAATTGAAGATATGATGATAATAACAGAAGCACAGCACAGCCAGAGGCACATTCCTCCATCTGACGGTGCTAATCGCACCCGGCAGCGGGGCGGATGCATTAATGAGGAAAGCCTGCATGAGTGAGAGAATCAGCATCAGACTCTTCATTGAAAAATGGCTTTTCTCCTGGTGCTTTGCCAAAATGCACGTGGTATTTGGATTGCCCAATGCAATGCACCACATTTTTGTGAAAGGGTCAAGAGAAATGCAAGCTATAGAGGCAGAATGTGAAATTTGACACGACCCTGAGACATTGCCCCAGCAGGAGCACCAGAGAGGTTACATATCTCACTGCTTCTTGGCATGATACAGCCTTTTTTCTCAAGGCAGCTCTACAGGCTGGTACTTGCCTGTGAGAAAAGGCCACTTCTCCTTGTTTCTTTTGGAACAGGCAGCAATATTGCAGCAGCCTCAGTTTTTTTTGAGAGACTGATCTATGCAATGGAGAAATAAAACCCCTATCCCCTTTCTTCTGCAAGGTTCAGACAGTGCCTAGCCACAAGCAGTGGAACGAGTGCAGTGCAGAGGCTTGAAGCCATGAGTTCATCTGGGTGCAAGCATCTGTGTTCAATGTTTCCATCTGCCCTCAAACCAATGGCAAGTGAAAATCTAGGGCACCGAGGCAGATGTTTGTGAAGCTTACAAGCTCCTCCCAAGACAGCCCATGGTCTCAGTATAGACACAGGAGAAAAGCGTGGACCTCAGCAGCAGCTGTGTGTGAGCAGCAGCTGGAAATGCCGGCTGGAGAGCACAGTCACAGGGGCTCGTTAGCCAGCGGTTGTGCCATCACCCAAAACAAAGCACAGGCCTCTTCTACTGGCACAGATGTTTTGGTGAAATCCCTTCACCTCACAGCAACACCTGTGTTGTATTTCCATCCTCATTCCAGGCAATGACGCTTGATGGAGCGAATTTAACCACTGAGGTGTTCTACAAGAGCGGCCACGATTACCAATTTCTGTGCCACGGCAAGGACCAGACAGGCGAGGGCTGCCGCAACTACAGAGTGAGGTTCCTGTGTGGCAAATCTGGTATGTGCCCCACCATTGAAAGCCAGAATAAAGAACAGCAGAAATCCTGTCCTCCCATGACTGGCTCTTTCTTGGTGTCAGAACAACTTCAGTAATTTTTCCAAGCTAAAGCTTTGGGTGGGCTATGGACATGAACTCAGATAGAACGGACGAAGATTTATCTCAGGAAAAATTCCCAAGCACTAACAGAAGCAGCAGGGTGGTTTTCCAAATACCCAGCGAGGCTGTGGGAAATATTTGGCAAGTTCTTTCCTGTAAATTCCTTGTCTTTTGCAAAAACATTTTGGGATGACGTAGGGTTAGTCAATCAGAACGTGTGAAGACAAAAGGGTTTGAAACTAATACTTCATTTTGTACTTATTCATCCCAACACCGCTGTCCCTAACCTGGCCATTAGACAGATCATTAGGATTTTTGGTGCTGGCAGGAAAAGAAGGGTGGAAGACTGTTGTTTTGCTGGAAAAAACAGTCATTGGGTTAAAGACCACTTGGCTGCTGTAAACAACAGCGCCCAGCACCCGCAAGGGCTGCTGCTAAGTGGGTGTGGTGAGAATGAGCCACTAAGAGCTACATTTAAATTTATCCTGGTGTTAGTGGAAAATCCACCTGCCTGCAGCTAAAGAAAAATACTTTCCTGTTTTCTTGCTTGCCAAGCCAAAGCCAGTAAAAAACATGTTTGGAAGAATTAACTTTTTTTTTTCTTTTTAGCATGAGAGAAAATCATAATTTTAGGTGGTACTCCAGGGGGGAGGTGGGGAGAAGAGAAAAGAAGCAACAAGCTATTTCTGATAAGATTGACTGAATTCTCCACCCTTGAATTTTGGGTTTTCAGTGAAACCAAAGCTCACAGTAACCATTGACACCAATGTGAACAGCACGATCCTGAATCTGGTGGATGACGTGAGCTCGTGGAAACCTGGAGACAGGCTGGTGGTGGCGAGCACTGACTACTCCATGTACCAGGCAGAAGAGTTCCAAGTGCTGCCCTGCAGAACCTGCAGACCCACCCAGGTCAAGGTAGCAGGTGAGGTGCTTCATCTTATCACTGTGGCATTGCAGTTCACAAATTCTGTTATTTGCACTGAGGTGACTGCAAGAAGAATTGAAAAATGTTGAAAGACACCTGAATTTGATGGCTGGTTGTTAGATGCTTTTGGGATACATAACTTTTGTGCTTGAAAACCATCTAACTTGATTTTGATTCCTTTCTGCCTTCCCTTTTCATAGCTGACTCCATTTTTGTCCCCAAGCACACTATTGAGCAAGTGTATTTACTTAAGAGGAACAGATCCAGGTTATGTATTTGAAATTCTCAATAACTGTATTTGAAATACCACTTCCTAGAAAGCAGATGAGCACAGCTGATGTGACGAGTGAGCTAGGGCAGGAGCAGACTGTGAGAGACTGTAAGGCTATGAAGTAATGTCCAGCTGGCTGCTTTCCTAAATTCTATTTAACAAGAACTGTAATCTTACATTTTAGAAATACTGTTTTGTACTACTGAAGCTACTGTTTCCTGTTAACTGTGCCTCCAGAGGGTATTGCTTAGAGGTGATGTATTAACCAAACATTTCTGGCAGCCAGTGAGTTGTCCTGAGCCTCTGCACTGGGGAGATGGAGTGGCAGGGTGCTGCCAGAGCAAGTCTGAGAAGGAGGAGTGGGAGCCTTTGCAGAGCCCCAGCATGTTCCTCTTGTTGGTGACCAGCTCCAATGCAAAACAAATTGCTTTTGATTAATAGATTTTGTAGTCCAATGATTGTAGAGTGGCCTCTGGACACTGAGTCCAATTAAGAAGCGTAACCATGATGAAACACAGACTATCACCAGCATGAGCATAAAACTGAAATCCAGAGTGGCAGATTTAATCTTCGTTTGAGTCTAGGAAGTTGTCTTTCCCTTCTAGAACCTTGTTTTGGCACGCTGATAAGCAGAGCATGGAAATAGCACATGAACTGCCCCTTATCTGAATAGATGAGGATTTTTTTTTGCTTCTATAATTTACAAAAACAAACATTATTTTACAGTATAAAAGTCTGTAGTAGCTGAGGCTGTCTTTCAGAGGCAGCACCTGCCTGGTGGTAAATCATGCATGTGACATTATCTTTGCTTGCTCACTGGCTGTTGCTCTAGGCAGAGGTTTTGTCTGTATTTACAGTAAGATCTTTCTGAGAAACCATGAGGGTACTTGGAACATCCAATGCACCAGGGAGTTGACTCGGTTCTCTGAAATGAACCACTTCAACATTATCTCTGATGCAACTTTTTCTGGAAGGTACCAGTATACTTCCTTTGGCAGCTGCCTCCCCACGGAGCTGTGGCCATTCATTGCTGGAGATGTGCATCAGGCCAAGAAAAATGTTATTCACGGTTTGAATGTATCATAGTCTTATGACTTCAGATGTCTAGTGCTTTCAAAGGAGACACATTTCCAAGCTGAATATTTTTCTTGAGCAACTTTTGAGCTGTTGGACTCAGACTGGTATGATACAAGTCCCATCATGAAGATGGTCTTGGAAGATCACCAGTAAAAATAAAGATGGTGTAGGAATCTTGGGCTTACCATAATCTAATGGATCTGTGGAATTCATGGAGTTACGTTCATCTTCTGCAACAAGGACAGCTAGGTTAGTTTAAGGAAACAAGTAATGGGTTAAAAACAGTAAAAAAGTTCATGTGAATTTCAAGTAAAGAAGCAGTGGAAACACTTGTTAAAGCAATTGTGCTCTTGGTCTCCGATTGCTCTTTAGGAGAATTAGGACATTCCTTTTATTACCACAAATGACATGAACACCAGGGCCAAAGTCTCTCCTTTCTTATATCCAGGCAACTCTATTGACGTCAATGGGATTTCACTGATTATATAAATCCAGGCAAAATTTAGTCCAGTTATAAAATCACATCCAACTTTCTTGTAACAAAAACACATTCACACTAGAAAATAAAATAATCTGCTTGAATCTAAGTTCAGTCTAGATGAAATAAAACCTGGGCAAGGCTGAGATGTCCCATGTCTGTAGGAGGCAGGAGGTCCCTGAGCTGCTCTGTGCCTGGCCATGGTGTAACTTCATCCACTGCCCTGTGCCATGACATGTAATTAGCCAGAATAAGGATCACTAATGGCCCCTGGTCTTTGCACGGGTGAGCAGCCCTGGCACAGCCTGGTCTTGTGTGCCTGCACCAGGCTTGTAGTTGGGTGTAGAAGAACATTCATCATAAATATCTGCCTGTCTTTTGCTATGGAGATAGGTGAGATTGCTTTGCTCCTTCCTGTAAAAGCCTTCCACACATGCATTTATATATGGAGTCTCAGAGGGATGTCATTTTTTAATAAGTGAAAAGGCTTAATTTTCCTTAGAGGTTTAGTTTAGCAGCTGAGAACTCCAAAAGTTTGCCCTTTGAAAGACAAATGATAAAACCATTCCTACCCATGACGATTTATTTCCCTTTTAATCTTTATTTTTTTCTTTCTATTTATTTTTTAAATGAAACCTAAATGTCAGATCTGAACTACTTAAGAGTCTCTTTGTTATAAAAAAGGCAGAAATCCTCTGTTTTGTGGACAGCCAGTTTGGTGTGGCAGCCACTTGGCATACCAAGGTTTAATATAATTTATGCTCTCATGGTTTAATAGTATTTTAATGGACATGGTTTAGCATATTGTGCCAAATAAGTCAAACTCATTAGTTAGCTCATGTCCTATTTATATTTGATACTTCCTGCTGAAACTCATACTTTCTTTCCTTGCTAGAAATGGATTGATTAGAGCTTTTCAAAAGAACTTAAGGGAGTTAATACTCAGTTGCTGTCAGGTTTTAGGAGGGTTTAGTTATTTAACTGTGGGCATCTGCAAATCTCAGTGTAGAAAGTGAGGCAGGGCACACAGGCTCTGATCTTTTGCACTCTTTTACTGGAGGAAATGCAATAATGTAAAAACTGTGGCTCCCGTGGGTGAGTGTGATTTGCATGAGGGCCCAGATCTGCAGGTCCTGCTCCCAGTCAAATGGTCTCTCACTTAAATGGAATATTTTCCTCCACTTGCTTTCGTTGTTTAACTTTTTTTTTTTGCTTGTCATTTTTGTGCCTAGATTATTTTCACTGTGGGAACAGATTAAAACTGTTTGATCTTCCAACTTCACAAGGTTTGGGGAGGGACGACAGTGCAGGGCAAAAGGGAGGGAGGAGGGAGGAAGGAAGGAAGGAAGGGTTGTGTTGTGATAGAACTGGATAGTAGGAAAGATCAAGTATTTTGTCTCGTTTCTCTGGGAAACAAGCCTTATCTGCATCTTGGCTGCTCTGTATGAAGTTTCTACTAATGCTGATAAGTTTCACCATGGAACAGAAAAGATGAAATGCTCTTTTGTGCTCCTATATGCTCTTGATAAAAGATGAAAAAACTATTCGTGCCTGGCATAATTACTCCAATTATCCCACATACTGGTGAATCTATGATTACAAGCACACATCTCTTAAATCCTGCTTATTGAGTTGCCAATACTAGAGAGATAAGGAGTTTACTGTGATCTTGTTCATGCAGAGAACTTTGAATTAAAAGTATAAATATGTAGTTGTCTCACAAATTCACAGCCTGTGTCAGCATTCATCTGGTGCTGTAAGGATAGGAGAATTTATTCCACTATCAAAATTCAGATATTTTTAGAGATTTAGCGTGTTCTGTTTAGAAGCTGGCATTGTTTTGGCTGGAACTTGCCAAAAGCTCTTTTTTTAAGGTAACCCTGGTGCTTGAGGGCAGGGCAGGAAATCTTGTGAAATGGCCCTTTCTAACAGTCTTTCAGAGCTCCTTCTACCTTTAGGCATTGCCTGGAAGCTGAGCTGACAGAATCACACTCAGGTTTACATACAGGTTCGTAAGTGTAGAGTTTGTGCCTGATTGCTGTATGTCTATTCGCCGAAAACTCAATTTTCTGTGTAAAAGTGGAATATTTGTTGATTAGGGCATCAGATTGTAGTGTATGACTCAAGGAGCCAGCCATCTCACCCAAACCATGCTGTCTTACAGGCCTGTGGCTTAGGGATGCAACAGAAAACCCCATCAAGATAATTCAGAATAATGAAGATTTGAAAGATGCCCGTGTGACCATTTGTTTATTATTAAATGTAAGCAATAGGGGCGTTACCAGCAGTGATGACAAGTGCTTGGCAAAAATGATAAATCTGTCAGATCTGGGCTGGCATCTGCAATGAATTGCACAGACTGTAAAGGTGCCCTGAAGGATTCACTGTCACTGGATCACGTGGATTGAACAGACAAATCGTGTTTAGCATTTCCCTTAAAAATTTGATTAGGAAACATCAAAAGACCATGAGGCACTGGGTCTTATCCCTAGAGAGCCCAAAGGGGAAGAAAAGACTCTTTAGAGAAAAAAATACTCCAGGAGAATCCTCAGCTTTACTTTATCTTCACCAAATCCAGACCTTCAAGTGCCTGTTTCACTTCTCAAAGGGAGATTTAGCAGTTTGGGCCATTTAGAGCCAAGGGATTTAGGAATGCATGAGTGTACCTGAGAGGGTTTTCTGAGAGCTCTAACTCACCAGACCTGAGCACTCTTCCACATCTGCAGCAGCTGAAATAGTTTTAAAATTGAACCCGTCCCAGGTTTGATAAGGCCCAAGACACAGGTTTTATGGCTGGGTTCACACGTGGCAGGTTTTCCTGAAGCTTTGAACCATTTGGAGAGACTCTGCTTTGAATTGCTTTGTTCACATAAGCATGCCCTTGATTAGGATCATCTATGTTTATTTTAATGTATATTTCCTTTTAATAATTACCTTGTCCTTGCCAACAACTGACTTCAATAGTCACCGTCTTGAGTAATAAGCACGGAAATGTGCTCATATTTTGCTGAATCAAGACTTCCACCAGGCAAGCCCACATATTAAGGAAGTTTTCCTTGTGAATTTACTTTGTGCTAGCTGGAGGCACTGGTATGACACACGCAGCAGCAAAGCCAGGGAGTCTTTCCTAGTCCATCGCATGGGTCTGTTGTGGGGAGACGTGATCTGTGCCACTGCAAGGCTGTGTTTGGTTTAGATTATAACATGGCACAAGCCGGGCTTACTGGCCGGGCACTCTCTATCCATGAGGGATGCAGCAAACCCAAACCCGAAGGAGGAGAAGGTGAATCAGTGGCCTCAGGGCTTGTTAGTGGTTGGGAAATCACAGCACTGGCTTTGATGCTGAAGCAGCAACACATTCCTCCCACTTTCAAAGCACAGGCTTGCCTTTTTAGTATCAAACCACTTCAGTGCCCATTTGCAAACCCCTGGCTGGGGTTTGCCCAAGGTCGGTGCTCAGGGTCTCAGATATCCTGGCTGCTCTCTGGGAAGGCTCCGTGTGCCAGCTGCGAGCAGCAGCCGAACTTCAAACTTGCAGCTCTGCAGAGTGCGGCGCTCCCGTCCTCGTGTGAACTCCCTGAACTCGCCACAGCGCAGACTCTTTTGTGGGTTTTTTTCATGCCCACCACCAAACACGCCCCAGGCAGCTCCCTGGTGGTGCCACGTGTCTGCAAATGCCCCTCGCAGTGCTCCTGGTCCCACGGGAAGTGCCCGGTGTTGGAGTGCTGGTTCCCCGCAGTCATTTACAGCACACAAGGGCTCCCATGCCAGGCTCTGTCTCCCACAAGCTCCTTTCAGCCCCGTTGCTGCAGGGAGCTTGAATTTCCGTCTGCCTTGAGAAGTGGTTTGTTTTTCAAAACTCGATTAAAGGAGCTATTATTCAAAATCCGCTTTTACTTTGGAAGGGGATTGCTTTACGTCTCTCCTTTTATCTCCAAACATGTCAAATCAGCAAAAGCATGGAGTGAAAAACATGCACCCAAGAAGTTATATTTAGAAACTGGTTAGTCCGTATTTAACATTCCTGTCAGTGCTTACCCTGTTTTGCATGTCTGGATTGGTGCTAAATTAAATTAAATACATGCAAGCATGACGTTTATTATTCTAGAGTTCAGCACAGGAATAACAAAACTGCCTATCTAATTTCACTGCCACAAATCCTGGAGATGTGGTTTCAAATAGGATGTTCTTATGATTATCTGAAATTCTTCCTGCATTTCAGTAAATCAAGGAGAGGTCAGCTCTGGGGAAAACTGAAAAATAACAGCTTAAAAACGGTTCCATAAGGAGAAGCTGTGCTCCTTTACAGACTCAATCAAGGCTCCAGCATGGAGTATCCTCATGTGAGGGGTACTCACTGCAGTGGTTTTTTCATGTATATGAATAAAGGAAGCAAAGCTGCTGTTTTTTGGACGGGTTGAGTCTGGTTTTGGCCACACACCTGATGAGGCTCCCTCACTGCAGGGCAACAACGCGGGCAGGGGTAAGCCCAGGACTTTCTAGGGAGACAATTGCAAAAGTGGGTGAGGTGCAAATCCAAGGTCCCTTGCGGCCCCTGTTTCTGAGATGAGCATGCAGCTCTTTGGCCATCACCACTCCCGTAGTTAACAGCATTTCTCACAAGATTAGATGATTTTGAAGGCAGAGGTGCCAAGGCAGAAGGCACATGTGGTGGCGTGAACCCCGTCCCACAACACAGCAGTCTCAGAGCAAGGCGGAGCACTCACCCTTCCCAAATCCCAGCATTAACATCAAACTACACTGCTTCCAGCTTCAGGAGAAGAGGGAGTGAATGGTGTTTGCTTATCTTTGTTATACACTCAAAGCACCGTGTTTTGGTTAAAAATAATATTGTTTCAGTGTTCAAAATCCTCCCCTTGACCTGGCACCTCTGCTTAAGCATAAAGTGCTTTGCAGTGATAGCCAGGCTTCAGACTTGCCATTTGTTTCTGATTAAGGATTTGAATGATTCCATGGAAATTAAATACATGCAAGTGTAGCATTCCTTAAAGTTCAGTGTTTACTTAAAGAGTTTATTACTTATTTTTACTGGAATAATACAGAATGGAGTCAGTAAGATGAACCTTTTCCCAACTGACTTTTCTCTGCAAAAACCTGCGGAAGGAAGGAGGTAGTAGGAATACGTTTGAATGAAATTACAACAAAGGGATGTTTTGCTTTATAGACATCCCCACTGCCTGGACTTCCCCCCTTTCTGGTCAGGCCAGGGAAAGTTTTCTGTGCTTTTAACCCCTTCATGGAGGAGGGTTGTAGTGTGTGGAAGATGATATGAGTAACTTGGCTTGGCAAAGGGAGGTGTGGCATGGGGTAGATGGAAGATCCCATTGACTCCAACTACACCAGGGCAGGAGGAAGCCTTGGGAGCAAGTTGGAGATGTGAGGGTAGGTTGAAAATGGAGAGGTTTGGGAGGACAGGGAGTGGAGGTTTTACAGCCCATTTGGTGAGGGGCTGTGATTGTCCCAAGCCACAATTCCTAGGAGGCTTCCTGCCCACTCTGCTCCTTGCTTGCATCAACAGCCATGGTGTTAGCAGGATCTGACTGATGCTCACCCAAGAGTAGTGCTGTGGGGTCTGAGTAGATCCCAGTGTCTTACTATGGGAAGGGCTGTTCTAACCTTGGTGATTTAGACTTTTCAGTAGCTGCGTCATCAGGGGTTTTTTGCATTGGCTGTTCATACACAGCCAGTTGTAATCCAAAGTACGCAGTTGCTTTTCAAGGGAGGAAATGTGTTTTGTCTAACAGACTGTTGGTTTAACTCCCTGGATGAATGAAGCAACCTAAGACCAAAAATCCCACTTCTTCCACTGCAAATATCTCACCAAGACCTTGGGTGTCACCTGTGCTCCAACCTTCCCTCCTTTGAGGTGTCAGCCAACAGTTTGTGCTGACTCAGTTACTCCTCTCATTAGCAAACCAGCCCCACCACAGGAAGCCCACGGGAAACTAGCAGCATTGGCAGGGTAATCCTGAAACTGGATCTGGTTCCTTTAGGGAAAGCCACGTACCTGCACATGGGCGAGGTCGTCGACGGCGTCGACATGCGGGCGGAAGTGGGGCTGCTGAGCCGCAACGTCGTGGTGATGGGCGAGATGGAGCAGCAGTGCTACGAGTACAGCAGCAAGTTGTGCTCCTTCTTTGATTTCGACACCTTTGGGGGACACATCAAGGTAAGGCCGGAGCCCTTTGCTTGCCCTTTCTTCCTTCTAGCCACACCTTCACATACCAAAGAAGCCAAGATGCAGGGAGGGAAGAATTCCTCATCAGCCATTGAGCAAACAGCCTCTCCCCACAGTGCAGCAGATCCATCCCCTGGCTGCTGACTGTCCTTCGGCTTTGAAGTGCATGTCATGCCCTTGCAGACATTGCTCAGCCAATGAGGCTGATGATCAACACACCTGAGATAAAGTCTCCACATCCCAATCCCAGTTTTCCCTAGATTTTGGTGGTGCTTAGCCCAGGAAGTTCGATTTGAACCCAGCTGGCTGAAGCCTGTGGAAAATGATAAATGTAAATGGCTTTCTTTCTAAAATTAAGTTACATATGTCTATGGCAACAGTGGGAAAATCAAAGAGCAGCTCTGGTCTCAGCCAGCATGCCCCTCTCTCCCTGACCCTGCAGCCACACACTTCTCTCCACACAGTAAATCTTTCCAGCAGATACAGTGCAACCCTTCCTATGCCTGTGTTCCCTCTCCTCGTCCTCAACAGACTTTTGTATTTCTTGACTGATGTTCTTTTGTTCTCCAGATTGGTCTTGATTTTAAGGCTACCCACATTGAAGGTCTAGAACTGAAATACATGGGCCAGCAGACAATGGGACATTACCCAATTCATTTCCACATGGCTGGAGATGTGGATGAGAAAGGAGGCTACAACCCTCCAACGTATGTGAAGGATACCTCCATCCACAACACCTTCTCCCGCTGCGTCACAGTCCATGGATCCAATGGTTTACTGGTAAGAAATTCCAATGTCTGCCTTAGAGATAAAGACAGCAGCAAATAAACTTCCTCATAGCATGAACACAGCTTGATTATTGCAGAATTATGTGGGTTTTTTGTTAAAACCAATGCCTGACTCTTCCCACCCTGGATATACAAGGAGTATCTCAACCTGCCAGTGTGGCACTGGGGGCTGTGTGTGACTCGGAGTGCACAGAGCGTTTGTCTGGGTACTGGAGTGTCTGCAGACCAGCCCATCTCTAATGAGCGGTTGGATCTTTCTACAGGCACAGAGCTTGCTATTTAAAGAGGATAATCAGAAGCTTTAAGTGTGCCTCATCTTTCCTGTAATAAGGGTTTGGGTTTGCAATGCCAGTCATAACATCAAGCACTCACAGAGCTGTGATTTGCTAGAGTTCCACTCCATAACAAGAAATCCTTTAGGATAAATTTGTAGAATGACTGATGGTTACCAGACAGGTTACAGCACACCAGGATGTCAAGAACGTGTTCAGATTCACCCCAGATCTAGGGGTACTCTACTCTTGTTTTTGGGGTAAGGATGCTGGACCTCTTTGTGAATAAGGAAGGATTTGTGGGTGATGTGATGGTTAGAGGCTGTCTCGGGCATAGTGATCACAAAATTATAGCAGTTTTCTATTCTTGGAGAAGTAAGGAGGGGGGTCAGCAGAACAGCTGCCCTGGATTTCCAGAGGGCAGACTTTGGCCTGTTTGGGGGCCTGGTTGACGGAGTGCCTTGAGAGGCAGTTCCTGAAGGGCAGAAGAGTCCAGGGGGACTGGTTGATCTTCAAGAAGGAACTCTTAAAGGTGCAGGATTTCTCTAGGCAAAGGACTCACCCATTCAGTGAAATGGCAGTGTATTCCGAAAGGAAAAAAGTGTATCCAAGCCCTGAAGAGGAGAATTTGTACTGTCAAGAGCCCGCTGCTATATATAACAGAGTTTTAAGTGGAAACGTATCATTGGCAGATGAAACATGGATGGACACTGTGCATTAGGAATTCATACCTCTAGAAGAGCAGTGTTGGAAGGGAGAGTCCCAGGCATAATTAAAATGCACAGAAGTTGAAGAAAGGGCACTTAAATTGCAGTTCCAGAAGCAGAGCGTCTTTTATCTGCTATTTATGAATCCGAGGTTTTGGGTTTGACCTCTGTCCTTCTAAGTTTATAACATGATCTTGAAAACCTACCAAATGAACATTCTGAATTAAAGAGACATTCTACTGGATAAATTATATAAGTCATTCAGGGTCGTGTGGCGTCTGCCCAATCTGGAGCTGCCGGTACGGGGGCTGAGTACACGATTAATGTGCAGAGTGGCAGGGCAGCATTGCAGGTTCCATTTGTCACACTGTGATGGACTGTCACCAGTGGCACCATAAACACGTCCTCTGGCTGCACAGAGGCTGCACAGCTGCTTCTGGACCTAATGTGGGATCTTCATTCCCTGTTGCCAAACCAAATACGCAGAGCCTGGCATTTTTCTTATCAGTCAGATGGATGGGTTCATGCAGAGAATTTGGAAATACTTTTGTCTCTTGTGCTTTCTCTGGGCAACGACTGTGCCGTGGGGGATGTGTGGCATAGGAATGCGTGTGCTCAAGCTTTTCCAGCCAAGATGGCATGGTGAAATTTAGACAGGCTGATGTAGCTGATGAAAGCAACTTGATTCTCTTGCTGTTGTTGAACAACCACAATTCCCTAAATGATCATACTTTGCCTCTATGACAAGGCACTCAAGAGAAGTCTTATAATTTAGGACATTAGTCAGTCAGTGTAATCCCTCTCGATTTTAGTTTATCAAAATGTGGGAATATGAATATTTACTTACACTTGTTTTGGTTTTTTTTTAACCTCATCAATATTGCTGATGGCTGAAAAGAAAGCCGCAGTGAACTAAAGCAATCTGATTGTTTGTTCAGTTGCATCACAGAAAATGTGCTCCAAACATTGCATCACTTAGGTGTTGTTTCATGGCTCTGATACACATCTGCAGTCAGCAGCTCCATGCCTGGATTCATCAGGTGATCCCACCACAATCTCATCTGCTTTCTGACTCTAATTTCCTTCCTTTCCTCTTCCTTCTCCCCCAGATATGTTCACAGACACCCACATGGGTCTCTGATGACTACAGGGGTTATTATATACATTTCCCAGTTGCCTATTATCTTTTTACTTGGGCAGCACCACCTGTTTGTACATGCAGGAACACCATTTGTGCAAACAGAGATGAGCTCTGTCTTTCCCCAGGTAACATTCATTCCCTCTGAGATCAGGTAGACCCAAAGTGTACTTTGCCTTAATGATGTGCACAAACCACACTTCGGGAATAGCCATAAAAATTCTAGCTGGACTATTAAACCTCAGCATAACACAGCACTTAAGGATGTCCTTAACATTAAGGTGTTGATTTCAGAGGTGCTTCTTGCACGAGTGTTGTAGAGTACCTGTGCAAATGTTTCAATAAATGGGAGAGTGGCATCAGTTGTTTTTTACTGTCATTAAAGCAGGCTGGTAATTTATGCAGAGGCATTCCTGCTTGCTTTGCTGTCACTTTTCTCATGTCACTTCAGAGAAACTCAGAGATACTGAAAAGTCTAGGAGAAAAGAATATACAGTTATTTCTGATGACAGGTATTTTTCTGTGGGTCTGCACAGTCTGTTAGAATTAGCTGTCTCAACATTAGCTCACTTCATAGTCACTTGTCTATAAATTCATATTAGCTAGAAGGCACAGAGGGTCCTTCTTGAAACAAATCCATAGAAATTAGTTTCTCTCCATAATTATTGTTTTAAAATGCAATAGTTGCCCAATGTGTTCTGTAATATATTGGCCAAAAAACCACCTAGTTACACCACTGCAATCCCAGCGATGAAACTTTGCTCTGATTCCCACTCTCTCCATTGGATCCTAGTGTGCAAGCTAAAACAGAAGCAGCCACTGGGGAAGGGAATTAAATGGGGGTCAGTAAACTGTCTGGCAGGATCCAGGGGAGACCTGTACTTCGTGGAATAAGAGGTTGTGCTATCTAACATCTTCAGTGGTATCTGCATTTACTAATCCAGCTATACTTCACAGCAATTGTTTTGCCAGGAAGGGCATTATCTGGCTCTAAATTGCTCATGGTTAATGTAATATTATGGACTATTAGCAAGGTTTTAATCAAAATAAAAATTAAATACATTAGAAGAGTGATTTTGGAACAAGCGTCTCGTTTGCTATCCAAGCATTTCAATAGTGGGCTTGTGCATGAAAACAGGCACAGGAAACAACTCAGAGATGTGGCTGAGAGATGGCTTATGGGGAATTAATTAATCAAAGAGAGGGTGACAAATGCAAAAGGGACCAGATTCCTGGGTGATAACTCTGTGTTGTTCCGTGGGCTTTCAGGGATGAGTTAGGAGAACAACGGGTGTTTGCTGGCTCTGAGCCTCTCTGCCAGTGCACAGCCCTCTCTCACCCTGCTCCTGTTCTCTCTCAGTGCTCTGGGAGATGTGTTCCCCTGGGATGGCAGTCCCCTGCTTTGCCCCAGCTGAGTCTGGTCACTGCAGGTTTCCATCTCCCTGTCCTGGTGCAGTGTTGTGCTGTCTGGAAAGATAAATGGCCAGAGTGGCTAACATTTCTCTAGGGAAACTGCTTCCATCATCTAAAATCACCATTGCTTATGTGTCTTTTCGGCATTACTGTCCTGTGAGGGAAAGCTAATAGGTTTCAGCAGCAGTTTCTGTGGAATTCTGATATCTCTGTGGTTAAAAGACTTCCTCTATGTGTTGGAAACCTTCTTCTGAATGTTGCTCATTCTCCTGAAGTGTTCTGTCCTGTAAACCTTTACCATAACAAGGCTGGGATATTTCATTCTTCTGAGGGAGTACGGTTTAGTACATATGTTTTACACCTGAATAAAAAAACCTAAACCTTGCAAAATCTATAATTTTATTAGACCAGGGAAGTTAGCAATAAATTTCAGTGAGGTAGCTTAGAGGAATGTACCATTTTGCAAGTCATTTTAGTGGTGTTTAATTTACTGTGATGATTTGTGCTCAGAGATTTGAATATTTACACTGGAGCATGGATGCTACAGTCTGTGTGGTTATAAGCTGGTAACAGATTTGGCAAGCAAAGTGTTTGTTCTCGTGTGAAAACATATTTGTAATCATTTCAACAATAATCCTGGGATTTTATTTGAAATTGGTGCTCCTTGTCTTGGGAATGAGGCATGAAAGTAACAAAGAATTCTCAAGCCTGTTTACAAAAGTAATTCAAGCACTTGAATGCCCAGGTCTCTCAGTGACACCATGACGAACAGGTCTTCTATCCAGGTTAATACTGTCCTTTGTCCCCTGACAATTACTGTCTCATCAGAAACACTTAGAGGAACACATTGGTGGCAGGTTAACCTTCCCTAGGGAGGTTTCCTGAGTCCAAGGTGATTGATGGATGGTTGCTGATGGGAACAGCAAGGAAAGAGCCCAGGAGATCCAGACCTTCCTCTGGTCAGTGGAGACCTGAAATAATTTTTCATCTCTCAGATATATCCACTGACAACTGACTTGCTGGACACACTCACAGTGTATCCAAGGGCTGTTTCTTCCCATCCTGTCCTATCCTTAGGCTTCAAACTCACAGACCTGCTCTCAGATCTTCCAGTGATGTGAGGGGTGTTGTTCTGTCCAACCAACAGAGTCCTGATGTTAACAACATCCAAACCAAAACCAGAACAGCATTGATTAACACCAGCTGATTTGTCTCAGAGTCAAGTAAAACTTCTGTCAACAACTTGAAAAAAAAGATCAGGTCAAACCTAGAACAAGCCAGCCTGTCTGGAAAATAACTTTCTGCCTCTCTGATAGCCTGGAAAAATATTTTTTCTTCTCAGCTGCATTTTTGAGTTGCATTTTATGTAGCTGCTCATGTAACTCCACATGAAGATGAATGAGCCCAGATGTGATTTGAACGTCTAATTCCTCTCTTCATCCCCCACTCTGTGTTTTCTCCAGCCTCATGCTAAGACAGTCTCTAATTTCACAGGCAAACAAAAGAATGGAATGAGCATTTCCTAGGTGATGACAAATTCTAATTAAGTGTTAGAGTTATTGCTTAGACTATAAGCTCTTAAGGGCTGAGAGGGTTTGCTTTTGGTTTTGGTTATAGACCCTGAGTTCAAAAGGGTACTGAGGCTCCTATGTGCCATCGCTGTAAAGTTTGTTCCAATTATGCAGTGGTTAAAGCATAAAACCTAAACACTGACCTTTGTTTTGTACACACAGGTGAAGGACGTGGTGGGTTATGATGCTCTGGGCCATTGTTTTTTTACGGAGGATGGACCAGAAGAGCGCAACACGTTTGACCACTGCCTCGGGCTGCTGGTTAAACCCAGCACTCTGCTCCCCTCCGACCGCGACAGCAGGATGTGCAAGCTGATCACGGAGGGAGCTTACCCGGGCTACATCCCTAAGCCCAGGCAGGACTGTAGGTGAGTGGGAGCCTTCCTTTTTTCCAGATTCTCCTTGCAGGACTTAGCCATAACAGTCAGCATTCTGTTACGTGATTATGCCTGTAGGAGTCTGGGCTGTTTGCCCCAAAGCTGGGAGAGCAGTTTCCTCGGGGTCTTTATCCTTGTACCGTTCAAATGCCTACGGATCTAGGGTAGACTTTTAATTTTTTGCATAAAGTCCATTGAGATGGTTCTCGCCTAAAATATTGAAAATCTTTCTTTCAAAGTGCGCAGCCCTGCCTTGTGCCTTGTGGAGTCTTGAACCCAATGGCTCAGCAAAAAGATGCTGAGTTCAGACTGGGCCGTGTTCTGACATTTGTGCTCACCTCAAATGGCAGCTGATTTTGAAAAGATTTCAGTATCATCCATTTTGTCCTCAGAAGAAACTGAGGTTTTGTTCAAAGGTATTTTTAACTTTTTAGTTTGGCAAGGGAAACAGAGGAATTCATGCAATGCTCTTTTTCACATCTTTGTTTATAAAATACAGCTAATGTCCCCATTCTTAAAATAAGGATTAATCAGCCATTGTGCTCATTTCCCACTAACAATTAATTTAATAGTGACAGAGACATATTTTGTGTGTCATTTTGAAAACTGTTATATGAACAAGCGCTTTCTAATGGAGAGATGTTATGGTACTTTGATCTGCCCTGTCTTCCTTTATAAAAGAATTCAAGGTCTGATCAGAAAAACAGCTTGTTTTTCTGTATAACAACTATACCAACACCAGTCCCAGTGCAGGGACGGGGGATGAGCGCCAGCTGTGGCTCCATCAGCTTGGGAGAGGCAGGCAGGGAGTTGCTGCTATGAATCAAAACGATAGGATTGTGCCAAGTGACACCGTAACCTGCCCAGTCCATGTGGCTCTGAGGAGCGGGATTAGGCTGAAAGACAGGTCACTGTGGAAATACACTGTCCTTGCCCTTGCCTACGCAGCAGGAGGTGGTCTATAAATAATCCAAATTTGTTTATTTCTAGGCCAGGCCAGCGCCAAAAATAGAAAAATTTTGCAATGTTTTCATGATAAAGTCAGAAAAACAGAAATGCATCAGCAAAATCAGCTGGCCTAAAGCCCCTGTGAAGTCCCTCATGGCAAGATTAAAATAGACATAAGGGTCCCATAGGTTCATATCCTGCAGAAGGGTGAATCTCACCCAGTAAATTTAGGGGCCAGTCTGCTGGCTGTAAGTGCTGGATGTTTCCCATGCCTGTTGGTTAATGAATTCTGTATGTCACAGGATGGACAGTGATGGATGGATTGATCTGTCCTCCTTGATGGGAGTCTTTCAATTAAGAGTCTTTTATGTGCATTAGACAAATGGAATGCTTTTGTTCCAAAAGAAATGTGCAGGAGGATGGGAGCAAATAAAGTTAATGAATCAGAGCAGCTCTTGGAAAAGGCAGGTACAGGGGTACACTTGGAAAGCCCTTAAGAGGAAATTCATTGGGTTCCTTGATTAAACGAGTCTCTAATGAACCCGAGGGCCTATATGGGGGCAAAGTTCTTTTCTGTGGCTTGTGCAACGACATATTTACCTTATCATAAAACATGATGGACATCTGACAGCTTCATAGCAGGCTTGGAATTGCAGTTGAAATTCCTCATTTAATACTCGGTGTTTTAAAAGATAAGGCCATGTTCTCTGTCAAACCACAGAGGACACGAGGTATGAGAACAGAAAGAAAAAACACATTCCTTTTGCCCCTTATCTGGGGAGGTATCGGCCCTGCCCGTACTGGGGGAGTTGATGGGTGACTCTGGTGTGTGCTCAAGGTGTCATTTTCATGTTATTCTTTGTTTTCCTGACCTGCAGTGCTGTATCCACCTTCTGGATAGCCAACCCACACAACAACCTTATAAACTGTGCGGCTGCTGGATCCGAAGTGAGTGCACAAGTTTCTTATTTGGTCACAGCTCAGGCCAGTGACAGCCCTGCAAGGCTGAGAGAGGCTCTTGCTGGAATAAAACCCGCTTTTGTGACACACACATTTTTGAAGCTGCTTGATTGAGGCACACATTAATGTGCTGCTCCACACTTCTTGTCACTTGCTGTTTCTAGATCTGGATTTAACAAAATTTCACAGTATGCAGCCTGAATAAATTAAATAAATGTGGCTGTGGAGTCACAGAGAAGACTTTGGCAATGATATTGTTGATTGCAGTACATTCATGGTGCTCTGAAATTTCAGTCAGCCCTAATGCTAATTCCACAGGCATTTTTGGTCACATCAGGAACCCTTTTTGTCCTGAGAAGACATAAAACAGAGAAAACCAAGCCTAAAACAGAGAGATGTGGTCTTTCCAAAGCTTCCAAATCTCCAGTCCCTAGATTAGGACTCCTCGATAAATTTTTAGGCAACTAAATAAAAATTATTTGATTTCTAAATTTCAAAAGTCTCACTTATGCTTCAATATTGATGCCAAAACTTAACTTTAGGCACCCAGAAGATCGGGAGGGTGAATGTCAATGTTCACATGCATTAAACTCTTTGCTGCAGAGTTTTACACGGGTCAGTGGCTGTGATTTGTCCTGAAATCTTCTGGCTTAGGTCTTGTGGCTTTGCTGAGCTCTCCTGGGGCTAGCGTAGACCAGCAAAGTCTGAGATGTCCCTTCTCTCTCTCAGGAAACGGGCTTTTGGTTTGTCCTGCACCACGTGCCGACGGGCCCCTCGGCAGGCATGTATTCCCCCGGCTACTCCGAGCACATGCCCATGGGGAAATTCTCCAACAACCGCGCGCATTCCAACTACCGGGTGAGTCTGCACGCCACGGGAACGCTGCCCTCGGAACAAACGCCGTCCCCTCGCTCCAGCTCCCCGGGCCTGCAAGCTATTAGTGCCCGTGCTTTCTGCCTCGCTCGGAGCTCCTGCGCGCTTGTTCGTGTCTGCAGATAAGGCGGCTCGTGGGCTGGCGCGGGAGCGCTCGGAGCCAGCCAGCACCTGCTCCGCTTGGCTCTTGGGCGTCCAGAGCGGCTCTCCCCTCTGCTCAGGCTGCTTGCCTGCCTCTGTGCTCCTAAAATACTGCCTCCGGGAGCATCTGTTGGCAGCTTGTCTAATTATACACCTCAACTGCCAATGCTGGCAATTAGCTGAACAGCTTCTAGAGGGATAAATACGGACGCTGTGTCTAATCGCCTTCTCTGCTTATTTACTCCTTAGCGTGCCATGTTGTGGGGCTGTGTGTTACTGAGGGCTTTAGACTGAAGCAGAGGGGTTATGTGTATGGGAATACATGCAATTATGAGAGAAGTGCAGCTCTGGAAATTTGCAGCAGTTTTGGGGGGTATATGCAAGTCTGGATAGTCCTGGCAGCCCTCTGCTTCACACGCTATTAACAGAAGCTGTTCTCAGCATCATGTGAGTGACTTTGGCTTAGAACAATTGGAGGTAGAGTCTGGAGATGGAAAGAGCTGTAAAATTTACAAAAGTACCGTGATAATTGCATTTCTGTTTTCCTTTAGGCTGGAATGATCATCGATAATGGCGTTAAAACCACCCCAGCCTCCGCCAAGGACAAAAGACCTATCCTGACACTGATTTCTGGGAGGTAAAGTGTTTTGCATAGTTTGGTTTGGAAAAGACTTCTAAAATACTGACTGAAAGCTATGAAATTGCCCCAAGGAAGCTCACAAGAATCATTGTAGTGGCTTTGGGGTGGCTCTGTTTGAGGAAAGATCTTCACTTCTATACACCTTGCCATTTCTAACTTCATGTCTCCATTCTCCTTTGTAAGGGACCCTCAACACCCACACCCTTCTGGTTTCATCCTCGTTCTTTAGCTCTGAGCTGAGCTGGTGTGGATGGTACATCTGCCCTAGGGTGCTCCATTGACTTTTGAATTTTTTAGATAAGGAAGAAAATTCACCGCCTGGTCAATAGTCCCTCTGGGCAGAACTTGCTGCAAGAGTTTCTTAGGAATAAGAAATTTAAGCATTTCTTGGGAATGCTATTGATTTTGTTCATTCTTTTAGAACCCTCTTGAACAGGGAGGGCTTGTGTCATAGGCTCGTGCTTTGATTTCAGATTTCAGTCTAGTTCCAAACACTTGACACTGCAGTAACAATCACAATTAAATACACAAAGAGATCCTTCATTTCTGCTGCTATGCACAGACTCTGTGTGGTGTAATGGAGTAACTTAGAAATACTGGAAAGCTCTCTATAGACTGTATCACATCAGCAGACCTACTGTGGTCTGGTGGCTTCTGAGAATTCCCACTCTTTCCACAGAGCTGGCCCCAGAGGAGGCTGATGAAAGGACTGCACTTGCACCCTTGTATCTCATTAGAGGCTGAGTCTGGCTCTTAACTTAGTTACCACCCCCCAGACATGTAAAAGGACTTAAATATTCTCAAATTTCATAGTTTTCTTTCCTGACACACCAACTGCCTCCAGTTGCACTTAACCTACATTCCTCCCCAACTGCATTTCTTGACAGAAGAAACCATGTAAGGAAGAGAAACCTGCTGAAAGCCTCTGCTCAGCAGGGGAGAATGACAGCTTTATCCTTTTCTCCTTCTCATCTGTGGGGTGTGGGTTACCCAGACTACTGTAGTCATGCACTGGGCAAGCATTACAGGGGTGGTATCAGTCTTCCTCCCCAGGGAAGCCCAGCCAGGAGCTCAGATATCAGTTATCCACATCACCCCGGCACCCTGGCTAGCAGCTGATGCTAAAAGATGTTCAAAAGTGAATGTTATTTACATTATTTTAATGCTCAGTTAATTGAAGCGATTAATTCAATGGTAAAAGTAGCTGCTAAAAAAAAATAACTTAAGAGCAGCCTGCTCTTGGAAGCCTGATGCTGCTTTTCCATGCAGCTGAGCATGTGCCTTGGGGAACTGCCTGCTGCCACAGGCGCAGTTAGTGGTCACAAAAGGCAATTTCTCTCTTGCCATACAAGGGCAGGAATGGCCCCTGGAAGCCAAACAATTCATGATGCAGTCGTGGTTGTGCTCGGGGATTACCCACCAGCATAGGCTGCAGCTGAGATTATTTATTCCATTTTCCACTTTCCGTGTGTCAAGACTTGAAAACATGACTAGAGTTGGGCTGGCTGGGGCAAACTGTGAACTAGGCTGGACAATGACAGAGTTGGAAAGATTATTCTGCATTCAGTTACAGCATTAAATGTCCAAGTCAAATTCTGGACCCTGTAGTGTTCCTCCAGTTATCATGGATATGAATGAAATTGGAATCCATCTCAAAATATCTGTATTTAACAGTGCCTGGGGAATTCACAAGAGCTGATACTAAATCTCTCTCTGAAAGTAAATTCACAATGATGAAGCTGCCAAAGCAATATTCATTTACTGGAACCCTATCAGCCTGATGCTCAGTTTTAGATTGATATGATGGCTTATTAAGCAAAGCAAAGTGCTATTGAATATCTGTTAGCAATTTGACAGCTTGGCCTCTCTATCCATTGGTGGGGAATGAATTTTAATCTCTGGACCATCCGTTGCTGGCATGGAGTTGGATACTCATCTGTCAGGTTTTCTAAGCTGCGTAGTGTGATGGAGGATGCTTCTCCAACAGCAGAAGGGAGAGTGGTGCCTCAGGACAGGAGAAATGACAGCCAAGCTCAGCATCACCTTGCTCAGATCCTGTGGCCCACGCGGTGCCTGTCAGGAAGCAGCTGAGGGCACACATCGCTGCAGTTTCCACTTCCGTCTGCTATTTTTGCTACATCAGGCCAGTATTTCATCATACTGAGAACTTCAGGGTTAATAAATCTTGTACGTGTGTCCTGTGTAGTGGGAGTAGTGAAGGACATACTCTCAGCCCCTCTCCAAGATTTTTTAATTCCTTTGCACAGCAAGAAAAATTTGGCAGTGGTGTTCATGGCCACAGTATAGCCAGAGTTAGGAGATAAGAATGCTCAAAAGGGAAAACAAAAGGATATTTATCTAAATAACAGGAACATGCTAGAGGATAGCAGTAAGGGATTAAAAAAACATCTCCAACTTTTGGGAGCAATAATAAACTTTCCATGCTTTCAGCAATACATCAGCAATGCAGTACTGGAAAGGTGAAAGGAAACTTGGAGCAGGTCTTTACAACTGCCTTGCCTGGACCTTCCTTCCCTTGGCAGCTGGCTCTGGCCATCACAGCTCGAGTAGACACGCTACGTGGATGGACTGTGGTCCCAAAGCTGTTCCTGGGTTACCATGAACCAGATGTTCAGCAGGGCCGTGGAGCGAGCAAGGCCACCTTCCCTCGCCAACCTTCCCTCGCCAACCTTCCCTCTCTCCTTCTGCTTGCAGGTACAGCCCACACAAGGATGCTGATCCTCTGAAGCCCAGGGAACCTGCAATAATCGAGCGCTTTATTGCCTACAAGAATCAGGATCACGGGGCCTGGCTGCGGGGTGGAGATGTGTGGCTGGACAACTGCCAGTGAGTTTTGCCTTATTTCAACCCTCAGAGTTCAGCCTGGTGTTTATGGCGAACATAGCTGTGGTTCAGACTATTTATATCGCTTTGCACCTTTCCTATGGCCAAGATTGAAATAAGGATGAAATGTTAAGCCACCACAGGCATTATTTTACACAAACAAAACCTGCTTTGTCTCAGCTGAGGATCCCTCAGATTGTTTCTCCGTGTGATGCTGACCAGCATTCATAAATGGTCACAATATACATACACAGACATACAGATGCAAATAACTAAAAATAAAACCTATTTTTTTTTTACATGAAAAATTAGGTGCTTTGAAAAGAAAACAGCAAAGTGCACCTTTCCTGGCTCAGCCTGGTCACAGATCAGTTTAATGTGGTTCAGAGTTATGCTGAATAAGCAGGTACTGATGAAGTAGACATAAAACTATGCATCACAGCAGCAAGGGAGAGAGTCTGGGCAAGTGCTTGTTGTGCTCTTTGAAGGCCATTTCCTGCACTGGCCAGAGCAGATATTTGTTTTGCACTTGAAAACAGATGATCTGCTGCAGTTCCTGTTTCTGAGCCAGGCTCCTGATATCAATCCCAGCAAAGAGGAGAAAAAGGAAAAAGCCCCTTTTCGAGGCATATTGTGATAACCCTGGTGGGAATGGCTGCCACGCTGATATCTGCTGTCCAGTTCCCAGCCAGAGCTGCCTTGCCTTTGAGTGACCCAAACCTCTTAAAGCAGCCAGTGGGATGAGCTGCCAGTGGTGACCTGGTGAGAATGGGGCTGTGGCAGAACAGTCAGAAATGTCATATTGAGCAATACAGTTTGTGTTTCTTGTGACCCACAAGTATCCAGCCCGCTGCATGGTCAGCAAGTGTTGTCCTCACAGATCCCACTCAGGTCACTGGGACATTTGCATTGCTGATGGAGCAAAGGGAGCATGTGGAGGGTGCTAAAACACCAAGTGCTTTATGAGTTTCCAGCAGCAAATCTCTGAGTGTGTGTGAATTGGAGGAAGCAGCCATCAAACTGTAATCGTCTTTATAGCCAGAGTCATTTCCATTTCTATTGCTACAAAAAGACTTATGAATCCCATTAATCCCAGCGTTATTGTGGCCTGCAGGGAAGCAAAGAGGCCATAGGGTGGGAAGGGCTGCCACCTACAGACAGCAGCACAGTGAGGGGATCTGCTCCAAACCACTGCCAGGATCAGTGACAGACATGGGAAGTGACACCAGTGTGAAGACACCATCAAGACTGACTCAAAATGTCAATTCACTCTAGCATTTCTCTAAGCAGGAGTCATGGACCAACAGCTGTGATTTATCTTATCTTGAAATTTCAGCAAACTAGAAAGATATTCTAATTTTTGTTTTTATTTTTAATAAGGAAGCTCTGATCTCTGTATTCCTGTTATGAAAGAGAAGCCAAGCTTCCCTCTTTTTATTCCCTTGCAAAGCTCTTTTATGGAAGCAGCTTGTGAAACATGAAGACAGGGAATCACAGTGTGTAAGGCAAAGCACCATTAAACAATAAAAGCTAGTTGGAGTGGGAGATAAACCTAATTTTTTTATCTAACAGAGAAAAGTGTGTGATCATTAGACAAAGGGATAAAGCTTTATCAGGCAAGTAAACTGTGGCTAGTAATCACCATCTTAACCCCACCTGGAGCAATCAGGTGCATGTCTGCTGCTTCGCGTGATCTGCATATACTGCAAGATGAGCCAAAAGAGGTCTAAAACTGGACAGGGAAGGAGTCTGGAAAAACCCGACTTCCCCTCAAACACTGTATAGTAATTAATACCTGCTGTCCTCCACTTTGCTTGTTATAGTTTGACATGATAAACCAAAGCAACCCCAACTCTCTTCTGAAGCATTTCTCTTCTCTTTGCAGGTTTGCTGACAACGGCATTGGCCTGACCTTGGCGAGGTAAGTGTGGCACAGGCTGTGTGGCAGCCTGGGCACAGCGGTGGGGCTGGGTGTGAGCAGCCCTTTCACCTCCAGCCCTTTCTTCGTAGTGGTGGGACCTTCCCTCACGACGACGGCTCAAAGCAGGAAATCAAGAACAGCCTGTTCGTTGGCGAGAGCGGAAACCTGGGCACCGAGACGATGGACAATGAGATCTGGGGGCCTGGAGGTCTGGATCACAGGGGAAGGACCCTGCCCATCGGCCCGTAAGTTGAGCTCAGCACATCAAAGCACTCGCGGTTCCCGCTCCCAGCACAAACTCCAGCCCAGCGTGGTTTCCTCAGCGCTGTTCAGTTTAATAACCATTACACAGAAAGGATTTCATTTCATGTCTCCTGATCCCAGAGTCCTCACTGTGCAGCTGCTGCCGGCAGGTACATCCTTGCAGGCTGCCAAGACACATAAAGCTCCTCTTTCCTTCCCCCTCCCCTTTGCAAGAGGGTTTGAGAGGACAGCAAGAGGACTCTGTGCTCGCGGGGCACCTCTGTATGTGTGATCAGCAGTGCTGAGCAATGTGACAGTCTCCACCAGCTGCCAGGAAGGCTCACAGAAGCCCCTTCCTAGGCTTGAACTGTGGTCATGGATTGCTCAGTGCTGCTGTTACTACTGCTCCTGCAAAGGACTTTGATGCCTTTGTTAAGCAGTTGTGAAATGGCCAATGAACTTCATGTGTGGCCTCTTCCTAGACCGCAGTCCTACAGACTGGTTTGCAAGTGCAATGCTTTTGCTTCCTAAAAACACAGTTAACCTAACAGTAGCCCCACAGTGAGCAAACAGCTCAGCTGATGCTTTTCTGCCATATTGCAGGCCCCAATTTTGCTGTCAGCAGTGATGCTGGAGGCTTATTATAAACTATACCAATAATGAAAACCCATTCTGCTATGACTCTCCTAATATTCTTTACACATATATATGTGGACATATCTCATCTTGGATATTGTATGCAGAAACTCAGACAGAAAAAATGCACTACAGCAGGCAGGAATTCTCTAAGGGATCATATGAGAAAGGGATCAAATTTATTGATCATAAGTGAAATTTGAAATGTCTTATCTTAGCCTCTTAAAGAGCTCAAGCATCTTGTTCCTTTAATTGGTGTGAAAATGGTGTCTTCTTTACCTTGCAGATGATATCAGAAAAGGCAGATAAAGATTAATTAATCTGCCCCTTCAACTCTTCTTAGTCTTATAGATTGTAGGACCTTTCCTTGTTTTGAAAAACATTTTTTTTTTATTGCGGTTCATTTGCAATGCTTCTCCCCAAGTCCCTTTGAAAGATGTGGTGGGACTTCTTTTAGCCCTGCCATTACTCAGCCCAAGGAGTCTGCACAGCTCTGCTGAGTTTCAGGTTTCACTGCTGCAGAACTCATTTCTGATGGCAAACACGAATTTATTCATCTTTAGGTCAATCCTTTGGCATTGCTGTAAGTTCCTTCCCTGGAGGAGCATAGACTAAATAAAGATGATCTGTTCAACACGAGAGAACTTGAGCTGAACTTGCAAGGATAAGAGGACTTCACAGAGCTGAAAAGGAGGGAAATCCCTTCTCTTCCAAAGCAGGAACTTAGGAGTCATCCTATGGTCTGAGAGAAATGAAAGCAGCCGAGAAACAAGCGCTGTGGGACTGTGCGCGTCTAGAACACATCTCCTCCTGATGCTAACGTGTCATGACCAAGTCTCTCTGTCTCCTCAAAATGTATTTTAGGGATTTTCCCATCCGGGGGATTCAGTTCTACGACGGCCCCATCAACGTCCAGAACTGCACGTTCCGCAAGTTCGCGGCGCTGGACGGGCGGCACACGAGTGCCCTCGCCTTCCGCCTCAACAACGCCTGGCAGAGCTGCCCCAACAACAACGTCACCGGCATCCGCTTCGAAGACGTCCCCGTGAGTCACCCCTCCCAGAAAGCCCTTTCTGCCTTGGAAATGGGGTTGTGGACAAAAAGGAGAAAACGTGAGACCTTGCCGATTGTCTTTGCTAGAAGTTTAACAACAAGAAAAGGAGAATTGGATGGGTGCAATAACGAGAAAATCCAATTCTGTGTCAGGTTTGCAGCAAAACAGATGCAGGCATCAGTTTAAAAAAAAAAAAAAGCGACATTGAAGTGAAAATAATTTCCATTTCTGTACGACTCAGAAACTGAAGAATCAGCCCCCCTTTATTTTCAACAGTGGTATAATATTAAAGCAACAACAGAAGGAAGTCTGTTCTGAAAGGCTTGACTGACCTAGAAGCAGAAAATACTGATTTTGGGGAACAGCCAGTGAAACTGAGCTGATGCAGGGTAATTCTGCAGTCCTGCACACCAGGGTAATTCCAGACTCCAGTTCTGCAGACATAAATGAGAGCGGAGTCCAGCCAAAAACGGCTTGCCAAATTTTGAATTACAGTATGAACCTCTGGGTGCTGGTCTGAGCCCGTCCTGGGGCCTGTTCTTTTGAGTTATTTTTATATTTGCCTGCACAAATACGTGCTAACTGCTTTGCTGAGGTTCACCTTTAGCAGCTGTTAAATCCAACTGCCAAACATTACAAACAAATAAATAAATAAAGTGGTTGGGCTGAAATGATTTGTGTTGCTTAATTTTCAAAAAATTAGCAGGCTTGCTCACAGGTCAGGAAAAGTGCTGACTACTGCCAAATATGATGGGAAAGGCAAAATTCCCCTGAAAGTGTTGGTTGGTCACTCTCACATTGCACGAGGCAGGCTGGTGACATGATATTTATTTATGCTGGGTAAAAATATCAGTCAGAAGTCGCCTGAGCAGCCATTTCCCAGGGGAGGTCGCTGACTATTCCCCACATTGGTATGACTCCATGTGGCTTTGGAACCTTAAAGCTGTGTTAGCAAACAATGAGTGAAGTGGCTCTCATGAAATCACCCCATCTCCTGAACCTTCCTCCAGAATTTGAAAACAAACCCTCCCACTGCTGAGGCTGAAATTCTGGTTATTTTAGCCTTTCCCCCATGGTCAGGAGGGAAATGTGTGTCTGCTCTGCCTGACAAATCAAACACACCTTTTAAGTTGGAAAATGGGTAATTTGAGCCACTGTAGTGACCAAAGGCATCCTTTGCTTGTACTCAAAGCGAAGAATTCCTTTCTGGAGACGTAAATGTGTTTCGCTGTTTTGTTTAGATTACCTCAAGAGTCTTCTTTGGAGAACCTGGCCCCTGGTTCAATGACCTGGATATGGATGGTGACAAAACATCAGTTTTTCATGACGTAGATGGTTCTGTGTCAGAATATCCAGGCTCATACCTGATCAAAGAAGATAACTGGTTGATCAAGCACCCTGACTGCATTGACGTGCCCGACTGGAGAGGTTCCATCTGCAGCGGGCACTTTGCACAGGTAAGGCTGCTTACCTTGCAGTATCATTTTCACTTTGGTTTATTTTAAATTTCTTGGCACTTTGAAGCTGGACCTCCAGAAATGGAATTTCTTCAGGGTGCTCAGCGTTTATTTATCAGCATGTCTACACAGGTGGCTTTGAACACGAGAAATACTGTGGTACATTTTCTGAAACCTCGGCCTTGGCTGCTGACAGCTCCAACAACTTCTGCTTGAAGCCTCCTGAGAGCTCCATGGGCATTCACAGATTAATATTCATAAATCCATGGGCTGTCAGCTAGTTATTTTTCCCTGACTTATGGAAGGAAGTGTTGCCCACAGTGTTATGGGAAATGTGCTGATCAGTTGAAATTAGACTTCAAGCTTTCATGTTCTTCCATCCTGTGTGTGACCACCAAACCATTCTTCCCACCACAGGAGCCCTGAGTGCTGCTGCCATGAGAGTCCACTTTCCTCTGCTGAGAGTGCCTGGTTTTGTCTTGGGTGTTGCAACAGTTGGGGTTTTTTCTGTGTAGTGCCACTACAGCCAATTTCTAACCACTGAGCTGGGTTTCAGGCTTCTGAAATCCAGACAGAAGGGTCCTTGTTCAGCACGAGTCAGATGTCTGAGGTAGATACTCTCCTGCTGCTGAGGGCTGCAGGATGCTGTGGAATATCTCAGCCCTGCTGCAGCCTCTGGCACATGCACTTGAACTCAGTGGATGAGGAAATGAGGAAATGAGCCCTTTTTTTTTTTTTTTCTGAAAACAGTTTGCTGTGTTGAAATAGAAGCCTAAGGGATTGAACCCAAGTGCACAGCCCACAGGTCCCTGCCCAGCACACAGGGCTTGCACCAGCTCACATCTGTTGAGTATCTGAACCTTTCACTGTAGTTCATTAAACCCTTGGTGATCTTTTTTTCTTTTTTTTTTTTCCATCTAGATGTACATCCAAGCCTACAAGCCAGCCAACCTGAAAATGAAAATAATAAAAAATGACTACCACAATCACCCACTCTACTTGGAAGGGGCTTTGAGCAAAAGCACTCATTACCAGCAGTATCAGCCAGTTATAACTCTGAGGAAAGGCTACACCATCCACTGGGACAAGACAGCCCCTGAAGAGCTGGCCATATGGCTCATCAACTTCAACAAGTGAGTGATCTGAATTCCAGCATTCCAGCTCAATAGTGTAACTGCACATTTTTAATGGGTGAGGTCATCACCTCCTGAGCTCTTCCAGAATGAACATGCTTGTTGCAGGAAGCCCATTGAGTTCACCATCTTTTCATCAGACATCTCAGATTCCTGTTTCCTCCTCTGGGAAGCCCTGTAAGATAACACAATTCATTTTTGGAAGTTCAGAGCTAATTAATTGCTGGTGCATGGAAGTCACAGGTGTAGAAGTCAGGAGCAGATCTGACCTATGTTGCTTAGCTAAGCCATGGTTGTTATGTCTAATTTATGTTGCATTGATCCTTTCTAAACCATGAAAATTCTAACTGGTCAGGAAGAAACTTACTGTGAATTATTTAGTTTGGCTTCTAGCATGCCTAGGAAAATAATAGTTATGTTAAACTTGTTACAATGTGAGTCTTTGCTATTTTTAGGAATGACTGGATCCAAGTAGGGTTTTGCTATCCTAAAGGGACAACATTTTCCATTCTCTCAGACGTCCACAACCGCCTCTTGAAGAAAACATACAAAACTGGAACCTTCTACAGAACCTCTCAAATGGAGAAACTGGAGCACAGATATCCTACCAAAGGATACTACTACTGGGATGAGGACACAGGGTAAGATAGCAGGCCTTGCTGATTTGGACATTGCTTTGGGAACGCTGCTGGGATTGTGAGCTGTTTGGCTAACGCCACTAGCAGGGATCACAACAAAACCAGGAACGTTTTCTGGGAATGTGACCAGTGTTTAATTTTCCTGGGGCTCCCATGGCTGCCAGTCATTCACAGCCTCTGCTGCACTGCCAATTACGCTGGGAAATGTTTTGCCAAGTGAATACAAATTAGTAAAAAAAAGACACAAGCAAAGTGCAGACCACGAAACTTAACTGAAGACACGCACAGCCCTTATTGTTGTGAACAACAACTATTTATAAACACCATGGCAGAGATGCTCAGGAACTAAGTGTAAAGCCTGTTATTTTAAAGGATTATAATAATGGGAAAGAAAGAAAGACCTAAAATACAAAGCATGTATTTCTACATATATGTATCACTATAGAATAGAGCTCAAAGGGCGTTCAGGTGCTATCTGATTTCTCTGTTTTACTTTCCCTGAGCTCTCTAAGCCATTTCTGAGATGAGTGTTCCCTTTTATTTGCATGTGGGATGTTGGGCACTATAAAACACAGTGCCAAGGGCTGCAATGAAAATTATTGCAAAGCATAGGAAGGGAGATCAGTAACAGGGGGTCAGTATTTTTTTGCACAAAAAGTTTGAAGGATGCTGTTTGGTTTTTTTTTCTCCTGCCTGCAGGCTGCTGTTTCTGAAACTCAAAGCTCAAAATGAGAAGGAGAAATTTGCTTTCTGCTCTGTAAAGGGCTGTGAGCGGATAAGAATCAAAGCTGTGATCCCAAAGACAGCTGGTGTCAGTGACTGTGAAGCCACGGCCTATCCCAAGTACATTGAGACACCAATAGTGGAAGTGCCAATGCCAAAGAAGCTCTCCAGTGCACAACTGGTAAAGCAGCTGATTTCTTATCACAGAATCATTGCTCGTGTAAATCTGGCACAAAAAATCCGCCCACAGACATAGAAAAACTTTGTGCCAGGGTCACTATATGCTGTGCCTGGTTTTCTGAAATGGTTCAGGCATGTGAAATAATATGAAACAGATTCTTGCAATGTGCAGAGAGCCACACAAGGCTTGGTTTGAAGCTGGATGCTTGGTCTTTTGGGGCTCTGATGTGATGTGCTGTGCTTGAAAGCACAGGGTGAAAACTGATGAGCTGGAAGACAATTTGGTCCAGTGAATGTGACTCTGGAGCCTCCAGCTCCTGCAGGCTGCAAGAACAGCAGTGACAGACAGGCAACTGCATAGCTGAGTTGAATTACTCTCATTCATATAATGCACAACACTCTCTCCTGTATCCAGTCTGGTTCTGGGGGAGGAAGTGGGGAATTTATCTGTTATTTGGTTTTTTTCACTCATCACCCTTGAAACGAGAATGCACAGCAAAGCCTCGGAGAGTTATGTGTCAGTTCTGCAAAGTAAGAATCACTCTGCCATGTGGTGAAACAATTTAACTGGTGACAGGATGAGCAGAGAGGTTACCATTGTGCCCAGTTTCATTAGCAATTTAATTTGGCAAGTCAGTGCTTATTATGTAGATTCCTTGATTGAATTTCAAGCTTTTAAATGTTTTCATTGGAAGTGCAGCATTCAGGTAATGGACATTCTCACTAGAAAATCTGTTTTTTTTCATTTTGCAAACAGAAGACCAAGGACCACCTAATAGAAGTGAAAATAGAAACTTATAAGAAACAGTACTTCCACCTGAAGGATGACTTTGCATACATTGAGGTGAGCAGATCCTCTCAACGAACTTAATGGGGTGCAATTTTAAGACACTTGTTTCATCTTCATGGAAAACTTGCTTACAAAGTTACCATGGAGAGTTAAATTTGGGTAATTTCTGCTTCGTATTTTGGGGAAAAAAAAAAAAAAAAGGCTGTATCTTCTCCTATTAGGCAGGATAGTTGGACCTTGGAGACCTGGAATTCTGCTCTTTGAAGCAAAGAGCAGTCCTGTGACTCAAGACTATCAGTGGTTCTTACAGGTGGTTGCTTGCAATTGTGTTACTGTGAGAGATCAAGAGTGTTTTTCCCCCTGCCCAGGTTGACGGTGTCAGGTTTTTCCTCACGGAAGAGGGTATCCAACTGGTTGTGATTGATGGACACCATGGAAAAGTTGTTGATCGAGTAACATTCAAAAACTCCATTCTACAAGGAATCCCAGCACAGATAGAAAATTATGTCAACAACATCAAAGATCAGTGAGTTGATATTCTGTTGTCATTCAGGTGCAATGTACAAGAATGCTGCATAACACTCATCTTTTTCCTGGATTTTATCACCCAACATGGGCCAGACACCCAACAATGTATTTTTGTGCCAGATAACTCCAAAAGAGCCCAAATGTGTGCAGGACATGCAGGCAGCAGCAGGATGCAAGCTCTTTGATTTAGGGACTGATTGAGCCCCAGATAATTTGCAGAGCTGCATGTGATTAATAAACTGCAGAGCTACATTTATGTTGTGGGATATAGACAAACTACAGATTTAAATTCACAAAGCACTGATCCATACAGATGTGCACAGCTTGCATTTTTTTACTGCCTGTATGTTCTCTCAAATTGCAGATAATTCCACTAATAAAACACATTCCCCTTTGCACGTTCCCCTGCCCAGACCTAAAGGCTGGATTGTTTTATATTTTAAATATGGGCAGACAGGAATGCAGAGTTTTGGAAATAGGTGGTAAGTAGCCAGTAGATGTTCCTGCATCTTGGAGGGCAATGGCTTCTTCTGCTGGAAGGAGAATTGGAACCACATCAGAAACCCATTAACCAAAGGAGTTGTTCCCACATTAGCTTGTGGAGTGCTCGTGGGAAGTGAATATATTTAATTGTTATTAAATCTGCTTGGATTTGAAATCTGATATGTAACATTTTATGCAAATATGAGTGCTTTGTTGACAAATCATCTGAAATAGCTGTGGGCAGATCAACAGGATATTGTTCTGGCATTTACCCTAGAGACTTGGGGGAAGCTTGAGCAGAGTGCCATGCAGGTGCAGTCAGATGTGTTTCTATTGTCTTAAATAATTCTAGAGGCTGCAAAAATCACATCACAGTAGTTACTTCAGGGAAGCATGGTAATTGCTCGCTTTTCTTTAAAAAAAAAATAGGAAGTCTTTTTAGAGAGGCCATCATCCTGCTTTACAAAAACCCAATCTCGATCCTGGCTAAATCCAGTTCCTGGTCAAGAATAGTAGTAATAATATTAACACACGTTTTAAACAGAAGCACACTGAAAGGAAAAGCATCAGGCCAACAAAAGTCTCAGAGAAGCGAATTTCTTCAGGTTTAATCTGCTAATGAAAGAACAAGAAATTACTTGAGACTTGCTAAGGGCATTCCAGGGAGAAGATGGGTCTCTCTGAGCAAAGCAGGATGGGAACTGCAGGTTGGAAACATTTAAATCATCCTAGAAAACCATGTTTAAAAATAAAAAATGTGGCTTCTGTCTGCTTTCTAATGCGTTTTGCATGGCTGGAAAAATAACCTATGACCAAACTGTTGGAAAGCATTGAAAGCTGTTAAAGCTGAAGCCACTGTAGTTCATGGGTGTGTGAACACACTGGCAGGAGTTACCAGTGCTCAGGACAAACAAACAAGGAATGTGACTCTTCATCCATTTACACATCTCTTTGTTTCCTTCAGCTCCATAGTGCTGGTGACATCTAAAGGAAGATTCATTTCAAGAGGACCATGGACTAAAGTACTGGAGAAGCTTGGAGCAGGAGAGGGTTTTAGGTTAAAAGGTAACCAGTTTTTAAAAACTCTCTTCTAACCTTCCATGATTCCAGTAAAGGGACTTTTTTTCTGCTTCTAAACTTTGCCTTGCTTGTTTCTATCAGCATGTGCTCAAACATCCTGGGACCAGTAATTTATTTATTCAGAAAGGTTATATCCACTGCAGCTCTGGGTTACAAGCTCAGTTTAAAACTGTAAATGGAAAAAGGACTCTGGCAGTTGTTCTTAGAAGTAAATAATTCAGGGGGTTTGATTTCCCAGATTAATTTTAAATAAAAAGACCTTTTAGTAGGATTTTTGAGCATTTTCCCCCACTAAATGCCCCAAACCAGGACTTTTTACATGTCTGAACTTATTTTTAGCTGGTTTTCTCTTGAAACATCCTGGCTTGATGGCACAAAGTGTATTGATTTCAGAGCATCACATATTGCATTAGAATACAGCTCCACGTGCACACTGCTGCCATCAGCTCTGCGAGCTTTTGGCATGATTCCATCTGTGTGTGTGTTATACTGGCTCTCGTGCACCTGCTCCCCTCCAGGCATGGGGTGTAGCCATGCACACAGGTGGGTTTCTGGTGCAGTCCTGGCACATTCCAAATGTATTTGCTCTGATTTGCAGAAAAAATGGCTTTTGTCGGCTTCAAAGGCAGCTTCCGCCCCGTCTGGGTGAAGCTGGTCACTAACGAGGACTCAGCTAAAATCTACCAAGCACTGCCAGTTCCTGTGGTGAAGAAAATGAAGTTGTGAGGACACCCTGCTGTGCCTCCTGGCCGCCAGCACTGCCCCATGGGACGGACGGACGGACGGACAGACTACTGACCGCTCTGCTCAGGCCTCGCCCGCCTGCGCCACCAGTGTAGCATTTTGTTGTTGTTGTTGTTGCTGTTCAAAAAGAAATCTCACTGTAAGTAGCTAGAGTGGCCACGTGTGACAGAAAAGGCTTCCTCTGCGGCCGGCGCGTGTTCTGTGCTGGCCGGCTCCGGCTGGCTCGCGCACCGAGGCCGACGCTCGCGGTACTCGGCAAGGTCTGAGCTGTTCCACCAGGTGCTGCCCCTGGGACAGACTGACTTCGGTGCTGCCTCTTGAAGGGCAGTTCTCGGTCTGAAGACCGTCGAGGATTGTTGCTTTTACCAGCCTCTAAGTTGTCTGAAGACTTTTTCTTTTCCGTAGTGTAACTAGCTGCTCACATAGACGTGGAATGCCAGTTCAGAGACTGGCTGACAATCTGGGGTAGAAAGAGTGTATTTGAGTGATTACCTGGATGCTGGGAAGTGTAACTGGACTGTAAGCATTTCTCCTAAAGCTTCTGTGAGGTTTGATCAAGCTCTTTGGGGTGTGTGTTGTACATGCAACCCACGGCACATAGTTGGGGAAGAGATGACAGAAGGAGCGGACAAAACATGCCAGCAGAGACTGATGGAACCACCTATTTCTGCTTCCTCAGAAAACTGTGTTTTTCCTATGGATCAAGGAGTTTTAATAGTGGTTGTGCAAATAGGAAATTTTCCTTCAACAAGCAGCTGCAGGCTAGAAGGAGAGCAATGTCAATTAGCACACGTATTTTCTCAGCCTTTCCCATACAGCCTTTCCCTATGTATAACAACATTCAGGATCAGTTTATGGTTGCCAGTTAAAGCCATCCCAATTCAAGGCTTCCAGTTTTTAACTAGGAATACTGGGACTCACCTTATTCAGCATCAAATAGGGTGAGCTGCCCTTGCCTTTCCCAGGACATCAGAGGGAACACGATCAGACTGCTCTGCTGTGTGTTGCTTTCTAATCCTCTCCCTAGGCTTAAGATACTATGTCTTGGTCCCCCGTAAGAGTTACAGGAGACCTGGATGAGGTTTTTTGAGGTGGCTGAAGAATTAAAGTGGGAAGCCCAATGCACTAGTTGGATGTCTTGTACCTCCTTTCCCCCTGCTTCAAACCAATACCTGAGTAATGAAGGCAGATCAGAGTGAATCAGGACTTCACAGGGCCATCTCTTGAAGCTGGGAAATTAAACATTATCTTGTAAAACACTGAAAGTATTTCTAGTGTTCAGTGATATTTCTGTCAGTTGCCCAGAAACACCACAAAGGCGTTTCTGGAGGCTGTGGCTGTTCTAAGAAATCTAAGGGCAAGGGGGAAGTGTGAAAGACATCATGACAAGCTTTTCAAAGAATGTCAATCTTGCCAGTAAGACTTGGGTTTGCTTCCCCACTTTATCTCTGCCTGTCCCCATTGCCACATAAATTATTCTAATTGCTGATGGCTACTTTGTTTATGTAATTAAGTTGTTTTTTTCCCCCACAGTATCAAAAATGCTACTTTGCAGCTAGACTAAAAAGCAAGGATTTTGTGTGTCAGTCCAAAGGCTGGGCAGATGCTGGTTTAGATCTGTTGCTCTGAACATCAAAGCAAGCATGAACAAAATTTAGATAGTACTGTAGCTTACATTCCCCTCAAGCCTCTCCTGGGTTTTGAAACTGGAAATGTTATTTTCAGACTTACTACATAATTGTTTTGAATTCACTGAATGTCATGTGTATTGTATTTAAAAAAAAAAAA
>VZTF01003765.1:1856874-1871421 GCA_013397755.1 Cnemophilus loriae | reverse complement strand
AAAAAAAAAAAAAAAAAAGAAGAAGAAGAGCCAAGCATTCCCTCCCAGCTTCCCAACAAAGTCTGTTAATGAATGCTCCTTAGGCATTTGTGCCATTTACAGAGTGAATGGGCAACATTAGTAAAAGGCAAGTGTGGTGGGTTGTTTATTCCCCAAAATTCTTATAATAGTCTGGGGATTTCACAAATTATTATGAAAGAGTCAGTCTCACTGGCGGTTCAACCATGATCATCCAAAACGTTTATCTGATGTCCCGTGATAGCCAAAACAGTGCCAGATCCATGAAGTCAAGGGAACAGAGTAACAGGATTCCCTCGGGTCTGTCAGCCTGGGCTGTCTAAACCTTTTCCCTGCCCTGAGCCAGTGCTGTTGATGCCATTGCAGCAGTGTTGGTGGAACACATGTGCTTCCAGGAGATGCACCAAAGCAGGAGCATTTCTTTCATGAGCACATGGTGGGCAGGAAAGCCGGGCTTGGCATGTGCCTGGAGTGGGAGTTGGCTTTGTACAAGCCCCAGTGCAGGGGCTGCCTCTGCAGGGCTCCACTGGCCACGGCCATTTCCCCCTCCTGCTCCCTGTAAGTGTGTAAACGCCCGGGAGCATCCCACCAGGCAGGTTTATCCCCTAGATTGCTTCGTTCAGCTTCTAGGAGCATGCTGCCTTTGCGCTGAAGTGCAGCTTCTGCTTTTACTGTTTTGGGAATTCTCAGGGTGAAATCATAAGACTTGGCTCTAGGAAAAACCTTTTTCTTTTCCTTTCGTAAAAAATCTCGCCTTGTTAAGAGAAGAAAACTCTTAAGCAGCTTGTCCTGTCATGCCGAGCTTGTCACATGGGGCCTGTTTTGGAGCCAGGGAGGGTCTTGTGCTGTGAATACGGAGTAGGGAATCACTGCAGGCTGTCAGCCCGAGGGAAAGCAGAGCACGGTGCCCATGTGCCGGGACAGCCACGCCGGGGAAATGCCCTGGAGTCATCAGCGTGTCCTCCGGAGACAGAATGGGTCCTGGTGCCATCGCCAGTCAGCGAGAGCTTTGTGCCATGGGATTCCTGTTTGATCTTCGGCTGTTCCAGAAACTGCACATGCACACTCTGAGTAGTGAATTCCCCGACTGCTCGTCCTCTGCCCACCCTGCACAAGCTGCAGTGACCCTCTCTGTAAGGTTTTATTACTGCAGATGTTTCCATGTTTGCCTACACAGTTGCCATTGGGGGAGTGGGGGTTTTTTGATTGCATTTTGTTTGTTTGTCTCTTTGTTTGTTTGGATGTTTGGGTTTTATTGCCTCTGTCCAATTGCTTGTTTTACCTGTCGCCGAAACAGCTGGTCCTTTTTCGGAGTTAGATGTTTGTACATTTTCTTATAGACTTTCCAATGAAAAAAGATATATTTTCTATTAATTTATTACAATGGCACTAAGACAACTAAATTGCAGACATATGAAGCATTTTTACTGGAGTGGAGCATTGTCCAGGTTGTTAAGGAGGTCGGCAATGTGTCTTTTCTGATAATCTGCTTTGCACTTGAAAGCTCTCTATGTCCACAGACCGTGGTGGTGCATTGACTGTCGGGTTTATGATGACAAGAGCTCTTGGGATGTTGTTTCCAAAAGATCGTGGCTTACAACTGAAATAACACGTAGTTGTTTGGAGCACACAATGTTTATCAAAATAAATATTCAGTGCAAATTTCTTATTTTATTTTCATCTCCCTACTTTTTTCAAAAGACAAAACCCAAGGGGCCAAGCAGCCCCTGTGTGCATTTGTTGGTCGGTCCACACAGACCAGAGCACATTTCACTGCCTGGTCCCAGCTGCAGGATCTGAGAGAGGGGAGGGGAAGGGAAGGGAAGGGAAGGGAAGGGAAGGGAAGGGAAGGAGATAGGAATGGGAAGGAGATGATAGGAATGGGAAGGAGATGATAGGAATGGGAAGGAGATGATAGGAATGGGAAGGAGATAGGAATGGGAAGGGGGATATTACAGTGGGCAGCCATAGGAAAAACCTGTATTTAGGGCAGATGGGACAGTATTGGGTAGCAGGCCAGGAAACTGGAAATGCACCCTGCCCACTCGAGGGGCTCAGAGGGACATGTGGAGAGGGTTCTCCCCCGCCTCAACTCCTGCCAGCACGCAGGCAGACATCGCTGCTGTGCCATTGCTGCTCTGTGTGTGTGTGAGCATGTGTATCTGTGTATTTGGGACTAGGGATGGGTGAGTGGATCTGTGACCTAAGATTGAAAAGCATAAAAATATAACATAATTTAATATGTTTAATAAAATGTAGCATGTTTTCATATTTAGATTATAGATTATAAAGATAATATAAACAATTAAAAGGGTATTATAAACTAGAAGAGAATGGAATCATTTAGCTTGGAAAAGACCTCTAAGGTCATTGAGTCCAACAGCCATAACCAAGCATTCCAAAGTCCACTGCTAAACCATGTCCAGAAATGCCACATTATAATATATTATAATTTATTTTATATGCATTATATTAATTTATTATAGTAATTATCTGGACCAGGCCGTTCCCTGTCCGCGCGCGCCCTCTGGTGGCCGCGCCGGGCTCGGCTCCCCGGGCTCCCCGGGCTCCCCGCGCCTCCGCACCCCGGCAGAGCCGCGATATTCCTGCTCAGTCTCTCCCGGGCAGCAAGCGCCAAACTGAGCTGTCACAGCTCCTGCTCCCAGCTACGAGGGGTAGGGATGCTCCCTCCGCTGCTTCACAGAGCTTCGATTCTCCCCAGTCCTGTGGACCACAGGAAAGTCTGTCCGTGTCCCCAAATTAAGCGCTTTTTATGCAACCCTTGCGGACTTTCAGAGCAGCCAATCCATCACCTCCGCGAGAAGCTGATCACTGTGAGGTGCCCTGGCTTTTCCAGCCTGCTAGGGCTGTCTCAGGGGCTGTTCTGCCACGCCACCTTCTGACCAAAGGATGGGGGAGGGATGTGTACAAACCACCGCTGCGGCCACACCCTTCCTTCTTCTTGAGTGGCTTCTCCACAAAACACCTTCAGAAGCTCCTCCCTGTGGAGATCCCTCAGCCATGGAGCAGAACCCAGCACTCACTGTATATATAACCTTAAAAACAAAACACCAGGGAGAGCTCCAGCACTTTGCAAACAGATCAGTTTGCAATTTCTGAGTGTAAGGCTCAGCTGGAGTGTCTCAGCACCATCAGGACATGGTAAGGGGCCTGTGATAAGGGAACAGTGACAGGACTCAACAGGAAATTGCTCGGGAGGAAGCCCCCTACAAATAAGTCTCTCTCCTACTTTGCCAGGGGGTGTAATATGAGATCACGATGAAATTACCAGCACCACCATAACCCCAGCTCCTCTCCTGCTGTGTTGGTGTGGGATGAGGAGTACAGGATAATGTTTCCTGAAGCACAGATACCTCACCTGAAAGCAAAGGGCCTGTCAGTCGATAGCAACATGTAAGAAAATGAATGCAGCTCATTTAACTTTTATTTCTGCTTTCCTGTAGACCAGCTCCAGTATTCAAGTGGTACAGCTACAACTCTTGAACATGGTATGCTCTGATTTACAGATCTAAAGTTGATTTTCTCGTCCCAGAGAAAAACCTCGTTTTTAGCTGGGTTATCTGAGAACTGAGCAATATGGCTTAAATGGTGATGTTACGTGGGAACAGAGGTTGGGAGGAGTGGTGATAAAATGGAAAGTGGTCTTGCCCTCATTAGGTTACACAGCTCATTAGTTCACAACAGACTACCTGGTACCCACATTAAAGGCAAGACTTGTTTTTTCAAGATCTTGTGCTCAACTGCTGTCTTAAATGCCAAAGCATTTGCATGTCTTTGCTTCCATTAAGCTCCTGGCAACTCCATCCTATTATAAGTGCAATTATCTAAAGTCCACACAGTGATTAACATGCTGTACAGCACCTGAAAGACAGCAGCTGACTATCAAGGGTTGGCAGGTCACAGGGTATGGCTGTGGATACAACTGGCAGGATGAATAATAAAATACTCATATAAAAGTCTCATGTAATTTCAAATATCTACTATTTTGGACACTTCTGAAATACCATTTTAGATGAGGGGATGAAAACTGACTCATTTCTAATTTTTTTGCAAAAAGAAGTTGAATGAAATGCAGTTGCACTAAGGACAAGTTTAAAAAAATCCCAAATATACAAGACGGCCTGCAGGCATGAATCTCAGAAATAATAGCAATGATCACATAAATACACCTATTAAACCTTTTTGCTTATTTCCTTATTGACTCAGCAAGTGCTCAACCATGATCTTGTTTTCAATACACCCTTGCACTACAATTATTCCTGTATAATTCAGTCTTCCTCATTACAGAGAAAACTTTATGTAAAGTTACAGCAAGATCCAGGTTACTTCATGGTGCTGTTCAATCCTTGCACCTTGCAAGCAAATTCCAGAGCCTTGCTGTTCACCCCTTTCCAACGCACACAGAGCCCTGATGACATGTAACTCTGCCGCCAATTAAGGCAGCCGAACTGATTTAAATATTAATGATTTAATGAGTACTCAATGCTCTGGTCAGTGCTTCCCACAGAATTAGTGGGCAGGGTGCCAACACAGAAGTCCAGCCTCTGTTCAGACAAAACTGATAATTACCTTTAAAAGCAGCAGATGTTACAGACAGTAAAGATGGGGCCACAGTTTTTTTGGAGGTATCAATAAATTTCCTATGAGAAAAAAATAGTTCTGGTTATAAACGTCATGAATTAGAGCATTCTAGTCCCTCTTCTGTAAAAAACAAGGGTGTCTTCTGTCCCACTGCAACAGAGACACAGCAATTCTGGAGTCAGAAAGAAAAAAGGTTCTGTTCCTGAGAAGTTGAAGCCCTTGCCAATACGACAGGGAAGAGGCTGAAGCTCCTTTAATTGTCTCATTTTCCCCTCCCAAAATACCAATGTCTATGTAATAGTAATAATAATAAAATATATATAACACCAATTAAAAAAAAATTATTATTAGTTAATTTAAATGATGGTTAACAGATCTGGTTTTCCTATCACAGAAACAATTGATATAATGCCACTGATAACCCAGCCAGTATCAACACTGCTCTGTTAAACAGGATCACACCAGAAAGGAACAGAGCATTTCCCAGCTGTCCCTGGCTAAAGCCTGGCACTGTGCAATGCTCGATTGTCCTTACAGCAGCTTTTTAAATGCTAATCAAAAACTGCTCTGCACAGAGCTCTCCTGCTCTGGAGCCACAGCGTGTCCAACCCCCTCCACCACCTGACTACTGCAGGGGATAAAATATCATCATCCAAAAATCCAAGAGGAGGGATTTTCCTTCTCGAATCCAAGCAGCTCTAGCCTTCCTGGCAATTTGATACTACCTGAATTCTGTGGGGTTTGTCCTGTTAAAAGGGCACAGTATAAAAGACAGAAAATAGTGATATTCAAAAATAATTCATTTTATCCCAGAGTAAGAATTATCAAATAGAAGGGTACCAATGGACCTAGCAGGATGGCAACCTTAACAAAGAAAAACATGAGAGTACCAATGAATTAGGCATTTTAAAAACAGAGGCATCCCCTCTATTCAAGCACAGGTTCTTTGAATTTCTATAAATATCCGATGCAATTAAAAGGAAAAACCTCTGGAAAAGGCAGTGTTACTCCCTGAATAAAAAAGGAAATGAGCCACAGATAAAAGAATGGAAATAATTTCTAAGCCTTATCATAAACCCGTCGAGAACAGTGGGCAAATATGAGATAAAAGTAGGTTGTTCCGTATCTTTACAAAATGGTGTTTTAATTTATGATTTCCCTTTTGGGACAAAATTGAAAAAGTTCAGGAACAGTGACAGGAAAGCAGATTCTCCTGGAAGTCAAGGCTGACCTGCTGTTCAGAGAAATGCTTCGACCACACTAAATTAAGGTCAGAAATCCTGCTGTAGTTTGTGTTTAAAGAAAAACCCCAAATCAACAAAACGCAGAATACTTTTTCCAATATTTTATTACATAAAAAGTTGATTGTCCATTGGAAATTTTTCACAAAGTGCAACCACATCCTGTGTAGTATCACTGACAAACTGTTTTTTCTGAGTAGGACAGCTGGGTTAAAAATTTAACAGTGGCTCAGAAAAGTTAGTTATAGCACTAGAACAGAGAAACCACTATGCTGAGAGGAGAAAGGCAGCAGATGTTTCGCTGTCATGAAAACAGATGATTTTCCATGTACCTCTGTATAGAACTGAAAAAAAAAAGGAAATAGTAAGAGCTATAATTACCACCCTACTTGTTGAAATTAGTTTTAAAGGCGGTATCTGAATGTCCTGTATGTGGAGCCAAAAAATCTGTTATTGAAAGCCTGATAAGCCTCCAATGGAGACTCCATCTTCTGAGGTACTCATAGAACATTAGTGACCTTATGTAACTTTTTGAGGATATTTATTTTTATATATACGTATATTTATGTGTGAGATAGGGTTTGGACTTCTTAAATCATCACCAAACATTTGGTTAGGTAACACTGTCCCAGGACAAGTGCAACTGTCTCAAAGAGTTTACCAGTTTTAAAAGGCAGTTCAGGTTATTCTTGAGTAATGAACTGTGACAGCAGAGAAAGATTGGCTGGCGTAAAGCAGCTCCTGCCAGACTGCTGCATTACACTTACTGGTATATTTCAGTATTTGTTGAGCGTAAAGCATGAAAAAGGGAGAAGAAAAAATGGAGGAGTAAAAGAAACCCACGTGAAGGCAGCATTTTGTGTTTTATTTCAAAAAGCAACTGCCAAGTCATCACACAGATTAAAAACCTAAAAAAAAAAAAACAAACCAAAAAAAAACCCGAACACTTTGAAATTTGAATAAGCTACGTGGCACAAGACATACCCGCACTTGGCATGGGCAACTGACTCAGAAACAACCAAACAAAAAGAACCTGGTCAATTGGCTGGTTGAATTTCAACAAAGCTCCTTCTAACTACAAAAGGGAAAGGACCCAACCTACTGTAGGTGTAGATTTATGAATGACTGAAGTATCTATACTCAAAAGCTGGGCTATAGCTGTAGTGCAGTAATTGTTTCTCCAACAGTCTCAAACCCAATTTGATCAAAAAAGAAATAATAACATTAGAAGAAATACAAAACTGCACTTCCATGTCTTTCTGATCAAAATCTGAATTGTCATCTCTATACCATAACTTTGAAAAGCAAAAACTCATTAATATGTCATTTTTATAGTTTCATCTGACCTCTGTTCTTCCCTTGATATGAGAAGCAATATTGTTTACAAAGGGTGGTGCAAACCCAGAATATGTGACCAAATGATAAATTAGTTATGGACAAGAATTGGACTGCACGTCTCAACCATCCAAATATCTACTGAGACTCTTCTCAACTCCGCTGCACACCTGCATTAGTAGTAGACTATAAAAAGTAATAGTTAATCCTGAAGAAACAAATTTTAATTTTCCACTCAAACAGGTACAGGCCTGTTTAATGAAGAGCAGCTGCAAAGGTTTCTTTAATCCTAAATTCATACAAATATAATTAAAATTAAATAAAATGAATCAACTGGAACCTTCATCAACATCATCTAGTCTTTACATACAGAAACCAAGATGAGTTAGTCTGCCTCTTGAATACATAACCAAATGCAGATCTATTGAAAAGGTTTTCTACTCTGCAAAACAGTAAGTTTAGTGACATCTTTTATTTTAGAACAAGGACTCAGTCACAGTTTCGTACTTTTGGTACCAAAGTATTCCACAAGATCAACCATTATGGTTCAATTAGGACCTTTTATCTAAAACACTTGGATTTTAGCACCTTAAAGAAAAAGTAACACCTTACTAGTACCAAATGAAGACAGCTGATACTGTGCTCATCCTCTGTAAAATGATGTGGACCACACTACTTGGTGCATTTAGTCCCTACCTGGTAGTAAGGCAGAAGGGAAACAATTCTAAGCAAAGCATTTGGCTGAATACAATCTGAATAATAATAAAACCTCCCCAATTATACAAAGTATTGGCTCCCATATGTCCAGCTCCATAGTATTTGAATCAAATGATCATTTACAACCAACCACGTCAGTCAGGAATCTGTACCAAGAAGAAAAACCCACCATGATCTGGTTATTAGGCATCAGTAAGTGATATGTCTAACTCAAAGTTTAACTCTGTGCTGTAACTAGCGCCTTCTCAAATATTTAAACAAACCATTAAATCAGTAAACCAAACTAAATTCAGAGTTAAAGCTATTTCTTCCAGCTCACTGCCTGCGTAACGGGGCACACGGAACAGCTGCTTCCACAGGCACAGTCCTTCAGCAACAGGAGCAACCTGAATGCCCTGGATTAATCTCTTTTCACCCGGACACTGCTCGTGCAGGTGCTGTGATTCCATTCACTTCTGAAGGGCACAGAGGGAAGGGCACAGATCTGGAGTGCACTAGCAGAGCTCCTACCTAGCTCCTAAGCACTGCCACAGATTTCTTGGGACACAACGGGTTGAGTTTATTTTAAAGAAACAGGCAGTCTAACCAAACATGTCCTAAACCCTGTAAAACCATCTTTGGCCACTATTCTTTGCAACCTTGGGCAGTTTTGTGCCAACTGTGTCTATCAAACCATCTTCCAAGAGAATCTTTTCACACTGCACTTGGCTCTCTGACAGCAGATGTGAATCCATGATTTGCACGCCCAAGATGGACACAGCTACTACAGATGAACATCAGGGTATTCTGAGACCATAATTCTTCTCTTCCACTTAAATTAAGTTTGTGATGTTAGACACACAGATTTGTATGCTAGTTTTAAACAACAACAAAAGCATAAAAAAATTACAAACTAAAGCGGTCAGTTGCTGGCATGAAGCATTACCTTTCCTGTAACTAAACAAATGGCCAACAGCAATGAGTAAACTGGTGAATTTCAACATAAATTTAAGCTTCAGTAGTCTCTGCTTCCTTCCTCCCCACCCCAAAACCCAGGACTCATCAGCAGATTCCCTTCAAGGAGCAGCAGAGCAGGATTCAGTCTGGGTCCCGTGGCTGTCATAGCTCCTCTCTCTGGTTGGTTGCTCGGTTGTCCTCTTTGACGCCGTTGGATTTCTTCTCTGCGTCTTTTTTCTTCTTTGCTTTTTCAGGTTTCGTTTTGTTTTTCACTTTCTCATTTCCATCTGCTCCTTTGCCAGGATAAACCTGACCTTCCAGAGTAACATCTGCACACCTTTCCTGATTTATCAGGAAGTCTTTGATCTCCCAGGCGTAGCCACCATCCCGCAGCATGAAGATGGCCCGATTGGAGCCAACAATAAACCTAGAGGAAAAATCCGTATTTTTTTTCAGTAAACTCTCTTTCAAACACTCCAGCATTTGCTCAGAGGGCCTCCATGACTGAGGCATATATGTAAGAGCAAGAAGCTGGTCTTGTTGTTGCCTGGGGATGGGGACAAGAGAACAATCTTCTAGAGCATTTAAGAATAAAATATTTGAAGTTTATAAATAAATAACCAAGGAAGTAAGAATAAGGAAACAAATTTAGAACTAATTTAGCACTATGTAAAATCCACTAATGAGAATTAGATTTGCTTTATACACTTACTGCAGCCCTTCTCAGCCTCAGTACAAGAGCGCCACATTCCTCTGTTTCAAAAAGATGCTCTCGCTCAGAGAGAAAAAGAGTCACATTTTTTAGCAGGGGAACAAAAAGCCTTTTGTGGTGACAAGTTTTCCAAGTGTGATGTTTTCCATCAAGCACATGAAGGCAAACTACTGCAGCTAGAACTGATAAATAGCTGAACCACAGTGAGATAAAAAGAATCTGGGCTATACATGGTGCATAAGCATTGAAGAGGTTTGTGCACCACACCACAAGTTTTGTCACAACTGACACAGAAACAGAGAAATAGTAATGGATGATGGAGGTGGGGAACAGCAAAGGATGAACAGTTGAAAAGGTTTTCAGGAAGAAAGAAAGGAAGGGTTCTGCAAAGGCAAGAACTTTATCCTTGTGCAGAGCAGCTCACCTTTGCACGTCGTAGTTGGCATTGAAGAGACTGCCCTGCCACAAGCTGGTGATTTCTTCTGTCTCCTTTTCTGTGGGATTTCCCGACACTGTGACAAACATCATCAAAGTCTTCCCCTTCTTTGTCAGCTTCAGGATGCTTTCAGGCTTGCCTGGATCTATTTTTGAGAAATCTATTGGTGCTGGAGGCCTCTTGTGTTCAGGGAGATCTCCCTCTTCAATGTCATCATCTTTCTGTTTCAAAAAGGACAAGGAAGCTTTAAACTCAACTATTTATCCACAAATATGTTTTGGTTTTTTTTTTTTTTTAATTTCTCTTTCTTTAGAGAATAACTGTGCTTTGATAAAATATTTTTAGTTGAATGATGGAGATTTTGAAACCAAATGAACTAATGACTGTCATTTCAAGATACTTCAGCAAGAGTCCTCTTTCCGTTTATAACTCCCCCCTGAAAATGATGCACATTTTCATACTGACAGGTGGAATCTCTGTTTATCACATACTGAGAAATATTTCAGCCTTAAGGCTAATTCAATACAATTCCACCTACAAAACTCATAAAATCATACTTTTTTCTTCAACGTTTCACATGTATTTATTATGTATGTGAGATGAAATGGAAAAGTTGCAATAAAAAGCCTCATACACACATATATGAAAAAAACATTCATCTGATCTTGCTTTCAGAGGTCAAAACTCACTTCTGGGAATCATGGGTTTGCTTGAGAATTAAAGTTTCCTTACTTTGTGTCTTTAAACAATTAAACCCACAAGAATTCAGATTTTCAATGCTTATGCCACAGAAAGATTTTGATTAAAGATTTCATGACTTTTCTAATGCACAGATGCAGCTCACAGCCTGACAGCATAATCACCCAGAGTAAATCACTCCTACAAAAAAGAAAAAAAGAAAAAAAAAAAACCCCTCTTGATGGTTCTGCTGTAGCTGACAGCCATTTAAATATTTGGAAAGGCACAATCAAACTGCTGCCCCTTAGAACAGCTCACAAGTGTGAGCTGAATATGGTGACAACTCACATCAAGCTAGAACTTGATTTCTGAAACAGTGTATCATAGAATTAAAAAGTAAAAAACAGAACAATAACTCCCAGAAGTCTTATATTGACATCCACCCAAGCACTGCTAAATGAGCAGGAATTAAGGCAGATATTTTAGGTGTTGTCGTGACTTCAAAATGCATCACTCCATTAGGAACATGAACTGCAGCAGTAGATAAAGACATTCTCCTTCGGAGGCCTCAAAGGTCAGGAGCCGAGCTTGATTTGCAGATCTCTGAATGCCTTACCCTCACATCTCTGCACACGCTTACACACAAACCCAACTGCATCCTCCTACACACCCCTGGAGCATCCCATGCCCCTCAAAGGCTAAGGTTTCATACAAGCGACCCATGTTCTTTCCCCAGCCCATTTCTGCAGTTCGTTGTCTTTCTGACAAGAGAGTTTAAAGCATAGGGACCACAGAACAGAAGCTGTAGGAGCCTTAGATTTTATCATTTCCTTCCCTACTAATTATGCCTTTGTTTCAATTTTGCAAGTCTGAAACATGCTTTCAAGTAGTTCACACACCTTGAAATTTCTGAAATGAGTGAACTGGGAGGAGAGTCCAAGGAAAGTCCCTGCCCTCACTAAATGGGAACATTACTTATCTTACAGGAAGCTGGACAATGCTCAAATTGGTAAACCACAGTGAAAATACAACATCTCGTGTGATTGAGTGAGAAACATTCTCCAGAATTAAAAGCAAATTGAACCTTAAGTCTGGTTTGACTAGAGAAAAGCCAGATTATTTCAGTTTTGAAAGAAAAAGGCAGAAAGAAACATTTCCAAATACTCTGTACGAAATATAGAAACTGACTTTGGATTTAGTGACAACACAAGCTACTAACATGTATTACCTAGTTTTTCCTTAACTATTCAACTAAATGCTCCTGAAGTTGTATTCTTACAGTTTGAATGGGAGTATTATCAGAAGATGCGAAGAGCTCCCCTAGATGGCATTTCTTTTCTTGATCCTGTACAAACTATCACGCAGCTGTGTTTAAAGCTATCTAAAAGGTAAAAAACTGAAGGAAAAGTGTAAGCTTTTGCTTTGAAAAGTCTAGCAGATTCACTCACTTAAACAAGAACATGAGGTTCCAGAGGGAAAGCATTATACAGATACACAAAAAACTACATATTCCTTCCCTTGCTCCTCTCCTCAGCACCCATTCTCTGAAATTTCTCATCAACGCCCTGCATTTTGATTTTTAAAAACATTAGCAACATATGCCACTTAATTGCTTTGCCTATTCAATGATCAGAGTCAAGCCCGAGAAACCCTGAGCTTGTAACAATAATTAACTGTTTAAAGCACATGACATTTCAGTAACAGAGACCTCTAGCCCAGATTCTCAGTTCTGTGTGCAGCTCCCCAGGACTCAAGGCTTCAGGAGAGTCCTCTTCCTTGAGGAAAATCCCTCGGTGGCTTCCTCCAAGCTCTAGTTGTGCAACTGAGCTGCTGAAGCACCTCTGCCTCTTTTCCCTGTTGCCCATCCTCGTTTTCCACCAGCTCACTCTCCCGGATCACCAGGCAGTCATGCACATGGTGCAAGGGGCAGCACGAGATCCTGCACAGAGAGCTGCCTGCGCCTGCTGGGAAAGCTGCTGGAGCCACAGACTCAGCCTTGCCAGGCTCGTGGCCGAACCCAAGTACGTCGCAGCCACCATCTCCCAATGGTTTTAGACTAATTGCCACGGAAATAAAAAATATTTGGAGTAATTTAATTCCGTTGAAAGTAACACCATTTGATTCTGTACAGATCTATGCCCTGTGCCCCTCATTCCCAAGTGTAATTCCTGCTCTTAGCCAAATTCACAGTGGCCCCTTTGTTTCTCATCCCACTCCATCAAGTGCACTCATGCCCTTTCTTCTCCTCCACCCTCCAGCCACCATCCCCTCAAGCCTTTCATGTTCCCTACGTGTCCTGACTCCCACCAGGCAAAATGCCACGCAGCTGACCATCCCGGAGACCAAACAACCCCTGATTGTTGAGCCCTGCCTCAGCCGCTGTTCTGCTCTGTGTGCCTCTCCTCAGGGACACCACCAGCCCGAGCAGTGACTCCCCAGCTGCTCTCCCACATCTGCATTTGTGCAGCACGCTGTGACCTGGATCAGGGACCTGCTCCAGCTGAAAGGAAAAACCCTCAGCAGCCTCCTGACCTGCCCACCAGGGTTGGAGCACAATATACAGTCGAGAGTTACAACTGCATTAATTTGAGTCTCCCTTTCAGCCATCTCATTAAAAAGAGATGCTCACCTTTTAAGATTTTTTTTCCTACAAGGCCAAATTTGGTTCAAGATGGGCAATACTAAGCCTTGATTTTTTAACAGCTGGGCCTACTGGGTCTTTGGCTGATACCACTAACAGAAAAGTGAACTTTGAGCTTTTTACTGATTTTATTTAAAATTTTAACTCAATTTCCTAAGAACCTCCCTTCCTAAAGGGATATATGCAGTAACAATCCATGGGATGAACAAGTCCATAACCTGCCAACCAGGACCAAGGCAGGCATCCATAATTCCTGTTACTTTAGCTATAATTCACATATAAAACACCCTTCTCCACCCTGACTTACAGCTGCAACTGGTGTTACATGAAACAGAAGTTTCCTCTCTATTATTTCCTTCAGGTTTTTTTGCAAAATATTCCAGGGAAAAACCTCACAGGAAAGAATAAATGACAATGAGGAGTGCTCTGGCATTTATCAGAAGATGATGGAACACAACATGGTGAAAAGAACCGAACAGTGGCATGACAACCACATGGAGAAGAGAGTGATGGGAAACCGCCACGGAAAGTTAAGGCAGCGGGCTGATAAGGACGAAGGCGACGAGAGGGAGCTGGAATTAGAAGTTGTTACTATGAGGGAAGATAGGAAAGAAACACCAAACCAAAACAACAACGTATCTGCTCCGTAAACGTAAAATGAATATTCCTCCCGGTATCCACCCCTCGGTCACAAAATGTGTATCTCTCAATACTTCGAGAAAACCAGACTTTTCAGCCAGACGAGGCTGCTGGCAGGCACCAAGCGCCTGGCTGGGTGCTGGGAAGGCGGGACAGGGGCAGCAGGGCGGGATGAGGGCGGCTCGCCTCGAATTTGAAACCCTCACATGCGGACCTAGAGCCTCAGAGGAAGGAACACGGCACCAGCCACCCTCTACCAGGCTCAGGGATCCCTCCCACCTGGTCCCGACCAAGCCCGGGGATCCCCCGCCTTCCCGGGCCCGGGCAGAGCGGCCGCTGCCCCGCGGAGCCGCCCCGGCCCGGCCACCCCCCGGCAGCCGCGGCGTTCCCTCCACGTGGTGCGGGCGGACCCCCGCCGGCCCCGGCCCCTCCCGCACCTCCCACTGCTCCAGCAGCCGGGCCATGTCCGCGTCGTTGTAGTCCCGAATGTCCTTCTTCTTGGGCGGCCCCTCCCGCCGCTTCCCCTCTGTGCCGCCGGCCGCGGCCACCGCACTCACAGACAGCGCCAGGGCCAGCAGCGCCCAGCCCGCGG
>VZTF01003765.1:1784200-1847005 GCA_013397755.1 Cnemophilus loriae | reverse complement strand
AAAAATATATATATTTTTAGCTAAAGGATGCCAGACCGGGGCCCGGGGGCGCCCGGCGAGCGCCGCCCCGCCGCGGGAGCGCCGTAGGAGCGGAGGCTGGCGCCGGAGCGGGGCGGGCGCCCCGGCCGAGCTCGCTCCTCGCAGCAGCGGCAGCCCCGGCGCCCAGAGCCTTTTCTTGCCTCCCGGCGATTAATGGAATGATGTTGCGGAAAAGGCAGAGCGATCCTGCCGGGCTCAGTCGGGACTGCTCGGGCGGCGGCGGAGGCGGCGGCAGCGGGGTAGCGAGCGGCATGCGAGTGCCCCCCCGGCGCTATGGCTAGCGGTGGCTCCGGCAAGTCCAGCAGCGAGGTCTCCGGCGGCGGCATCCCCAGCAGCAGCTCCCTGCAGAGGAAGAAGCTCATCTCTATCTGCGACCACTGCAAGATCAAGATGCAACTGGTGGCCGATCTGCTTTTGCTGTCGAGCGAGACCAGGCCGGTGAACACCGAGAGTCTGTCTGTCTTCGGTGAGTCCTTTGAGAAGTGCAGGGACACGATCATTGCCAGGACCAAAGGACTCTCCATCTTGACCCATGACGTCCAGAGCCAGCTCAACATGGGACGCTTCGGGGAGGTGGGGGAAAGCCTGATGGAGATGGGGGAGCTGGTGGTCTCCCTGACCGAGTGCTCTGCCCACGCTGCCTACCTGGCTGCAGTGGAGATTCCAGGGGCCCAGCCCGCTATGCCTGGCTTGGTGGATCGCTACAAGGTGACCCGATGTAGGCATGAGGTGGAGCACGGCTGCGGGGTCTTGAAGACCACCCCTTTGGCAGATATGAGCCCTCAGCTCCTGCTGGAGGTTTCTCAGAACATGTCCAAGAACTTGAAATTCCTGACAGACGCCTGCGTGCTGGCCAGTGAGAAATCCAAGGATAAATTTGCTAAGGAGCAGTTCAAACTCAGTGTCAAATGTATGAGCACCAGCGCCTCTGCCCTCTTGGCCTGTGTCAAGGAGGTCAAGACCTCACCCAGCGAGCTGACCAGGAACCGGTGCGTCTTGTTCAGTGGACCTTTGGTGCAGTCTGTCTATGCTCTGGTGGGCTTTGCCACTGAGCCCCAGTTTTTGGGTAAAGCTGCCACCATTAATCCAGAGGGCAAAGCTGTGCAAACTGCCATCCTAGGAGGAGCCATGAGTGTGGTATCTGCTTGTGTGCTCCTGACCCAATGCCTCAGGGATATAGCCCAACACCCCGAAAGTAGCACCAAAATGAGCGATTACAGGGAAAGGTTGAGGAACTCAGCTTGCGCCGTCTCGGATGGTTGCAACCTGCTATCTCAGGCACTAAGAGAAAGATCTTCACCCAGGACTTTACCGCCAGTGAACTCCAATTCTGTGAATTAACCCCCACATCTTCTGTTTAGATCCCAGTCATTGGTAAAGGAAAATAATATCCCACCTCCTCACCCCTTTTTTGTATACCAAAGAATTTGCTTGGATGAGCCCAGTCCTTTGATTTCATGTGGTGAAGAAGCAGAACATATTCAAACTATATGTACTAATAAAGGTAGCCAGTTTTGGCTTCTTTTTATTTTACTTTAAAGTTAAGCAAGTATCTGCAGATAAATTTTCCTTTATTCAACAAGGTCTTCACGCAAATGGTAAAACTGTTTCAAAGTTTTTTATATTTGGGGAGGTGGGGGTATCTTAGAAAAAGGAGAAAAAAAAGAGCTTTAATCGCGCTGGGTGCGGTTTTTAAAGTTTGTCTTGTCTTGTCTTCCGAAATTTCCCTTCTAAATTTTGCTGTTCGGTTGTGCAGGAAAAAGGTTACCTCAGTTCTTACTCATTTAAAAAAATGAAAAAACCCAACAACACATAGATGGTGGATGTAGCTACTATTTTGTTTGTTTTTGTTTTGTATGACTTTTTTTATTTTGCATCAAGTGTTAGGTTAGAAGTGCATTTGGTGTGTAGGAGTGGAAGGACTGGAGGTTGTGATTATGTTTTCCATGTGTTGATTTCCAAACTGGGGGAAAAGCTACTGTGAGTGTTTAAACAAACAAACAAAATTACACTATAACAAAAGTGATTTTTAATTTTTTTCCAATGTCAGTTTTTATCTTGCATGTACTGGAGTATTTATTTCATCTATTAAAATGTTATGTTTCTCAGATGCCTTTCTGTGAATCTCTTAATACTTGAATAATTGAACAACGAGGCCTGTTTGTATTGTATGTCATTTCCCCCAGGGAATGGGTGGTACAAATGTAACTGTAAGTTCTAGACAGCAGCATACAGGCTTCAATTCAGTTCTTTTATTTTCATAAATACTGTCCCTCTCCCAGTACTACCCCTCCTCCTCAGGAGCCTCTGACAGAGCTACTCCAGTTGTGTCTGTGGACAGCTGGGCCAGGATACACTGGGATTGCTGTGCACTGGGATTGCTTGGCATTGGGATTGCTCTGCACTGGGACTGCTCTGCAGGGCGCTGGTGGTGGCTGCAGCAGGGCACAGCCTGGCTTTGTCTTTATCAGCATTCAGTGTTACCTTTTGAGAAGGTTTTGTATTTTAGTTCTTGCAGGTGTTGCGGCCACCTGTGTGTTGAATCTATGAGTTTCAGTATTATTTCTTGAAAAACTTAACTCTGCTGATTAGCCCGGCGTGTTCCGTATGTCTGCTTGGGACTGTGAAGGTTTGCTGGAGTGGGTGCTTTAATTCCTCAGAGGTTTGTGTTGGAGCTCCTCAGTAGAGATTTCCATCAAAGCAGTTTGAGTTTGATGTTGTAGATTACAGGAGGAGATGGCGAACTTTCGAGGTGCAGCTGACCTCCAGCTGAATACCTTGGGAGCTGTGAGTGGAGCTTAGTGCATAGTGCAGTAGTTCGCATAGTTGCAATGATGAATGTTGTCGGCCTGGTCTTCGTGGCCCTGTGAGATCTGTTGCCTTCTGTATGTTCTGTTAAAGGTAAATAGAAGAGCAAGTCTTCTGGAAAGGAGGTTTTGTTTCTCTGTCCTGCTCCATTGCATAATGGTGGGGTTTTTTTATAGGTCTGCAGATCGAACAATGTTGAAAGCTGTTCGAGGAAGCACCTTAAAAATGTTGTTACCATGGCTTAAACCTTAACAAATACTGTCCTATTTATTCCTTTGAAGAAGGGAACCTTTGGGCTTTGGGTATGGAATGGAGCTGGAGTAGTGAAAGGTCTTTGTTTTATAGCATTATTGTTTCTCTTGCAAATGATGCTTTTACTTGAGTGGAGTGAAACGTTACTGGGTAGTGGACAGATACATCTGTTGGAGGAGGTACAAGCTATATGCGTATCTTCATAGTTAGAAAAAAATAATTCCTTAAGTACAGTGGACCTCTGTGTTAGGTTTTGTTTATATTTAAATGGAACTTTCCTGACTTCAGTGAATTGTATGAACAAGACTTTTCCTTGCTATAATCAGGCCAGGCTACACTCCCGCGGGGCGTGATGTTCTCACCATGCTGTCTCTGATGGCCTGTGGGCCCAGCCGTGTGTGCTGCAGAGGCACGGGCGCCCACAGCTACGCGGTGAAACATAGAAGTCCTCTCACTGTTTTTTAATAAATAAATACATGCACACGGTGGTCTAACTTTGACCGAGATGCCTCCACAGGTATTTCCTCAGAGGCTCTCACATGTGCGCACAAACGTTTTCCCATCTGTATGGCAGGAGCAGCTGTAGAGTCCGGAGGGACTCGTAGGAGGCCGGGGCCATCTCCAGGGAGGTCCTGTGGCTCTGTGCTGGCTGCAGTATCTGCTCAGCTGTCCCTTGTATCTCCCTCCCTCGTGGGTGTCCCGTGGGAGCTGAGACACCCTCCGTTTGCGCAGTGGCTCTTCGGGAAGGAGGAAAAGGGGCAGTAGCAGGCGCAACGCGTTCAGGATGTGCTATCTCCTGCGGCCGCGCACAGGAGGTGAGGAGCCCGCTCCACCCTTCCTTTGCACAGATCCTGGATGGGGCAGGGCTTCGTGTGGGACGTGCAGGGATGGTCCTGGGGAGCTGCAGGGCAGGGCACAGGTGTGGGGAGCATCCTTCAGCTCCAGGTCTTTTCAGTTACTGTGGCCTACATTGGTGAGGCCCCCTCCTTCCAGATACAAACCAGAGAATTCTGAAGGGCAGCTCTGCAGCACGTCTGACTGAAAAAAGTAATGTCCCACTGGCTCTTTTGATGTTTCTACTTAATAATTTTTGGTGCTGATGAACTAATTAGATCCTTTTTGATTCATTTATACATTATTAAGGTTATATGGATCACAGTACAGCCTCCTTATTACCTCTGCATATGAAAGGCATTATATTATTAACGATGATAATGCTGATTTTTGTTGTGGTAAGACCTTGTTTGAAGTGGTTTAGTGCAATTTTTTTTCAACAAGGTTACTGTAGATTCTTCCTCCGCTTATTATATTTTTAAGTGAGGTACATGCATACATATATAAATACGTACTTATCTTCTTTTAATACTGAAAGAAAACAGGCTGTTCTAGGTCTCCCTTTGCTTTTGAGCTGTGTGAGTTTTGGAAGGATTCAGTTTCATAAATAAAATGGGAAATGTAGCCAGGCCATGATTTTTTAACAGGCTGATTAAAAAAAATACATATACACAAATAAAAAAGTAACTTCCTGTAACATTTTAAAACAATAGTAATTTTAACAGTTCAAAATGTTCAATCATTTCTTTTGAGAGTACAGCTCGCACAAAGGGAGGCACACGCTGCTCCCTGGCCTCAGCTCAACAGTGTATCTGTCAAAATCTGTGCTACTCATGTAATTAGCACAGCAAAGTTGAAAAAAAAAGAGTTTTGATGCCAACAAGCAAAACTTGCACACTGTGGCATTTTTCTGAGCTGAAAAGAGTGGAGTCCCACTACAGTGTGAATATATATCTCTACTTTAAATGCTGTAGTGCCACATTTATAAAGACTTCATGTATATTGTGATAATTTATTTGGAATTTATTCCTGTAGAATATTCATTCTGTCACAAGACATCAGTTCAGTAGGTAGATTCACGTTGTTTGTTTACTTTGTTATGTCTGGGACAGAAAAAATACAGAATGGACGAGTTTTCAGGGTGCACTTGCAGGGCCCATCGAGGTCAGTGATTATCCCTCGGCCACGTACCTACGCCCCTGTTCCCAAATGCTTCCACACCATTTAAGTCAGCAGGCACTGTCACTATTTCAACGTGGGCTTACACAAGCATGAGATGCTTTCTGATCTGGAATATTCATGATTTTGATGGAAAAAAACGTTTTAGGGTGCTCATATCACATATGTCATAGACTGCTCTAATAGTGCATTTAATAAAATGGTTAACTTATTTCTAAAGACATTATGCAATGCGCATTTGTAGCCAAAAACAACGCTATCCCCATCACAAGAGAAGTAAGCTTGTTTTTTAAATGTAATAATTTTTAACAGGGAAGAAGCTGCCACCTTTGTCTTGTCTGTAAATTTGATACTATCTTGTGGTTGCTGCTTCAGCATAGGGGAGGTCATTATTGATGTAATGCAGCAGCTGAATTCGAGTTTGAGATCAGAGCAATGTGTTTTCTGATTCTAGAAAAAGTAAGTTCTGTAAGGCAAACCAGTAAACTAGCAGCAAAATGCTATTGGAAAGCAATTACACTATTTAAGGGAACTTGCAAATGTAAAGCCATGTTATTTTTCAAAACTAAGAAAGAAAAAAAAAAACCCTGGGTCAGATAATTCCCTTCACTTTTTACCACAGGAAATGATCAAAGTAGCAGAAAATCTGCTCTTTTTGGCCAAACTTCTGTCAGAGACAGAAGGGGTCGAGCCAACACATGGTGTATGCAGCCTTACAGCAAGAGGGGATGTGGCTGATGGGAAAGGAGGTGGGACCAGAGAAAATCTGTAGGGTAATACCTCTTATTAAACCCACAGGAATTTTCCTATTCTAGATAAAACAGTGGCTGATCCAATAAAGCAAATCTCAGACAGCACAGCCTTTCTTTCGGGGCTGTTAGAAGGCTGTGAACGAGGACGTGGGGCTGGGAGTGTTCGGGATGCTCTGTGTTCAGCAGCTGTGTTGCTGTAGGGAACCAGAGGTCTCTAGGGTGGCCCTAAGATGTGTAAGAAGTACAGGCACAACGTGTACCTGCCAGAACAGTTTGGTGGGAAACGAAGGGGTTGGGTTTTATCTTTCTTTGCTTTCTTCCCTATCGGGCTCTTTCCAGACTTCACAAGCAGAAGCAGATGGTAGGGGCCAGTGCAATTTACTTCTTTGTTCTTGCTGCCTGTGAAAGGTGCCAGATGGGCAATGATAAAGATAGAAATTCTCTTCCTGTAGCCCAGGGGTAGCGGAAAATGCAGAGCTTCAAGGCTGCCCTATCCTCACAGGATTACCATAACATGTTTTTTTGGGCCCACTGTTTCACTCTTTGATTTTTTGCCAAGAAACTGACAGAAAATCCCAGTGGCAACTTGACAGGGGCATTGAGGACCAGTTAAATATTTCCCATATGACACCAAACCACCACCAGGTTTGGATCACTCACAAATGATCCAATAAGTAGATGGTCTAGGCATGAACTGCAAGGCCAGATCCTTCATGTGAATAACTCAGAAAATTAAATACTGTGTACTCTGAGGTGTTTTTTCACTTGGGAATTAGAATTACCATATTTTTTATATGTAAGACTAGTTCAAAAGTATATTTAATTAACATAATTAGCAGCAGTACTCAGAACCATCTCCTTAATGAAAACAGACATCTAGGGACATGAAGGGCCTTGTCCATGACTGTAATTTAATACTAATGTTTTCCAAACTATGTTCAAATGTTAAGGGTTGTTTTTTTGTGTGGCAAAGTAAGGAATTATATATTGATTTTCATTAATCTGAATATTTTCCTAGAGCTGGTTTTATTGTACTGGAGTCCTTTGAACCTAAGAGGGTTTTTTATTTTGTTTTTTTAAAACCACGCAGAGTATGATGCTATATTCCAACAAAGTCAAAAGCAGCATTTCAAGATTAATGCAGAGATTCCTGGGGTCTTTTGTCAGCTTGCCAGGCTCTTGTTCCTGCTCTAACCTAATTTTTTTATAATTTCCTTTTATGTTAATAAAGACTTCTTGTGGCTGTAAAAGTTGAAGTTGTCTCACTCCATAGACAGCCTGGTTCTTATGTAGATACTATTTAGATTATTTAGAAATCCTGCTGGTTGCCAGATGGAGCTCTTCTGGGTTTTATGTTAAATACTTGGAAAGCTAAATAGCTTGATTTTCCTCTCCTCCCTCCCTCAACAAAATAAATAAATGAATACTTGAAAAGTGATTACTAACAACTTGCTTAAATTCAGTTTTAAAATCAAATTATTTTGAGGTGAAGTGACTGCAAGTATGAGATCACTCAGATTAGTCGGGTTTTGGTAGGGTTTGACTTACCTACCAAGATCTTAAACCAGCAGTTTTTCTCCAGTTTTGTTTGGGCAGCAGGAACCTGAACTTTAGTCTGGGGCTAGAGAACACAGCCCGAAATCCTGCAGTAGCATTTTTTTCAGTAGGATCTGAACCTCAGGTGGAAACCCCGAGACGGTCTTAGAATGCAGGGCCTCTTGGGACTGCTGGAAATGCCTGGCAGGGTGTGGTTCAGGGGTGTGCTGGGCTGTGCCAGCCGTCTGTATCCCTGGATTAGATTAACCACCTTCGGGTGACTGATGGTCCCTGGGGCACCTCCAGTGTCTCTCGCTGCCACTCTGAACATCGAGGTGAACCAGTGAGGAGCAGAGATTTGACATCAGGTTCTCCATCGCCAGCATGGCAGCACCGTCAGAGCACAGGCATCAGGAGCCCAAACTGATGCCAGGTGGGCTCGTAATGGGGTGTTTTGAAACTGCTGTTATTCCCTGGCGCTTGGGGTGCTTCACTCTCTGGCTCATTCCATCAGTTGAGTTCAGAAGGCCTGTGTTGGAGCACTGAGCACCAGCAGCAGAGCCAGGCCAGGTCTGGTGGGCTTTGTCCAGATTTTGGCAGTTTGTCCGGATTGAGGCTTCATTTGGTTGGAATTCACACAAACTGCTGAGTCTAGGAATGTTTCCCGAAAGCACAGTGCCTGTTGGGCACTGGCTCTGATGAACTTCTGTTTCATACTGAATGCACACAAGGTGTTACCCCAGGTCATGCAGAAGGTGCTTGGGAAGCACTGGGAGTCAGTGTCCCACTAATCATAATTCTGGTGTCAATTTACAAGATGTCAAGAGAGCAATTTTGGCCCCCACGGTTATGTTTTTAAGCACAGAGTAAGAAATTGCCCTTTTCTAGTCAATTTTTTTCAGTATATATTGATTCTGTCTGGTTCACACTACATATAGGAAGTCTCTCAATTGGCTGTTCAGGTGTACTTTGGCCCCTGTTTGCATTCTGAACATGCACATGATGGAAAAAAGTGAGAAAAGTCAGCTCGATCTATATGTGCAGTGTGACAAATTACAGGCCCTGCAGCACTTCTGAATTGGTGCGCAGTTAATGCTCTGGTCTTATTTAAATGCTTCAAATTTAGCCAATGTTTAAAAATTTACTTTCTGTTTAAAAATTTACTATGGAATCAATCTGTTCTGGCTATATTAGATTCATAGTTCAAAAACTTTATCCTCTTTCATCATCTTAAAGTACTCCTTGGTCTAAAACTCTTCAGTCTCTGGGTCTAGCTTAAAAAACAAAAAGAAATTGAGCCCTATATTTCAGTTTTAGTATTTTTGAAAGCTTTAAAGCTAATGAGTTGACCTATTTTTAAATTACAGAGCATGGAAAAATAGTGGGTGTATTCTTTTCCATGCTGAAGTGAGCTATTGTTTCTCTGCTCATAATTAAAAACTCACTTTTTAGAAACTCAGATAGGTCCTAGGCATAGCAAGAAAGTCTGTAAGTGAAACTGTCTGCATGAAATTTCTTTAATACCGAGTTAAGACATGGACTCATTCAGGACCTGGAATCTTGTCTTGTCTGGTGACTGGCATTAGAGGAGTTTGCCCCAACAGCCTGTAAATGGAGCTGGTAACATGTGAGTAGGCTGAAGAGCAGTTGTTGAAGTGAGCACTACACGCTCCAGAGACACCAGTACTATCTCTGAAACTGCAGAGCTAGGTGCTGCTGGCTGGGCACTGCAGGTTGGGATGCTCTCGAGAAGTTACAGTGAAATAAAGGACTGAAAAAAGCTATGAGCAAGAGAGGCTCAAAGGGAGGGCACAACCTGGAGGTTTTAAAGGGGGAAAAAAAGGAGAATATTTGGTCAGAACTGTAGGAGTATTTAGGGGCTTAACTCCCACTGATTTTCAGTGGGAGGTGTACGTCTGGATGTTTTGTGGGCCTGGTCATTTGTGATGAACTTTGAATGCCTGTGGTTTTAAAATGAATTTAGATGTTGGGTAGACTCTTACTGAAACTCTGGGAAGCTAGGGAATTTGCAGTTGAAGAACCAGCACGGGCCATAATTGTGTTCCTGCCATCCTGACCCTTCTGTATTGGTTACAAGCTCTTGTTATCCTTGCAGGCGCCTTGGCTGGCAACAGGCCAGAGGCCCAGCTCTACTGCATGTGTCTTTTATGGTTGCCAGATGCCAGCATTATGCATCTTACTTTCACATCAGAAACACAGATTCTATCTCTGTCCCTCCACCCTCTGCTCCTGGTGCAACACCCAGGTGTGGAAAAGAGATCCCTTTGTACTCTGTGCACATTATCCCTGTAGAGGCCACGTACATGAAGATAGATCCTGGTAACCAAGGGCCAGATGGCATTAGAAACGTACCTGTTCTCTCTGGATGCAAATTCCAACCACCTCCATGCCGCGTACATCCTCTCAAAATGTGTCCTGAAGAGTTGCCCCTGACCTGTGTTCCCTGGATCTGCTTTTCACACAGTTTGTCAGAGCTCTAATGATCCTCAGAAGGAAGGGTAATCTGCCTTAGGTATTTATGAGTTGATTTGAGTTGGGGGGGGTGGCAGGGGACCTGGGTACTGGGAGATGTAGGTTAGTTGCCAGCTTAAAGTTATAGCCCTTAAGGTGTCCTTTAGGGCTTTTGTGTGGCATTTTCTGCTTCTATTTTACCTAACTCTGCTGTTTGCTAACCTTGTGTATTGAGTTGACCTGCAGCTTTGAGTTCAGAAAGTCAGAGGAGGCATCTGAATTTACATTGTTCTGTAATATCTATTTATTGAAGAATCTCCTATAACTTTCCTGTACTGGACCCTGAGGCTTCTTTTCTTATCTTGCCACAAGTTTTTTGTTTACAAAAATTACCTTAATTTTCTCTCCAACTGAAGAAAATAACTCCAAAGGAAACCCTATTTGGTGTATTTATCCAATTCCCTACCTATCTTCTTTTTATGGACAGTTTCAAGATAATTAGATGAAAATTACTTTCTTTGAAAAAGTAATTTTACTTCTACATATCAAAGTCATAGTCTGGAACTTGTGAGCCTTTTCTTTTGTATGTGATTAAACCCACATCTGTTCTTTGGGTAGAACAGAGGAAGAGCCATGCTTTTCTGTCTTGGTATGTAAGACAACAAAAGACCAAATGTTCTTCTTTGGTTCACTTTCATGACTGTACCGTAGTACACAGAAATGTCTGGCTGCATCAGCACTGCTGGTTTGGACACTGAGTGTCCTTTGATTACAGGCCCAGCCCTTTGTGGACCCTTGTATTGGGGAAAAAAGAAAAATATGGGGAAGGACCTTGTCAGTACATTATATTGTTCTGTATTAGATTTGGTTTTGTTTAAAACAAGAAAGCCCAAATCAGAATTATGTGCCAATTCTTTATAAGATCCCACTCATTTGGCAAAGGAATCGCATTAATTACATCTTGTTTTTTGTACTGTGTCATTACAGAAGAGAGAGCACATGCTGCACTTGTGAATGAAATAATTCACTCACATCTTTGAAGCCTTTGCTGTATTTTTCCCTTTTCCTTTCCCTTTCCAAAATAATGGTGGTCTGTAGAAGACTTTCCCTGGATGATAAATACACTTTGCAAATGTACAGAGGTGATCAGAAAGAAGCTTGAGTAAAACAGACTTCTAAAATCTAGTAAATCTATCTGATAGAAACATGATAATAAAAGAATCAAAGTACTTTTAAAAAGCATTTCGCAAAGGTATTGCCTTAGCCGTGGTTTTAGCTGGGTTGCTATTACATTCATTTACTGTTACTGTGGACATCTCCTCCCTTATGAGATGAGTTTAGAAGTTGGACGGGTTTCACTTACGGAAGATGCAGTTGCTGACTGGGTTTGGATCCTTTGTAAGGCTGTGATCTCTGAGACGTTCAAGGTTCTTCCTTGTGAGACTGCATTTTACTGAAGTGATCTGGAGTTCCCATGAATCACTGATGTCCAAGGAAAGTCACTCCTGTCAAGAGAATAGAGCATAGAGAATGTTCACAGTACAGCTGTAGGAAAATGCTGTAAGATGGACGCTTCTCTTTCAATAACTCTGAACTAGCCCCTGTACCTCAAGACTATTAATTCCAAAATTTAAAGAATTTCAGCTGCCAAAAAAATTTATAACCTACATGATTCACGAAAGCTTTCCTTCAGGTGTTGCTCTTTTCAAAGTCTATTTATCAAAACTTATAGGTTTAATGTTGGGGGGTTTATGCCAAAATATAGCAGGGGTTTTTTATCAATGGGGAAAAAGCAAACTGCTTTAGTTTTCAGAAGTGGGCTGCAAAACAGTATTTCTTTTACTCATTAAGATGCTCTGTAACTAAGTTATTCTACTTCTTACATAATTCTAAAATATATTTTTACTGTTGATTTGCATTGACGTCCTACAGTTTTATTTTAGAAAAGTGCTCAGCTTATGTGCTTCAGTGATAGCGACTATATAAATTTGTCCTCAGAATCAAATACTCCTGGTTAGTGACAGAGTGAAATGATATTAAATTTATTTCTAAGGGAAAAGGCTAGCACTGTGCCGAAGTCAGATTGATGATAATTTCAACCTAGTAATTTTAAATGATGCTGTATTTGTAGTAGTGTTTGAGGACACTTGTGAGCCTGAAGCATATTATTTTCCAACTGTTTAATTTTACCACTCCAGAAAGTACAGAATTCTCTCTCTCAGACCATTTTTTGGGGGAGAATTAGAGCCTTTTAAAATGTGCTTAGCAAAAATATTCCTAGTTAGGTCTAGTTTGCACAGTGAGCCCTACCTGCAGATATGAAACTGGGACGTACAGGTTTAACATGTTCTGAGAGAGGTTGTTGTAATGTTAGTTAAGAACTGTATTACCTGAGGTTTGGGTATTTTGACTTTTCAAAGAAACGCAGAATGTTTTATTATTTATAAGCAACCTTTTAAATCTGTTTTTAGAGATGAAAGCCCCAGAAGTGTTTTATGATTATCTCACTCCTCTTTAGTTCTTGTCAAATAGTTCCATTGCTTATCTATTTATTTAATTATTTTTTAAATACACAGCACAGTACCCTGTGCAAATATGAGGCTTTAGTGTTGGTAGCAAATCAGCTTCTGTTTTCAGTGAGGACAGACTTTATGCCATGATTCTCTTTGCTGGATAAATTCTTTGTGTCTAACATCTCCAGATAGACAGCAGATCTACCAAATTACTCCTATTCATTAAGTAGTAAGTAATTATTAAATTGCTAAAAATCTGCATCAGAACTAGCAGCTAGTTGGGAACTTCTGTTTACAAGCAGGGACCTATATGGAAATATATTTGGTAATAAGGTAAATGCTTGTCATCATTGTGCCCTGCCAGTGATTTTGCGTCTTTGCATGTTAGGACTGGGAAGGAAGGTGGAAACTTGTTTGGTCAAAGAGTACAGCTCAGTTCTCAGGGAATAAAAAAGCCCTTGCAGAGTTAGCTTGGATGAGCTGATAAATGGGGAGCTGTAGCTTGCTGATAACTGAGGGATTTGTAGAGCACATCGAGTCACAGTAACTGTTAAGGGCAGTTGGGCCAAGTCTGCTCACAGTGAACCTTTCTTCTTCATCAGAACAAAAGCTGTATTGTCTATCCCAGGCTGTCATGTATCTTCACCTTTGAGGACTGTGCCTTTTCTAAAAACACAGATAAAAAACAATGCACCTGTTTCCCATGAGATATGTCCCGACAGTCATCACTTTTTTGTGGCTGTCTTGGTCCTGAGCATGGCACTATGTAATACTGTCCAGTGATGCTTCACTTTTGTCTTGCTTTTTACAGTGTCACTCACGTATTCTTCAGTGCACATCATCAGACTTAGGAGCCATAATTCACCTCTGTTTCTATTTCTTCTCTAATGCTTCCAAAGATCTCTTGTACTGACTTATAAAAACAGCTGGAGCTGCAACATCACTCCATTTTAAGCTCTGAATTGTGTTAGCCATTACATTGGTTCCACACGCTGCTTGGGTGGAGACATCAGTTAAAATTCCCAACACAGCCAGGAATTCCAGCTTTATGTAAGTGGTGGTGACTTTCTAATTCGTAACTACATTACACTAAAAGAGAGGATTTTTCCCAGAACAATTTACCAAGAGGGGAAAAATGAAAATACTGTTTGAGGATGACCTTCCACCCCAGTGATCTGGAGGTGATGTTGGCTGATGTCTGTTATTGCTCAGCTTCCTTGCTGTGGTTTTGCAGTAGTCGAGTGCTTTGTCATCACTCCTAAGTAGAAAACTCCTGAGCTCACTAAACAGTTTGTGAGGGGTTTGGGAAATGGCAGACGGATTTATGAACGCAACTGCAGAACAAAGTATTCCTCAAGTTTACCCGAAATAAACATAGGTCCTATTTGAGCAGACTTCGAATGCGTTGATTCTAACAATTTCTTCAATCTGAAGTGCTATTCCTAACCCTAAGATCCTGAGAAAGAGAGAAGGAGAGATAAAAAAAGAAAGGAATTACTTTGCAGCACTCCAGCATGGGAGCAGGAAAAGTGTTGTTTTGATTGTCTCCAAAAGAGAGGCAGTGCTGTAATTCTCTTTCGTTTTCGTCCACAGAACTTGAAAAGATTTTTCCTAGAAATGTGTAATGGGACTGTCAGAAAACAGACCCCTCCCCTTCCCAGTAGTTTCCTGCTGAAGTCATTTAAGGCCTCTCACAACTTTGATCTGTGTAGGCACTGAGAGCTCATGGGCCAAGATTTTCATTTTTTTTCAAAGGAAATACAAGCAAAACTGAAGGACTTTTTAAAAAGTCGTTAGGAATGAAAGTTGGAAGTTTCTCTGCATGTGAAGCTGGCTCTCTGCTTAATCAGTTTCTCATTTCCGTTCTGTTTCCGTCAGTCCCAGCGAAGTGGCTGTAGGTGTTTGTCTTGTTTTAGGTATTGCTAAAAGCATGTATGTGAGCTGCCCAAAGGGGCGGAGAGGGAAGTTGTTCCTTACTTCACTTCTGGGACTGTCTGTTCAGGGCTTTACACAGGAGGTGACTTGGAAAGGCTTGTGAATTCCATTTACTGTGCACTCAGACCTGATCGCAGTAGGCTGAGCACACAAAACCTGCTCTGCAGGCAACAGCCCTTCTGCAGTAGCTATTTAGAAAAAAATCCCTTTGTGGAACTGGCAGATAGCCTGCATTTGCAAAGATGGGAAATTTTGTTGGTTATATATACTATGTTTAACACAGTGATCAAGGCAATGTGCTCTTAGAAGAAACCATTACTACTCTGAATAAATGGATGCTACTCAGCATGCATTTTCTGGTTGAACTGAATTCAAGCCTCCCATTCTGAAATGGATAGCTTTTTTGGATCACATTCACTTGTCTCTCAGACAAATCTGTAGTGGGGATTTGTTCCTTAGATGAATGACACACATTTCATCCAGTTTCTTTCAAGTTGAACTCCGCCTGGCACAAGAATGATAAATGTTTTTTTCTTTCTCCTTCTGTTTAGAAGACCATGTTGTATTGTGAGAGATGAACTTCATTCCCAAGAGAGATGAACTGCGTTCAGAGGTGGATTTACATGTACATGTTTGTAAGGCTACAGCAGTGCCACAGGCACCTCATCAGACAGACATACATTGAGGTAGTCTTGAGCCTTAGTCACACTGCACGTATCAGCTCTTTTGTAAAGCTTTAATTGGCAGTTATATGTCCTTAAAGCCTAGAGGAGTCTTCTCTCTAGGGAGTGAATTTTCCTATTTTGTTTTACTATTAGTCTTCGGGGGTAGTACAGTAGACAAGTATAATATACAAGTATTTCAGCCTTGGAGCATGAAGAGCTTCCTAATGTTAGCTGGCTATTATAAACTACATATGCATTTAAGAGAAGAAAACGCTAGTATTTAAGTAGGCCGCCAGCATGCTGTGAATGCAATCCATTGCTTTCATATGACATTTAAAGTCTATATTTGCATTTGCTATGAAACTGCATACCTAATGTGTAATTTTTGGGGTTTTCCTCGATCCAGTGGATAAAGAAGCTCCGTGAGTTGAGTACAGCCTAAAGAACGAATTTACTGCTTTGAATTAAACTCCCAATCAGGTCCCAGGATCACATTTGGGACTGCTGAACTAACCAGTACACTTGGAGAAAAACTCGAGTTCACTCCCAGAATCTGACCCTTATCCTGCAGTGCTGGCAAGCCCTGAGCATTACCTGTCCCTGTCACCTCCCCACATCCCATCTGTCCTTGTCATGAGACCATAAGTTTGAGGCCAGCCAGACAAGATGTTCCGTGGTCTTTCTGATAGGATGTGATGTGGCCTGAAGTGAGAACATGGCACTTTTAGACAGTCTGGATTCGGGTTGTCTGCAAGGGCCACCTGGAAAGGAGCAGTTAGGTTGTGGCTCAAGACCTGTTTCTAGGAGTAGCCATTTCAGGTACAACTTAAGCAAACCTGCTTGATTTGCTATGGTTCTGTTTGTGCTGAAAACTTACCCAGCCTTCCCAAGGCTTCAGATCTTACCTGCTCGCTAAGGTACTTTTATTTGTCTGTCTTATAACTGGAATTATTCTTGTTGCTTAACTACGATGTTGGCAGAAGTTCTCGTCATACTGAAAACAAGATTTGAACTGAATCCAAAGACTGTGGAGTCGGTGCAGCTGCATGATGGGGAGGAGCTGGCACATGCTTTCTAAGATTTGAAACTATTAACCATATATTCAAGGAAGTGGCATCTGAAATGTCTTTATTTTGGGTGGTAACTGATAATTTTCTCCAAGTGCAGCTTTGATTCTTATTATAACTTTTCTGTCAAGCGGCTAAGACTAGCCAACCCTACTTTTGTGAGTTAGTAATGGTAATTAGAGATGCCTGGTCTGCTTCACTGTGAGATGTACATACACTGGTAAAGATTGATAATAGGAAACTTGTCACTCAGAAGCCATTCTGCCAAAATGCCTGTCTACTGTTTGGCCCCTTGTGTAACGAATGGTGCCAGTCACCACAAGTCACCGGGGTGACCTAATGACCAGTCACCACTAGTCACCACCTAGTCTCAGGGCAGCAGCATTTTTACACAGAATTCCTTTCTGTGAAAGCTCTTCTAAGAATCAGCAGAACAGCTGGCTCAGTAACTGAGGCATGCAATGTACAGGGGTGACAAAAAACTGTACAAGCAGTGTAAGCCTTCCTTGTGAAGACTAGAACAGTCAGAGCTGCTGGCAGAAAGTGATAAGAGCGTCAGTGGCTGCCTAGGTTAGGGAAGGATCGGGCGTGTTCAGTGAGGGGGATAGTGTTTGTTTAGGTTTTTCCTCCTGGGACTAGTTTAGTATTTCAAGCACGTTTGGGAACTTTCTCTTCCCCCAGTGGTCTAAGATGTGAACTGGACAGTGTGTACAGATCTGACAGAATAAGACTTAGCAATGCTTCAGAAAAAGCAGTTGCATATCCCATTATGACAGCTTTGTTTCTGGGTGCCTGCGTAGACTCAGTTTTTGTTTGCTGACTTTTCTTTCTGCTTAAAATACACAAGAAGATGCCTGTTGGGGCTGAAAAACCTAAAGATAGACAAAAGTGTAGAGTAAAATGGAGCTGAAACTAGCCCTGTCTGGAGGGTCCCTATGTGTGCTATAACGGAGGGAACAGCTGAGGTCTGCTACTGACACCATTATGAAATCCACATTATTTTCCACCTGACTGTATGTTTAGTGTGCCTGCCCTGTCCAGCAAAATGGAGAGCTGATGCTTGTCTCCTTTTTACTCAGTGTCTGTGGGAAGGTCATTTAGAGCAGCATTGCCTGAGTCACTTTGTCACAAGCCCATTCAAAAGGCATTTGCTATATGTAAACTGCTCCAAGATGAGGAGCAGACACAAAGGGACATACTTGTACCAGTTGCTATTCAGAGATCTTGAGACATAAAAACACATAGCTCTGAAGGAAAAGGCCAAGACCCTGAAACTAACTGGCCAGGGTAATGGAAATTGTTAAAAGAATGATTGGGAGCAGCCACGACCATTGCCAAAATCATTACATTCATCAAGCTGAAAAATGAGCCTGATGGTAGCAGTACATCCAGATGGCCAAGGAGTCCAAGGAATATTGGTAATACATCTATTTGCCTGGTTAGAATCTGGTCCACACACCAGCTCAGGGGGACACTCCAGAGGGGCTCCCAAAATCACAGGCACTGAGCTGCTCTCAGTCCCTGAGCCGGACTCAGGCTCCTCAGCAGTCAGACAGTCACTGAGGAAGCCACAGGTCCAGGGGAGCTCTGTATGCAGACCTGGGATCGTGATGTTAACTTGGGTGCTATGGAGACACTCCAGATCCTGCATTCCAGTGCCTGGGCCTGAGTGCTGTGTGTGCTGCCGGTATGGCTGGGTGCGTGCCAGCAGTTAGGGACCCCAGGAGGTCTCTGAAAACTGATGTACAGGCTTGTGCAGCTCACCTTGCAACACAACTTTTCCCAGCAGAGTATGATTGCTGTAACATGGACGGGAGCTTTGCTCTACGCATGCCAAGTACCCTTATCTCTCAAGTGGCCTAACTAACATAATTAGATTAAACTAAGAGGAATTGGGGCTAATCTCATCTCTGTCTTAGATTCTGCCACTCCTTTTCAGACTCAGAGAAAGGACTTTGAGCCCAAAAGCCTGCCTGTTCTTTCCAATTATATTAATTTACCTAAAAAAAGATTTTTTGGTGTATGTTCTTCTTCTACAAACTCTGTTTCACTCTTGCTACAATACAATTGTTAGTTCCATCCTGGAATGATTGGCATGTATGTAAATTGGAATGAAAGGATCTGATCTGAACTGTTAACAAAGGTGAAAAAAAAAGAAAGCAAATCTGTGCATTAGTGTAAGAAAGCTGTCATTAAAGAGGCAGTGTTTTTCAATACAGTTAAAAGTCAAATATTATGGTTACCATAATATTAAGTTATTCTCCCCACAATTCACCTGTCTTCTTAATTAGGAGAAAACTTTCCCCATGAAGCATCTACTTCTTTAGACAAAACTGTGGCTATTTAATGTCCAGCTCATTTTGAAAACTACTAGCAAGGTGGAGCCAACAGACAGTGACATTACAACAAAACCCACTCGTTTTTCTTTGTTTGTAACCTTTTCTATGATACTAATATTACATAATTATTTCTTTTTTACACTGCCCAGCATCCTCATAAACAACTCTAAAGGCTTGATGTGGTAACAATGAACACTAGAATAGCTGAAGCTATCCTAGCTGTCCCCTTGCAATACATCAGCACCATGAAGTGAGGTGTGCGTCGCTTGCATTAGCAAAGTAAAGGTGCCAGGGACAGGGACATCTTCTCACTTCTCCTATTTAAGTAAACAGTTAAAAGACAAAAAAACTCCTCTCCAGTATGGAACTGAAATGTGCTACAGAATGATTCACATCAAATAAATAAATGCTTTTCAATTGCAATCATTCCCTATTGAGTTGAAGTGGTATTATGCCGTTTTAATCTCATCAGTTCCAGAAAGCACGCACAAATGAAAAGAAGTGATTTTAACACTGTAGGAGGGGGAATAGCAGCTTGCGCAGAGCATCCAGCCAAAGGAAGAGGAATAATTTTACAATGACTGACCTCAATTCTATGCCAGTTTACAAATTCCACTGCAATGAATTTCATTATAATTTCTCCACTTCATTTCTGAAAAATTAACCCCACATGGTAACCCCTCATTCTTTAACCTATCTGCAGTTTTCACACTTTTTACCACAGAAGAATTTAAAACACTTGTAACCCTTTCCCAGTTTCATCTGATTGTCAGTCCTACCCACCTTCACAGGGAAGTTCAACTTCTGCTGCCATCTGCAACAACAATGAACCTTAGAGGGTATCAATGAACATAGGCAACAACCTTTTGAAATGGTCCTTTTGGGCACAAATGCACACACAGGAACACTCCCTGCCTAACGCTGAAACACAACCACCTCTTTGGTGAGCAGCATAAGTAATATGACAGCTTGTAGCAACACTAAATAATCATCTACTTAGCCTAGAGCAAAAATTGAAGCAGTGGGAATGTATAACATTTGAATCACCATTTGTTGGGGAAACATTTCTCTTGTGACACAGAAACCTTATTGACTGCAAACATGCAGAACTTTGATAGTGCAGTACCTAATGCTGGTAAATTCAGCAAAAATTACTTCAATACTCTTGTATCTTGTTGATAGTACCTGTGCACTTTTGGAAAGATTTCTTCTTACAAACACCAGACTTCTTTGGGAAAATTTCTCATTTGTACAACAGGAAGCTTCAGTCCTGCAAAAATATAATATTCTGATGAGATTATAGTGAGAGATGGTGCAACAGTCATGACACTAATTTGTCATATACAGCTAAATGTTCTGCTTGAATGAATCTTTCCCTCTTTAGGCTCAGCTCTGTACTGCAAACACTTGATTTGAGGACTGAATTTGTTCTTTCCTTTAGTACTTCAGCACTCCCGGAGAGCTGAGGTCTGATGCTCCTGTTCACGTGGAATAGCATCTAATTTCCCAAGGCGTCTATTGATTTGAACCGGATCATTTGGTATTAGACACGGAGATGTTACAGTTAGCATTTCTGAGGTTTGTCTATGCTGAAAACAGTTCTGCCAAGGACTTTGCTCATTAAAACAGCAGTGAAAAGCAAATCTTGGTGACACCTGAGTGCATTTAAATTAGGTTTTCTAGTATGCTTAAATAACAACAAAAAATATGTAGGTGATTTTCCTGTGTTATTGGTAATAACACAAAGGTGCATTTCTAGCATTATTTAAAGTTCAGTTTTTCATTGGTTTTGGAATCATGGAAAGTCCTTAATACAGAAAAACAAACAAAAAAATCTCTGTTTTCCCAATGGTGCTCATTACAGATGCAGACTTGTCAAATTGCCACTACACTGCAGAAAGGTACACAAATCAAAAGCTTTCATATACTGGAAATTTTAACAATTTGGCAAGCAGAATATACAATTCATATAGTTAAGAACAGAGAGTAGCACCAAAAGAATGGAAATATCTTGTCATTTTGAGAGCTTCTTATTACAAGAACATTGTCTTGAAATATTATTCATAGATACTGCCAGTTTATCTGAATTCAGTCCTACCACCTTATCTGCCTTCTGTTTGGAAAAGATACTTAGCCATTGTAATTAACTAAAAATTTTTTGTTGATAATTTGAAAACTGCACAAAACTAGTTTCAATTATAAAATTTCAGATCAAACTGTTTAGTTCTGTAACAAAAAGGAAAAGTATAAAATTAGCAGTGTTGAAAAGTCTAAACAGATCCATTTTGATAGTAGCCAACTGCTCACTAGTAAATATACTCCACCTCTCTACTAGGAAGCAGCAGATGAATTCTTGCAATTCCCTTTGTAACTCTGATCCAAGTCCTTCTGAAGCCAGTGGAATGATTTATATTAAAACAGCTTATTAGATCTTCATTTTACGTGTTTGTCTCACTGAGATGAGTGCTTATTTCATCTTGTTATTTCAGGGCTTCCAAACTCAACTCTACAGTTTGTCAAGAGCTGGTTTTTCTCTTGAAACTGAGATAGTATATTAAAGACAGCACTATTGGATAGCAACAGACATTTGTTACTGGTCCATGGCAAGATACCAAATTGTATCAATGCTAAGAATATAATTTCAGTATATTTTGAGGTAAAATGTCATACTGACCACACAAAATGTCCTTAGGTGACACCCATAACAAGAAGTTGCTTTTGATAGGCAATTCTTGCTCTTGCAGGTGTACTCTCACAAGGCTGGAAAAGTCTTTATTTTTGGGGGTTTCCATGGTAATGCTGGCAGTCCTAAATGGAAACAAAAATATTTAAAAGGAGATGTTAAAAAAAAAAGCATGATTCCAATGTGACTGAAGTTTGTATGTTTCTAAGAGTAGGAAGCAGAAATGTTGTATATGGGTTTAAAAATTCTATATAAATTAAATACAAAAACAAATTCAGGCACATTTTTAAGAACTCTTGTGGGTTTGGCATCATGAAAGACTATTCAGAGGCAGCCTTTTAAGAATCGGTAAAAACAAAGTGACTATTTTCATGTTTTTTCTGAACCAGGCAGCCATTTTCTACAATCTGAATCTCCATACAATCAAAATAATCTTTGCAAGGGTGAAAATGCTTGCTCCAAAAGTACATAACACAGAAGTCCAAGCAGATTTCATTGATTTTTAGAAATAGCCTTTAGGCACTTTGACTGATCGAAGTGAAACTTAGGCTGCCATCTTAAAAAGAAGCCTGCGACACTGGAGAGATTTCTAGATTTACTTTTTGCTGCTGACAGTGAAACCCCGTGAGTGACAGGGCAGAGCTCAGCGAGCGCTCCCTGCCATGCCCTGCCTTCCTCCAGCCCCTGGGATGTTCCAGGAGGAAGGCCCTGTGGCCTCTGGAGCTGCAACCAGTTCTGCACTGTCCCCTCGAGAGAAGAGACAGTGACAGACAACAGCGCACGTGGGAGGGCAGTCCTGGCACGGCATCAGCAAGCCTGTGAAGGTGGCACAGGTCCCCAAAGACCTCAGGAGGGCCAAGGGAAGCCTCCTCCTCTCTGCTCTCGCAGCAGGCTGGGAAGGAGGCTCGAGGCAGGAAGATATCGTGTGAGCCTTTGCCTGTGTTCCCTTTGCCTGTGTTCCCTTTGCCTGGAAGGCACACGCTCAGCTGGCCCAGAGCTCAGGCGGTGCAGGGACCTGCTGGCACTGCTATTTATACACCCTGCTTGAAAAAGAGCACTTGAAAGTGCCTCTGTTATAAGGTCCTAGTTGTAAAAAAAAACCCCAAACAATTCCGCATCTGTGAAAACTTCCAAAAATTGCTTTCCTCAGTGTAGAAGCCGGATATATATTTGTTGAATCAGGCTCTTAATTAGGTAGGACACAAAGGGCTTTCTCCCCCTGCAATACTTCCTGCCCAACAACAGTGTTGCCCCTGCTAACCCTGTGAACATTTCATGGGGGACTTTTTTTTGTTATTATTTATTTCCACAAAGATTTATTCCCACTGTAGCAATCAGCATCTGAGCCCTTTTCTTCCCCCACCCCCATTTTAATTTCAGGGTTTTTTTCAGGCCAAATTTCTTCCCACTTACTTGGTCTGGTCTTTTCATTAAAATAAGTTCTTCCAATGACCCCCAATCATTTGCCCTTCCTGTCCGTTCTTGGTTATGCCAAAACTGTTAGTTCACAACAGGAAACCAATAGCTTGTGCTATCAGGAGACATTTCCTTCACAGCACAAAACGTCTGAATAATAACTTCAAGCAAGGCTTCACCCATTTCCTGTGAATGGAGGGAAGTTTGCCTATCCCAGTCACTCAGAGCTCTTTGTTTCCATCCCTTCGTGACGTAATCCTTTCTACATAGGGAGGATGGATCATTTTCCCTTACCAGCACTGAATTCAATGTCCTGTGTAAAGTTTTGATACTGGTCTTCAGCAATAAAACATGTAACATTTACAAATAATAAAAAGTTATGCTCTAGTTTATACTTATGGAGTCTCTTTCAAAAGATAAACTCAACTTTCGGTGTCTGGAAAATAGCTGTAATGAAAACATAGAGACTAAATACAGTCTGGTTTATAAAATGTTTTACTTGCAGGCTATTTAGCACTACAACTCCAACTACTGAGTATCCTCCCAGCAGGTAGGAGAGCCCACCTGGGATCAGCTCTTGCTCAGCACCAGAATGTTCCAGGCTGAAAAGTCCATTGTGGCACAGCATTTACAGACGTACTGCAGATAGGTGAACTGAATCATCAATTAAGCACATGCATAATTTCATCCCTATATAGAAAAACATGCAAATAGTGAAGAGCAAATAGTGAAGAGAGACTGACTTTTTAAGTTATACAATACATCAAAACCTTATAATGGCAATGCTGAATTGCAAAAAGGGGAATATCAAGCAATACATGTTAGCTCTTCAGTGCTGAAATATTTAGGATGCATAATTTTAGGCAACAACTGTGTTAAGCTATTCTTTATCTAAAAATGTAGGCATAGAAAATGTTATATAGGAGCTATGTTTTCCCGTTGAGCCCTACCATGGTGCTTCTAAACTTATTTTTGTAAAATTATGTGAACTGGAATCAGAATATGTATTTTATTTTCTATTATTTTTTAAAACAAGCTTAATAAGGGCTTGTGATTATGATTTTTTTTACATCATATGATTTTTTTTACATCATATGATTTTTTTTTTTCCACTGTTAGGGGAAGCAAGAAAGCTTAAAAGGAGAATTTGTCAAAGAGTTTGAGAACCTTACAAATAGCTCTTGTCATACTTGTTTTTATAGTGCAGTCTTAATTACAGCATTTGGTGTCACACAAAAACCATAACAAATATCTCCATTATTCTGAAGACAATTAAATTTTTATTACATTTTGTGTCCTCTCTGTAATTTGAAATGTTCAAGCCAACACAAAATGCTACATCTCTTAATCTAATTCACTTGTTGCCGTCAAAAGACCGAGCTGAGTCCAGTTACTGTTTTCATCCCTCCTTTAACCAGCACTGCCTGCACGTCCTACTGCCTGTCTCCTCAGCTGGGATGCTGCAGGAAGCAGGCACCTTCCTCCTCACAGATTCTAGTCATGCTTGTGTTAGGTAAATAAACCGATTTAACAACTCTGCACAAGGAGCTGTGTTTAAGACCAGCAGCTTTGTGTTTCAACATCTCATGCTTGAAAGGCAGGAACATCATTTTCTTGCTGCAGACTGGCAGAACCTTTGCATTTTGTGTTTTGCAGTCCATTTCCAGAAGTGCTTTTGTCAGTTATGGACTCAAGCAGCAGAAAGTCAATGCGCTACGCAGATTTCACCCACTCTGACCACCTTCAGTCCTCACTTTCTCCATCAGTGACTGTAAGATGTGAGACAATGTCAGTCTCTTTGTTTCAGAGGATAAAGACGAATTTTGTTTTATTTCGCTTTGGGGCTGAGGAAAGCATTTCCCTCTCAATGTCTTCCACAGATCAGAAGAGTGTTTCTGAAGGACAAAAGAGTCTGTAAGATATCATTCAGTCCTTTATCCAATTGTTCAACCTTAAACAGGGACATCTTGTTGAAAACCCCCCTTGAAGGTGATACCTCAAGACTATTGCTGCATTTTGCTCTTCTTTCTTTCCCTTCCCAATTTTGAATCCCCTTTCATCTGGGCATTTAAGTATGACTAAGTTACATTTAATTGTGTACTAAAACCTCAAGCGGTTGTTCATTCAGCGGTTTGTAAGGCCAAATCTGGAAACCCTTTCTTTGTTCTGGCCATCTGCCTCCAAAGCAGAATAGCAGGTGAGCTGGGGAAAAAGCAGTGCAAACACCAATGCCCGAAGACACCAGCTCCTGTGAGATTGGACATGCTGAATATGTCTAACTGTGCCTAATGGCAAGAAAAGCCAATGGTAATGTTATCCTATTGGCTGTTAGAAAAATAAAAATGCCAAGGTATAACCATGCATATTTAGAACAATAAAAAAATCAGGCCAATCATGAGAGAAAGCTTCCTGTCAATCCCATGTTTTAATACTACAAAAAGAGCTTTTATAGCAACTGTGGGAACACAATGTCCTTTTCAGCTTGTAAAACTACATTTGCAAAGCACTCTGAAAAAGTCTGTGGGTAATACCACAAACTGTCAAGAAGTGACATCTAAGTCCCTTTCTTCCTATTATTAACTTGTATAATACTGTATGTACTTGAGTAAACTTCGCTAAAAATCCTACATGAATGGGAGTTTGTGCAGAGTATTTCCACTTTGCTATGGAATAGATCACGGAACTCTCTCCATCCATCAAAACACGTGAGAAAATTATGCTTAATCCTAATTCTCTAGTTGGTGAGCTGAGACTTGGAAAAACGAGGCAACTTGATAAAGGCTGCACAGAGAAAAAAGAAGCTCACAGTCTGTTAGCCATTACAGGGGCTGCAACTGCACATGCCAGCTTTTGGGACACATCACATAGTGCTAGGGTGCAGAAGGTTGTAGACTTTTCTATATAATACATTTCAAAATTGTCAGAGATGTCTAGTGCGCTCACTGCAGCTGCAATGATGCTGTCTGATATGGCTGGAGGGGAAGGGAGCAGAGGTGCTGCAGAACAACCCTAAGAGACGAGGCAATGCCAGTAGCTGGGAATGATCAAATGTCCCTGCTAAACTCACAGAGCTACAAAAGGAGCTAATAGCTGACATTTTTAACACTGGAATTTTCAGGCAAGTAAAATCATAATTTTATCAGAATAGCGATATCAACATTGTATCATATATAACTCTTGGCATAAAAGTCCTGGTAGACAACAGAGCAGTCCTAGAAACTAGATACCTTTAAAATCCATGTCCCTTAAATAGGTTAAATCCCTCTAACACCTTTCATGGCAACATTTCTTCTGCTTAGCGCTCAGGCTTTCATTATGTTTGACATTTTATTTCCACTATTGAGTTGTCTTTTCCTTGTTTTTGCTCACTCACGGGGCATACTGGCCAGCCTACAAAAAAGTAATTTGAATGTTTTAAACTAGACTAATATATTTTGACTGTATCCTCTCTGACACAGAAAACTGTAATGCAGCCAGCTGTTCATTGTTACTATGTTAAATAAAGTAGAACTCCCTTGTGGTATTCCATATGCTAACAAGTGATGTAATGAAATTCTGGTCATGTGAAAATTCTGTCATTATACCACCCAGCAGCCCCCATGAGCACTCAGAGGCTAACAGACTTGCCTGAAAAGCCCCATTAACACATCCTCCTTACAAGACAGAACTGCAATTGGTTTACCCTGATGTGCTGCTTGTTTTCTGTGTGCTACATGCCCCGCTAGTACAAGTACACTTTTCTCTGTATTGGTGAAAAGGTGCACAAGACAAAGACAGAAAACTTTGTTAACATGATGTTATACATCTGTACACACAGGGTGTGAGGAGCTGATTACAAGAAATGTGATCTACAAGTGGCAGGTGGGACTGCTCAGGTGGGCAAAGATAGAGAAGGAGGGAGAGAAAGCCATGCAGGGAGAGAAGGAAGGTGCATCCTCTAAGAGACCATGGTGAAGTCAATTTAACAAGCTTGTCCTTCCTTCTTCCTTCCCTGCCTCCCTCCCCCCCTCCTTCCCTCGATAAATGTTGTACCATTTCAGTGATCCGGTTTCTAACACAAGCCCACACACAGCTGTAGGATCGCAGCTAAAGAAATTAAGAAATGCAGAGTGGGAGTGAGACCAAATGCCAACTGTTAAAGTTTTACATCAACACTGAAACCAGCTTTCATAGAGCTGTGCCTGAAAGTGTGAAAAAAGAAGCAAGGATAAGAATGAAGGAAAAGAAGTTGTTGAGCTTTACCTTAGAAAATGTGGCTACAAATAGAAATGTTAACCTTGACTTAGGTGATTCTGGGTCACCTCTGTGACTTACTCACATGAACCAAGGTGGCAAGAGGTACAGCTCAAATGGGCTGGAGGCAGCTGAGGAAGCAGGGAAGGAGATAAAAGCAAGCACAGTATTTTTACCAGGGGAGTTTTCAGACAAGAGAAACAAAATAATAGCAAACTCGATTTAAACTTTTAGAAGTTGCAGATGGATGCCCAGTTCTTCAAAGTAAAATCGACATGTAGGGTACCATCCAACCAGTCACATGCTGCACAGGAGACTTGGTTGTGGAGCTGAGTCCCTTAAGTCAGCCGATCAGCTATGGAAATTGGGCACTGCAGTACAAGTCTGAATTCCCTGGAGATGTACAAAGCAATAGTTCTGTGAATTATGCACTTCTGTTAGATTTGAAACATGTATCTCTAGCCCTCTTCAGAGCCCATACAACACACTTTCAGTGGGCAGCAGATGCTGTCTGGAAAGCAGTGAGGCAAAAAGGGGAAGGTTCTGGGCCAGCAGGGGAGCTGGGGAGAAAAGGACTGAGAGCAGCCATTCCCAGTAAGCAGTGGGGCTGCCAGGGCAATCCTGCACGATGCTGGGCTTTTTGGTCTATCAGAATAGGATCTCTAGAGCAAGAACAAGAGCATTGCATCATGCCTCACTGTTGGATGTCAGTCTCTTATCGGAAACTGAGATACTGGGAGATCCACAACTCTTCCTTTGCATGACCACAGTTCAGCACTGCTAGCAAAAGTGACGGCTGATTTCTCTGGTGAGAAGGATGTGAGTTGGTCTCCTGTCAAAATGAAAGGCAACAATAAGCTGAAGCATTGACAGAAACGGAAAAGTTTGAAATTAGAAGAAATCCTAAGCATGTATGAAGACAGCAAAGCTTTGTGCTGCACAAGGCAGAACTGTTTGAGAGTTACCTCCATTCCCCTGCACAAGGCAGCAGGACTGTACAGCCCAGAACATGGCCAGACACAGGTAGCAGCACATGACAATTAGTCTTATGCAAAGCCCCCCACTGGCACAGCTGTCCTGCTTCAGGCTCTGGAGGAAACTTGCTTGTAGCCAAAACAGGTATCTCTACTGTGCAATGCAGACATACCCCAAGAGCCACTATAAACAGGTTAAAGCAGCGTGGATGCATCTCTGACAGCACTGGGATGTGTTTCTTTCCATGATTCACAAAGGACAGGCAGAAACAATAAGTCAGCAAACACCAGTCCCACATAAGCTTGGCCTGATTAAGGTTTTCAGAGGAGGGATAAACTCTCATCTGAGCTTGAGCCTGGCTACGCTGCAGTTTTGTCTTGGTGTTTATCTGTTCTTTCCTAGAGAATTCACTGCAAAAATGTCAGTGGGCTTTCACTAGCAAGGATGGGGAGGAGGAAGAACACCATATGGCATTTCCCAAACGTGTTCACATGCCTTTCACATGTTTACATTTCTTGACCATAGTCTGAGCCCAACCTCAAGCTAACCTTGAACCTTGCAAACTAAATACAGCCCTGCTATGCAGCTGGAACAGGTGAGAGGCCAGATAACACTGAAAGAGCTTAATCCAGAGCCTTAAAAAAAGAAACAAAAAAATTACTCCTCAAAATCTGTGCTGCCAGAGCTACCCTTCTTGCTACAATGACAACTTTTTATTCTGGAAATAGCAGTGAAGTATGTTCACCACCAGATAGCATGGACGTGAATGAAACATCTTACAGTTTTATTGCCTAAATAGTGCACAGGATAAGGACACCTTAAGGACAGAGACAGACTGCTGACTCACCCACCCTTGCTTCCAGCTGAGCAATAGCCTTGGGGAACTGTGCAGCAGAAAAGCCATTATACAGACCTGCTCCTACTCCGTATTCTGCCTGAAGAAAATAAATAGATATTCCCTTCCTGTACCCTGGATGGTGTCTGCGAGCAGTGCTAAAGCTGTCCAACTCCCACAGAGCCCCGTCTATGCCCGAGCTCCCAAGAGAGCTGCTGACCCAATTGTAGCACCTGGGGGAATACTGTGTTAAAATTCCCATGGGGAGGTACGACTGTGAAGCTGCGGGCTGTGATCCAGGGTCTGAGCCTTCCTGAAGCAGTTTTATTTCTGCAGCATAATTAGTGATGTAAATGAATTGGCACTGAAACACCAATAAAACACTTCTTAATTCTTAACATGGCCTCAGACTGTTGAATCATAAAATACATATTCTATAATATTTATTTCCTTTTTTAATTCACTTTTTAAAAAACCAAACAGAACTCCACTCCCCACTCCCCCTGGAAGACAGATAATATTTTGTGAAGTATTTTGGCAGAAGACACAGATTACTGTATTTATTGGTGACATCATAATGAATTAAAGTAAAAGGGGAAAAATAAAGCTATTACAAAGAGGTCAAATTCCAGCCATTTGTCTGGAGTAAGGTTCAGTTTTGAAGTAATTTTTCAAAAGAGATTTTACAGTTACAGTTTATAATGAGGTTAATTTGAAACTGAATATGCTAATCATTGGTTTGATACCCTTGACACTGCAAATGTATTGCTTCCCTTGGTGTGATAATGTTACTTATAATCTTTCTTTTGCTACTCTGTCAAAAGAATAATTTCAATTTCAGTCAGAGGCTCTGACTTTCATATTCATGGAAGATTTTGCTGTTCCATTATCTTAACACTGGAAAAAACCGTCTCTGGATGAATCACAACAATTGGAGTTGGTAAGGATGGAAAATAGGATGCTGCCTGCTGAACACTACCCATTCAGGATTGCTGTGCATAGGGTGGGAGCCTTTCCAGAGAACTGAGCATGAATTCCACCTCATCTAAGTTGTTGGTCAGTTTGTTTTGGGTTTTTTTTATTACTTATTTTTTTCTGTGACTTTTCTGGTATCATTTATAGAACAACTCTCAGGAAGTAATGAGTTTAAATATTTTCAGAATTTTCAGGTTTCATCACCTGACTTTGAAGCACATATAAATTCTACAAGGCAGAAAAAGTGAAAATAATGGTTTGCCTTCCACCTGTAGGCCACTGAGCTGAATCATGCTGCCTTTTAAGAGTTGTTCAGCAGCATACTTGAGTGGTGCTTACCCCTTCAGTATATTTCCTAACTGAGAGTTGTTAACAACAACTCTTCTGTCTAGCCCTACACAGCCCAAGTCCTCTGGCAGAGCTTAAAAAGAGAGTGAGAATTGAGAGGCAGCAGCCCTAACACAGATGTTTACTATTCAATTAATTAACTCTGTCAGTGTTAGTCACTGACACATTCAGCTCAGAGAAAGGAAATGCAGGAGGGGGACAACATAACAGAAAAAGAGTCAAAAAAATGAACCCATTTTAATATTAACGGTGCAGAAAATAAAATGAAGATTTCAACCCAAAACCTGTGTTCTCTGCCCACAACTCAAAACTGACAAAACCACCCTGCAGTACTGTGGTTTCCATGTTTGTTCTGAAACCCAGCACACACAGAAGCATTACCATGGAGCAAGTCCTGTGAAGACCGAGGGTGAGCAGTCTTCCTTACTCTCCTCACACAGCTCGGTGTATGTTCCTGCTCACAAGGCTTCACCACTACACAACTTCCCTCTTTTCCCATTCCTGCCCAACTCACAGGAACCTGTGACCACCTATGAATTAGCCAACATCCCCTTCCACCCAACTCTTTTCAGAGGTCTGGTGAAACACATGGGTGTACATGGAGGAACTGCTTTCCTGTTGGGTGTTTTACTGTCTGGACCAAAGTGTTCTGAGCTGCTGCTTCTTAAACTGTGAGAAAATAGCTAATGCAATACAATGGCTATCTCCACCCTAGAGCCTGTGGTTTTCCAAAACCACAAACTGACTATACGGCAGCCAAGTTCCCTAATTTTTTTATATATATTTCTGTATGTGTGTATATATTTATATTTATAGATTTATATGTGCATTATAGCATATTTATACTCACTAAATGTGTAACGGATGAATCTCCTGACTTATACACAGAAGACGTCGGTGTAGGCCAGTTTGGATGCAGGATACAGTTTGGATAGAGAACTCCGAGAATTTTGTTGAGAGGAAAAAACATCAAAAATATCTCTGTTACATAGTTAAACACACTTATGAACTCTGCCTAACCAATTACTTTTGTACATTCGCTTGAAACTACAGCTGCAAGCTGTACAAAGGAAATGACGACGGGATATAAAGGACTAGGGAATATTCAATATTTACTAAACAAAGTTCTTACTTTAAGCATGTGTTCAGTCATGCCATAAGTATTTGACAGAAACAGCTCTCTGTGCCTGGACAGTTCAGACAGTCATTACTGTCATTTTGCAGTGCACATGCAATAAATCACCTTGCATTAAAGGTACATGCAATAGCTGACTTTGTCCTCCCCTCTTAATGATGAATTCAAGCCAGAAAGGCTCTGGCAAGCCAAAAGGCATTGATTAAATATTAGAACAAAACCTGGAACCCTGAAAGACCATGAACATTTTAAGAAATTCATTTCATACCTTAGTTGTTCAAAGGAACTCTCTTCAAAGCAAGAATTTCCAAGCTCAGACTTGAAGACAGGTTAAAATCACACCAACTTACCAGCTTGCTGAAAGGGATTTTACAACTTCATCTGACTTCTTGGGTGACTAGAGAGCAGTTCAGAACATTTTTAATATCACCAGACGAGAGTTGTTCCTTTAACACAATGTGTTACGTCTTCTCCTTGGGAACTGAAGAAAAGGGCTATTGTAAAACATTATTATTTATGAACTGTGTTATGGTGTTTGCCAGATGACTGTGCAAGGGGCCCCATGTCTAATCAAGCTGTATAGAGCTTAAACACTGTAGTGACAGAGTGCCACATTTTGGGAGCCTTTAGTCTGCAGAGGCAAAAGGTTGGAGCTGATCACCCCTGTTGGAGATGGCCAACAGTGATTAAATTACTTGTCCAGCTTCAGAGAGTGAGATCTGCCATAAAGCAGGAAACTAAGCTCAGATATCCTGAGGCCCATGGTTGCACCCCTGACGTGCTGTGACTCACAGTTAACTCATGGTTGATTAACGATAATTAGGATTTCAGTTATGAGGGATCACCCACCTCCTCTGCGCTTTGCATTTTCTAGGACCGTTTAAGTGGTCACATTTTACTGGCACTCTTTTTTGTAGAAATTACATTTGAGGCCCAGATATCTAAGAATCTGCAGACATCTTGGTTCACAAAAGATGATAAAAGACATGAGAGAAGACCGATAACTCCCTGCCACTCATCCGAGCCACTGCAAGCAAGCAGCAGTCCCAGATCTGATAAGATTTATATGAAAAGACCTTTGATTTGCCAGCTGTAAATGTGGGGAAACTGTGATTTCTTTGCAGTAGTCCTTGACAAGAGTGAGAGCTATAGTCCTAGAGTAAATTATTTGCTAACTCCTTCAAAGTAGCCTCTGTTGGAGGGGGGAAGCTCCGGTGGTCCTACATTTATGATGGACTTGTTTCTGCTTGCAGGTTTTGTGCTTTCATTTTATCAGGATCCTCTGCCATCATTGCATTTCCTGAATTTTCCCATCATTGATTTACTTATTTGTTCTGATATGTCCCTACTTTTCTCAGGTGCTGCTTATGCAGCCATTTGAGTAAACTGTTAAGCAAACTGGATCAGTGTAAAAATAGGTTTTCTTGCTTCCCAGCTACTAATATGGGTACCAGATTGAAGAGAATCACAGAGACAAAAGAATAGTGGTAAGTCAAGCTTTTTGCACCTTTTGAACATCTTTGTAATGCATCTTGTTCTCCTCTTACCTTCACAGTTCAATAGTGAACTCTGAAATAGATCTTCCTTGTTCAAGTAAAGCCTGACTCCTGTCTAAGACAGCAGTAAATTTTACACCTCTGCACTTCCCATTCATTCCAGAAACACTATAGCCTTCTCTGAGCTGGCTGCAGATCTTCCTTCCTCCCCCACCCAGCTGGAAGTTGCAGGAGCAAAAAGTTGTAATATTTCGTTTCCCTGCAAGTTTTTTAGTGCTGCTTATCTCTGGAAGGGGTTTGATCTTTTCCTGCTTTGATTAGAAGATGACCCAGATGGGAAGGCACTGTTATTTTGTGCCATCGGCAGCATTTCTAATTTGTTCAAGTGGACAGCCCGCTAGATTCTCACTAGGTGAGAATTTATTGTAGGAGGCCTTAAGGTATAGAAAGCAACAAAAAGAGCTGTATAGTATGTGGCTAGCAAGCCTTACCGGAGTCATTGACTTCAGGTGTGCTTGACATTTCTGTCCAAGGAGCCCAATCATTACTCCGTAGTTAACTTTCTCTTTTATGATCTCATTTTTCCTTCTAACTGTGAAGAGGAAAGAGTTTTGCTCAATCCTACCAGCTTGTTCCAAAGTCAGGGGAGACTACATCCAGTATTGAACAACACAACAACATGTCAGGAAAAATAAATGAAATGGCTTTGTGGTGTCAGTTTGTGAAGAAATGAGATGAAATATTTTTTCCATGCGTCGAATGAGCCCAGACAGAATCTGTCTAGATACTAGACTCACTACAACCTGCTTGTAGCATTTTTGGAGGAATGAACACTATTTTATGGCAGACACTCAACCCTGCTACACACTCTGAAAAATACTCCCTTTTCTCAGAATAAAATTCCTTCATAGCTAGATAAAACAGAAATAGAGTGGAAGTTATTTTGTAGAGTCTTCTGGAACAGCAGAACACTTTAGTTGTGATTCTATACAGCATTCATTTCTAACTCCTCTTGAATCAGAACTAAATGAATAAATCCCAATAAAAGGAGGATTCAAAAAATCAAGTGCTTGTTCCAGGTGACCTCATATGTTGGAGAGCAAGTTCTGGGTGACTGTGGGTTACTGGAAGTCTATTCTGGCTGGAAATATATGTGAGGTTTTTTTTTTCTCCAGGGCCAGGATGAAGCTAGCTTAGCTTCTACTAAGCTGATTTCAGGTAAATACATATTATTTAAGCCTTACATTTTCAGTTTACAGAAAGTTCAGATTGTTACTCACTAATTAAAAGCAAACAAACAAAACCAAACCACAAATACACAACAAAAAACCCAACACTCCCCCCAAACAACAACACACACACAGAAAAGAAACCCCCAAACCCAAATGAACAAGAAGTCCATGTTATTCCAGGGAGGATCATCCATGTGTAAAACGTGCATTTTTTCTGTCTTTGACCTTCCCACATTCCTGTGAATTTCATTTACTATTAAACCACTGTCAAATAGGAGCAACAGCATTTTCTGTAACTTGCAGCCAGTCTCATTTTAAACACTGAAAATATCAGTGTCCAGCTTAAGGACAGCAAATTGAGCATGAAGAAGAAACTGCCAGACAAGCTTTATGTGCAGAGTCTCACAGTGTCCTTGGAGGCAAAAACAGTATTTTAAAGAAATAATTTTTCTTAAACAGCCAAGAATTCTTGAGTTTTCATTCACAGCTTCTAAAATATACGGACATTAACACTCATAAAACTGCTTATTCCAAAGCTACGTTCCACATACTAGAAAGACTGTTTATTCACAGCAATTACTGAAAGCACCACCCATTCTCACTGTATCTCTCAGGCCACAATCACTGGTGTCAGATGTGTTTTTACTGACGAGACTGTGGAACTGGTAAGCAGAGAGCTTTCCCACCCTTCCCTTCTCCCAAGCATTTGACAAGCTGCAGTTTCAGGGTGGCCACACCCTGCTTGTTATTGTTAAACTGAAATATTAAAGGTGGGTTCTTTTATATTTTCCTTAGCCTTTCACCTCTGTTTAAAATAGAGTGCATTCAAGGGACATCTGTGTTACTGGCAACACCATCACATGAAGGAGCTTTCTATAAATAGCATCACTACTAAATAAACGGCTGGAGCACAGCACTCACCAGCACGATGAAGTCAGTATTGTATTATTTATTCTTAGTGGATCTGATGGCTAATAAATAAAGTATTTATTTATTTTCATTTTGAAATAATATGGTCAAGGTGCAAATAAAATTAAAAAGTAAGAGTCACAAGATGTGCTGCCAAAATTGCTAAATTTCTTGGGAGACACTGGCAAAATGATTGATATCTGCGTTCAACAAGGGCTCCTGAATTTTTACACATACGGTTTTTATAGGTCATTTTTCAAAGTGTTGTTTCTCATCTGTTATCTCTGTGGTTTTCAGCTGTAAAGTGGGGTTAATAACACTTAACTAGTTCACAAAAATATTGTGATGGTGAAAATATTAATGTGAGTAAAATGCATTAAGTTTCTCTGACTGAATGAGTCACTACATACAGAAATGATTTCAGTTTGAGATGTTTGGCATGTGAAGCAGCAAGGTAAATACCAAATCATTTTCTTCTGTTCTCACAACTGAAAAAATTACAAACTTTATAAAACAGAGGCCAGACTTTCAAAGAGCTATGGAAAAATCTATCCAAATATACATTCACAGCTTTATGTAGACACGCCTCAAACCAGTCCTAAATTTGCCTGCTAAGGATTGTTCAAGGACTCGTCAAATCTGTGATTTGCTGGTGAAATTCAGTAAATTACTAGTTTTCTAAATTACTAAAGTCACTAACTAGGTAAACCTAGTCTGATTGTTCATGCTCTGAAGATATGATTGCAGTGAAGAAAGTCTAATTTAAGCAAAGAACATGATAAGAAAAGGGTTTGTCTGAGAGAAACAGGGACATGAAAAAAGATCATAAAAAGATGTAGAAAGTGGTAGCAGACGTGATTTCACCAAGTGGACTCAGTAACAGCAAACCAATTACGGAAGAAAATCTATAGAATTGATTACATTAGTACATAATTTTTCTATTCCTAAAACATCCTGTGTAATGTAATGAACATGCTAAAAGAAAAGAATGTAACTTTTTTTTCCCATTACATGAAGGAGTTAAAAGAGCTTCATAAGCCACATGTAAGAAAGTATTAGGTACACAGACTTTCCAAGCATAAAGTCTACAGTCTCTATTACATTCCTATTTTATGCTAGAGGTTTAAAATGTATATGGCATTTCTCTAAGGGAGAAACCCATTCAGTTGAAAGTGATGAGCATTTTGTTAGAAGATTTATATGTATCAAAGAACAGTCCTTGGAAATACACATGCATTGAAGTTGAGATGCCTGTCTGAAAACTGGACCCACCATTCCCAATTATCTAAGTTTTGCCGTGCTCCAAGGTTTTCAAAGTAGACCCAAAATACTGACCAGTTTTCTTAACTTTTTCTTTCCAAATCACTCAACATCTCTTAGAATAAATTCACCCAGAAAAGCCTAAGAAAGAATAATCAGGAATGAATAGAGAACAAAACAAGAAATATCTTTTTGCCACCATGCATACATTACTTACCTACACCCTACAGTACTATGTGCAGCTCTGGTCCCTTTTCTTCTGAATCAGTCATTGGGAATAATGCCATGTGTCATTAAATATGAAGTGATATTTGTATTATTTTTCAGGACTGATTGACTAAGATCTTAGGTTTTTCTTATTGAGATGCATCATTAAAATATTGAATGCTGAAATCAGTAAGGCTGGAGGAATACAATTGCCAAGTAAAACAAATCAGAATTAAATGTACATTTCCACTGTAGAGCTCCCATGAGTTGGTATATGAGCCTTAGGAGAGGAGTAGACAGGTTAGGTCTCACGGAGACTTATTTCCTTTGGCTGGTAAACAGCTAATCATTTTTTAGCATGGCTCTTGTTTCAGATATCACATTCTATGTGACTGCCCTTATGTTCCCCTCCTTTAAGTATTTTGAGTTTCTTTCATATACAGCAAGGTCTTCTGATTCAATACCAGTTTTTTGCTTAGAATAAGAAGGCAGTCTGCTGTGTAGTATATTAAAGGGAAACCAAATATTTTTGGTGACAAGTCATCACCTAAGGGTTCAAGCTGACCCTACACTAATGATTGTTATCCTATCCTGTATTCCCCAAGCCATATGGATTTTTGATTAGAGTGCAACCACAGATTTGCATAATAAACCAGTCACTCCAGTAAAACACCAGTAATGACACAATCAGACTTGTAACTTGTGCTGCTCAGCCATCAGTTAGAATCTACAGGGAGCTGCAGTACCCCAGGGAAGAAGGGTGAAGCAGACACTGTCTCCTCCAGAACAGCCTCACAGGACTGAGGACAGCAAAGCTTGCACCTTCTCTTTTAAGTTAAGCTGATTGACTGTCAGCTTGTTCTCTGGCATGACTGCAAAAACTGATTTAGAGGCACTCAGCAAAAATGACTGTTCAGGAGCAAAATTTCATGGGTTACCTTGGGCTGGAAGTACAAGCTCCAGCTGTGATTGACTCTTGCAAACTTCTCGAGGATGCTGGACTGTGGTGAGAAGCTGATTCTCCTTACCCTCTCCCAGAACTGTACATTTTCCAGCATGCTGGTCTTCTGAGGAACTTCAGTGGGGTAAACCTGCGCTGCCAGCTATGAAAAGAAGGTGCCAATCATTTTAAAATTTGCCTTTGCAATTACAATTACCTTTTGATTCTTCTGAGCCTCTGGTTTGCTGGCCCTGGGCATCTGTACCCGTTCAGGCTGGGGGCAGGTCACTGTCCTAACAAGAGCACCACTCACTCGGGAGGGCATTTGCTCAGACCCACAGCATTATGTTCTGAATTTCACGCCTAACAGCCACCCACTCAACAAAAATCAATATATCTACCCCAAAAATTCCCAGTTCATTTGTGTGATACCTTCACCACTCCATCCAGGTGCCATATGGTATTCCAGTGGCTGATCTGGATTTGCAGGCCGTGTCTTAATAGCTTTGCACTACCACACCTATGAAAAGCAGTAATATGGCTGTAACGAAGCATGTCATATAAGCAGACTGATTAGATAAAATAAAGCACTGTGGATGTCTAAAATGCAACCCAAACACCATATTTCGATTACAGCTACGTGCGTGTGCTAAGGCAGATGCTGAAATACCTCAGACACATCCTGGCTAAATAAGCTAACACTACTGGACTGTTGCGTAATAGGTCAAGAGATTCCACAACATTTCTTGAGATACATTATTAAGTGTAAGGTTTTAGGCAATGATATCACATGAGAACAAACAGGGATATGGACAAGACTTTAAAAAAATCAGCTTTTCAGTTTTAGGAGAAATCCACTAAGACAGTTACGCATTTCATACATGGAGAACTCTCGTGATTTACAAGTATACAGTAGAAACCAAGATATTTAAAAGAGCAATTCAAACTTCTCAAACTATATTTAGTGTTCATAAAGATTGCTACAGTATATGGACCTGTTTCTTCCATCAGTTAAATTCATGTTACTTTCAAATAATGGCTCCCTTTTCTTAGATTTAATAATCTTGGGTTTCTACTAACTGAACTTCCATTGAAACAGAGCAGTGTCTAAAAAGTAGACTGGCACAGATACTTATTTGCATTAAAATTTTCATTTTCCCACTTTGCTTCTTTATGCACAGACTTCTCTTGATTCATTTTTTTATTTCCCTCTTACCTGGCTCTGCCTGCATTTTCATTGATTTTATTTTATTTTGTTTTGCTTTTTCTTTTAATCTCTCTGAAACTTAATGAAAACATGCTGCATTAAAGGAGACTTGGAAATATCGTAACAGGATTGTGCATCTCAAACATAAACACATTCCTTTTTCTACAGTTATTTGATACCTCCCTCTTTTCTAAAAAAAATCCTTAAAAAACCAATCATACTCATAGAGTACCTAAGAGTGTCTGTCTCTGTGGGCCAGTAGCTTTATTTTAAATTGTAATGTCTGAAAACCTGACAACAGAACTACCTGGTTCTGTATATACAGAATGGTCATTCATGAGTTTATTTATTTAAGCATACACACAAAAAAACACACACATGTTTTAGGAGCTACTTGTTAACTAAATATAACTGCTGCTAGAGTCTTGTGCCAACAAAAATTAATGTTAAAAAATTCAGCTGACAAGCTTAGAATCTTCGCACAGCTTTCTTTAACACAAAATACAGATGCTGCAGCAAGATCTTCAGACCAGCTGCATCTTGATGGTGGGAATTACATTTTCAGTGCACTGTTTGGGAGGTTGGCTGCACGACCTCCATTCATAAAGAACAGTATTACTGCTTTTTAATAGCATTTTGAGGGTTTATAGGTTAAAGTAATGAAATGCAGCTTTTGTTGTGGAGCAAGAACAAAATATTGTACTCTGAATATATTCATATTTGTTGATTAAAGATAACAAAATCAGATCAACATTCGACTATTGTCTTTTTACAATGGTCAGAAATTTATGTCGGAATTGAGGAGAGGTTGCCCAGACTCTTACAGATCTGATTCCATACAGGAAACATAAAAGTTGCAAGAGGAATCAAATGATTGCTTGACAGGGCAGTCAGGTCACGAAACAAAAATGCAACAGGAGAACTTTGCCTTCAACAGCAGTCCTGGATCAGTCAGGCTGCAATCACACTTAGCATCAGAGGAAAAGCACTCCGATGACAATATTATGCTCAGGGCAAACTTATTTAACCTACTCATACAAGTCAGTATTTGACACTCTGTTCTAGCAGACAGCACATTAATCATGTGTATCTGACACCATTCATGAAGATTCTCAGTTGACATCTATTACCAGTGCATTACATTTACTTTATGGCTCCCTACAACTTGGAAAAGAGTAAACTGCATTTGCTGATGTTATACAGCTATTTCTGCAGTTTAACTTTTGGACAAACCCCAAAACTTTCACAGCACCAAATCCCAAATTACTTACAATCAAGTACTAGCTCATCTGGGAACTACTGAAAAACATTATTTCAAATAAGAGCACACAGAGCTCAGCTGATGTTTGTCAGGCTATCAAAATCAAACCAAAAAGAATTCTCTGAAGAATGACATAACATTAACAATAGTTTCAATATTAACCATCAACATCTGGTTTTGTTACATCTTCTGTTTCCAATACAAGAAAAGGCAAAACCACCATACCATACCTGCAAAGCCTGTTTTCTGTGCCATCTAAATCCAACAGAAGGTGAATGGGGTTTTTCGACTGTGTCAAAGAGGCGAGCAGAGAGGAAGTGAAAACAGCCACACAGCCGCATTCACCGAACTCACTATGAGAAAGGACAAGAGCCACTTCTTCTTAAACAAGGTGATGCCCTCAAAAATCTGGCATCTGATAGCTAACCTGCAGGCAGCCAACTTAAACACCCGTATGCCAGACAAAACCAGCTGTCTGTGCATCTCTGCCAGCCCCATCTGCTCAATATACCTCCTAGCAGTGGGCTGAGATCTTTCGGCGAATACCCAGTTCAAACACAAGGTTGTTTGGTGTTTTCCTTCCTTTTCTCTACTCTTCCTTAGGATCTTAATTTTCAAAGCATCCATTGATAAACTACAGTGATACAACTACCTTTATTATCACCAGTAGCTGAACATCACCTCCATTTTAATTGATTACTGTAGAGATATAAGTAACACACACACTAAATGAGTTACTATTAAATTGCTGTTGCTTTCATCATTCATAGACACATAAACACTGTTACTCAAGCTTTTGACAAAATAATTGTAAATTAAGGATAAGATTATGTTTTCACACAATTAGTCTATCAAAGGATTCGAGAAGGGATTCTATAAGGGACAACAGAATTTTCTTTTGGCTGTGTAAAAATAAGTTAGCTTCTATGGAGCACACGTATATTTCACACACACACAGAATGGATAGACAAAAGGGATTGTATAGGTGTTGCACTCAGGAAGGAAAAAATATTTAAGTTGCCTTTCTTTTCATCTCTTGCAGCTCCACAGTTACACACACAGCTGTTATTAACAGTATCAGAGTCCAAATTTGTATCAAGGGAAGAAATGCCACCCCACCCTCGCTTCTCAGCACAGAGGTTTTCAAATCCATCCTCACAAAATGAAATTTTCCCAACTATTAATAAGATATAGGTGGATTTGTTGTTTACATGTGTAGCAGTAGCTGCAGAAAACCCTCATCAAAGTCCCACAAAACCAAACTTTGCAAGCAGTCTCTGTATCAGGCTTGAACATAGTACCCCATTTGTTCTAAACACACAACAGGATTTATTTCTCTCTTCCTTGCCTATGGACCCACTTTCTCCTTAGTTTCCAGGTTGCTCCATCTGTTTTGCGAAGCATGTAGATGTTTGTCAGCATGAAGGGTGTCACTTGGAAAGACTATTTATAATAATTTTAACCTCTTTTATCTCTCATCCTGCTCATTCCTGTGTTACTATTTTGAAGGAGAAGGAGGTGTTAAGTTTGTACAGAAAGTGTACTGTGTCTGAAGAGGTATGACTGCGCATTCACCTTTGAAAAGTTCCCAACACCTTTGCTCTCTATTTGCTGGGTGCAGGGAAGCTTCTTTACACAGTGAAGTCTTGGTTCACTCTTTGTTCATGTAGACAATCTATTTTCAAACTGGTAAAGCTGAACTGGTGCTACACAGGATGTGCCTGATCAGGGAGGCTAATACAAACCAGCAGGACACTTTCAGCATTGTGTTCATTCCCTTTATATGATGTCACCCTACTGCTGTCTGAGGGGGGAGGTGAATGGATTTACAAATTACTTTTCTAAAATTTATAGGCAAATTACATAAACTGATTTAAAATTCTTAATTTAAGTATATTTTCCAGTGCAAAATACATAAGAGGAGGTAAGGTAGAACATCCTCACTCCTTTCCTAGCTTGGAATTGCTTGCTGTAAATTTTGTGGGTGTCCATGAACAGCAATTTAAATATGGAAGTTTACTTTTAAATAAGGTGATGTCAAAAAGATTTTGGAAGTGAGTCATTGTATTAGTTAATTCTACAGTACCTTTGTAAGTATGCAGATGTCATTCGGGATCAGTGTAAGCTCTGTTTATGCTGTGGGATAGCGTTTCTTTTGTATGGGATAGTCTGAAATAATAAGTATATTACCAGGAATTTATTAGGGTTAACTATTTTACTGATAGGGATTCACATGTCTTTAAGCCTTGCTGATTCACTTTCTCCAAAAAAATGATGGGGTGTAGCAAAGGAACATTCACATTTTTTTGAAGGAACAATTTACACAGAGTTTTGAAGTTTTCTATGTATTATTTAATGGTTGCACCTTCTTAGCAGAGAATGCTATGGGATGCATGTCCCATGGATGTGTACCATCTTTCAGAAATATTATGAGAAACAGTACCTTTCCAGAGAAAGAAGAGGAGGGAGGATCACCTTGGCATGCCTTTACCAGCCCCAGAGTTCCTGGAGCTGTAGGATCTTTAAATCTCTCGTCCCTAAAACTAAACCTAACACACACCACTAGCCCTAACCACTGCCACAAACACTACTTTAAACACTGCCCTAACCAGACTCCTAAACTATGCTAAACACTACCCTTACCAATGAACATAACCACAACCCTAACCACTACCATGAACACTTCTGTAAACAGTACCCTAACGCTAACCCTAACCCAATACCATGGGTGCTCCAGATCAGAAAGATGTAAGAGCAGCAGTGTTGGGACCCTGCTGGGATCATTTTGGCATTCTTTTTCCTGCCTCAGTGTTCCTGTAGATGTAGGATATTTGATTCTCTCAACCCTATGATTAAGCCTAACCCTCAACCTAAACCTAGCCCTACCCCAAACCCAAACCCAATACCATGGGTGGTCCAGATCAGAAAGCTGCAGGAACAGCAACACTGGGACCCTGCTGGGATTGTTTTGGCATGCCTTTTCCAGCCCCAGTGTTCTTGGAGCTGCAGGATATTTGACTCTCTAGACCCTAACACTAATCCTAAGCCTAACCCTAAGGCTAACCCTAACCCTAACCATTAGAACTGCTACCATAGCTTGTCTTGATAGAATCACTCCCTCAAAGTGAGCGATGATTCTCCAGGCTCAGTCTTAGCAGAAAACTACAGATAGGACATTGTGGGACTAAGGTTCTTACCCACAGGGATGGGTTTCGTGGTGGGTTTATTTGTGTGGCTGTTTGTTAGGGGAAGGGGTATCATCTGCATCTTAGAGCTTGGATTCATGAAAACCGGTACCTTATTTTGGGATAGCTGCAGTGTGTCTTCCTCTGGCTCCTCCTCTCTCCAAGACTGCTCTACTGAAAAGTGTCACCTTAGGTCCTGGAAGAGACAATGCTTCATGGCTATTTACAACCAACCCTGCTCATAAAAACACAGCATAAATTTCATGTTCAGCCTGGTTCTAAATGCTGATGGCTTATCAGCTGCACAACACATCAATAAGGAAGGGCAGCAGCCATTCCAATGTGAGCTGTGCCCCAAATACCAAAATCTCTGATGACTTTTATATTCCTTTTATGGCTATCTAACCATGGATATACAGTCCTTTCTTCCTTTTATTGCTGTTTTTTTTAAATTAAAATATTTGAGGTTTAAAACAAATGAATATATTTTATAGGAAATTATCTTTGTTAGTGGTACAGAACTGCATTACTTGCTTAACTATGGATTGATCCCATTGAACGTGAGCTGGCAGAACTTCTAACAGTAAGGTGCTTCTGGGAAGTTCTGTTGTCTTTAACTACATCCAAACCAGAGGTAAAAAAACCCAAATTATTTTCAATTTGGACTCAAAAGCAAAACTATACTCTTGAATTCACATCGATTATCAAAAATGGGGGATGGAAAATGGTTCTGAGTAGGAGAATACATCTCAAGTTCCTTTCTATTTTTAAGTAGTGTTTGCCCTATTTGCTACTGTCAGAATGTCAAGAACTCAAACAGAATATTCACATCGAGGTCACGGTTCACCCATCTAACTACTGATTTGTGTGAGGGAATGCAAAGAATTTAATACAAGCTGCAAATTGTTCCATTTCCCTTAATTATTTTCCCTGTGTTGGCTACAGTTCTTTGGTGGGTGTTTGTTTTTGCAACCATAGTGATGAGATATATTTGCTGGCTGCAGTCAAAATAATTCCAAACATTTATCTACTGGCATGGTTTTTTATTCTGAAAATCCAGACATTTGCCTGCTTTACACCCGAAGGGTGGGAATTTGGAGCCTATACTCCCAAAATAACTCTTACATTATTTTTCAAAATCAGAGCAAGAGTTTTGGGGGTTTTTCATACGTTCCCACAAAAAATCATGGTCACTGCTCACACCAACACAGAGCTGCATCCATTTAAAATTTTCTTATTATTCCTTTCTTGAGAAAAATCCCCAGATGATCTCATTTAAATTATAAATATAAATATTCTTCAGAGCAGATTCCCTTATAACATGTGTGCAATAAATCACTTTTCCCACAGTGCTGCTCTGCTACTACTCCTCTTGGTGGGAAAAACTCACAGTATATGATTTGACAAACTGCTGACAAAACCAGCTTCATTTTAGAACCATAAAGGAATCACACGCTCACCAGGAGATCGTAGTTAACAGGCAGAAGTGTATTTAAAAGCATGTGTGTACATGCATATAAATACACATTGGCTAGTTGACTTCATTGACCTTGAATGCCAGCAGTGATTTTGACAGATCCATACTGGTGACAGCTCTGAAGAACAGGGTTTAACCCCCTGTGATTAGTTCGGAGGCTCTGATTACAATTTTTGCTGGAGTTATGAGTGCTAGCAGGATAGTGACCTTTTCAGCTGCTGAAGTCAAAATCCATGAAAGACTGTGAATTGAAGCCTTCAACAACTGCTGCTCACAGGACAGTAAAAACTGAACTTCATGACTGCTTGTTCTGCTACCCCAGACTGGGGTGTCTCAGGGCAGGAACACTGCCCAGCTGCCACCCCTCCCACTGGCCTGACAGCATCTAGGAGAACAGGCTGAGAGCTGGAAGCAGGAATCTCTTTAGTTATGCCAGCATGAATTGGCAGAGCTTGGGATTCCAAGCACGTTGTCACATGAGCAGGCCTTATTCTCAGAGCTGGAATAGCCCCATTGATTCAGTGTATCCAAAGTAATTGGATTATTAAACAAAAGTAAATTCTATCCTCCTGTTTTCTCTACATCACTTCCTCTTCACATGTGCTGCTTTCAATTCTGTTTTCAGAAAGAGACCATGGCTGCAATATAACTACGCTTAGAGTGTAACCAGCCAGTTAACAGTGCTGGCAAGCTGTAGGCTGTGGAGGGCTGAATATGTTGGTAAGAAAGGAGGGAGATACTTGATTTGGGAAAACATCAGTAGTTAATACTGTTTCAAGTAATTCTGGGCAAGTACCCATCTATTTGAATGTAAAAAATTGTCGCAGAGCAGTGGTTATTTTGCCAACACTTTCCAGGAGGTGCTCTAAGACAATATTGGAAGCAGCAGAGGACTAAAGATTCTAATTTTTTGTCAAATTACAAAATGAGATTGATTGTTGAAAGGAAACTAAGGCACAATCTCGCATAAACTGGAATCAGCAAAATACCCTTTGTCTCTGGCACACAGTTTGAATCCAAACCGAGGGCAGAGATGATTTCAGGGCTTCAGCCGCTTCCCTGACTGACAGCTTTCCAACATATTCACTTTCCGTCATGAAGAACACGCTGTCACAATGACTCTGAAGCAGCCTTTGTGCAGGACTGAGGGTAACAATACAGCATTGTGGAAGTAATTTGTTTCCTTTTCATTAATGAAGATGTATAGGACATGAAGTACTGGTCACTGACTTTTCATCGTTTCTGTTAGAGGAGATGGCATCTGCTGTTCCCAATTTAAGCAGGAGTTGAGATGACAGTCAGAGCAGTTGATGTCCTCTAGGATGGGTGTTGCTAGAGGGTATTATTGTTTAAAAATAGTTTCTAAACAAAATGTTGTAGGAGGATAAAAGTTCAGTTGAAGTTGGGCAGTGGCCAGCTTGGGTTTCACGGAGTAATTGCTAATTGTGTAAGCTCTGCCCAGTGCTCTATTTACCAAGGATGTTTTGCCCATTTTAGCAGAGGTGGGGCTCATTTCCTTAACAGACACAGAACAGAGCTGCAGTCTGCTCTGTATCCTGCTTGACAGAGCATGCTCAGATCCTTAGGCATTCATAAAACGTAAAACTAACTTCTCCCCCTCCTTACTAAATAGTGAGCTCACATAAAAGGATCAGGATGGCCTTCAAATTCAATATTTACCTTTTCTTACTTGTATATTTCAGAAGCATTCATGGTCAAGTTCAAATCAGTGCTTGCCCCAGTTAATCCTTCCTGTCAGACCTGGTTTAAAGGCAGCATTCCCAGTATTCCATTTTGATCATTAAGGCGTGAGAGCAGTATAAGAAACTGAATGCCCAGTCCCTGCCTTGAGTTTGTTCAGTAACTCCTCACAATTACCAGCAGTACAGCAATACGTGGTTGCTGACACGAGCAAACTTCAGTTCTGACTGCAGTCAGAGGAAAGCTAAAATTTATTTAGTACCAAAACTTGCTGTGGGTTACAAGCTTAATGGTGGATATTAGTGCATTCATGTAAGTGATTTACCTCATATAACAGCCACTAGCTGCAAAACCACAGAGTATAAAAGTATCAGATTTTTGTTAATGAGCTCTTGTCTCCTTCATTATAAAACTGACCCAAGGCTGAATCAAATAAAGAAGTTTTTTTAAATAACCTAAAACTTAAAGCATGTGGTATCGGATTGAAGGAATGGTTTTAGGATGCTCAGAGTTCTCTGCCAAGCATTCAGAAACTACAGCCACACTTCTGTAAATCAGTGCCAGGTCAGAGGATTATAATTATCATTTACTATGATTATTCCTCTCATGCAACATTACACTGGTAATTGCTGCTACAGTTGCAGTCAGGGCACCCATTTGTACTTCCTTATCTTGTAAACACCACATTCTTAGAAATTTTTCAGATGTTGTGAGGTATTTATATAGTGCCATGCTAAATCAGAACACCTGAACAAGTACCCTGAGCCTGTGACATGGAACTGGGTAGGCACTGGATGGCCCACATGGAGCTGCATAGCTGCATTACACATAGTGGTGCTGGAGTTAATTATGCCTGCAACAGCAGTCTGAACTCCGGATTCCTCAGCCTTTTCCAACTTACATCTAGAACATGTAAAACATTGTATGAGTCTATTTGTTTAACAGGAGTATGACCCACATACCTCACCCTTATAAACAAGGAGAAAAGAGCTGGGTACATGAGTCTTTCACTTTTAACAATGACACGGTGCTGGAGAAGGCTACAGATACCAAATAAAGCAATTCCTTGCACCCTGTCCCAAATCTGAGTCATAGCCCTTGGGATCTCAAGACCTCTGAACAGTATTTCCTTTGCCTGTTGTCTTTAGCTTATTAGCACACCCATCTGACTGAAGGAGACTGCTACTGATTGTGTACCACCTCCAACAGTAAGTCAGGGTGGGTCCTGGGGGGAAGGATGTATGAAGTGCCTTGGAGGAGAAACACTGCAGCCAAAACTTTAAGCAATATCGTTCCCCAGGGTTTAAACTCACTGAACTGCATGTCAGTGCTTGAGAATGTGGTGCACCTGCTGAATAGAGAGGACATCCAATTGGGCAAAATTTGTAGAAAATCAGAAAAAAAATCCTAACCTCTAGGAAAAGTTGCATTCTGTGAATAGATGTTCACAGCCTTGAGAATACCCCTGGCAAGTTCTATCTACAAAAGATGGCATGTTTTGTGTTTCACTGCACATACTGATATTACACTTTTGTTTCCATTCTTTTCTATTCCTGCCTGTTACAGTCCAACAATTCCCTACAGCAGGGTTTGGCTGTCATACTTTGCAAGATTTCACGGACAGTGAAAACTACATGCTTATTATAAAATACTTCAGTGCTTCTGGTTCATGTTGGAATTATCGAGAATACTCATATTAGCTCCACAGGAGGCTTCTGTGATACTGCCCAAAAACATCTGACTTACTGCAAATGCACTCTGTGTCTGTTCTGAAAATGTAACATGAACATATCTGGAATCTCCAAACTGCAAAGTGTCTCCGCCTAAGCTACTGAACATCCATAAATCCTGGACAAATGTAGAAACAGCTTGAATTCCTCTAACAAACAAATTTCCAGATGGAAAAAGAAGACATGCACAAGGAAATCAGACCAATCAGACCCTAATTCAGAAATGCCAGTGCTATCCCTTGTCAGGAAGGATGTGTGCACACAGTCTCCTCTTTTTCTATTCCAGTTTTCTGATCCTTCAGTGCAGGAGTCAGTGTTTCAAAGGTATCGTGTGACACACACAAAAATGCCACTTAGTTGAAGAAAAGACCTTGCCTAATTAACTCAGCACCTATTGAAAAAGAATGTTTGCTATAAATAGGGCAAACAAGAAGCACACATGCCAACACAAAGTATCTCTCCATGCTCTTCTAGCATCTATTGCTTTACCTCTAACAATTAAGTATTTTCCAGTTACCTGAATAAATGCTTCTATTTACCTCCTCATATAAATCAGGGTTGTATCTCATGGTGCAGTTTCACAAGAATCTGAGAAAAACAAACCAAAAAAAGGGGTAAGATTCTGTTTCCATTCTCTTTTATGCCATTCCTCCCTTCTTTGCCGTGGTCCCACCCTTGCTACTTGCCCAAACCATGGCACTAATCACCTATTTTCATGAATCAATTCAGTTTATTAACTCAAGAAAATCCTGCCTTTTTCTTGCAGGGTGAACAGGTTAAAGTGGATCCTCTCAAGGGTTAGATAACACACAGAAAGTGCTGAGTGTGTTAGCTGGGAGCAAAGGAACAAGATTATCCTTTCAGCAGTGGTAAACTACTAGATCAGCTCACCTTGCCTCATGAAACCACAGGCTTAGAGGTTTCCCTCAACGCTTGGAGCCATGCAGATAATCCACTTAACCCGGCGTCTTTGCAGGGACTCTGGGGGAAGAACGCGCTCAGCCAACAGGATCGTACTGCTCTCTGGACCCACAGAACTCACCAGCAACCCAGAGCTCCCTTTTCTGCCACTGAAGGAGGAGAACTTCTTCATAGCACCTCTTGTCCAGAGCTCCAGACACGGCTGCATTTACATGACAAACATCAGTGGGGACTGCTCCTTTGGTAGATATATAAAGGGAGAAGAAGGCGAGAGAGAGAGAAGGAACCAAATGGCAAACTAAGTGCATTTCCCTGCTTGCTTTCTCTTTTATTCAGACACTTTTCCAGACCAGAGATTAATTCCTTTTGCATGCTAACAAAATTTGACTTCATTGTTTGAGGTGTTTTGTTTTTTTTGTTTAACAGAGACTCACATTTGCTGAGGTAAATGTTTTCAGATGTCTGAATTTGATCTATTTTAGTTAAAGGGAAAGCAAAATTGTCTCCCAAAACTCAGTTGAAATCAAAATATATGGACATAGAGGATTATCTTTCAGCAGAATTTAGGGGAAAAATCTGCTTTTGGCCATAGCCATGCAATATATTGGTACAAAGTAAGAACTAGTTTATTATGAAATGTTGGAGCAAGTTTTAATACCTCTAATGTCACTTTAAAAGTATCACAGTATAAACCTGTGGTTCGTGCAGAATAACACCAGTTATAGACTAATACACATTGCTGACTGCCTTATTTCTAAAGCTTATAATTTCTAAAATTATGTTCCATAATTAAACCAAACAATACTATGATATAAGAGCATTAGTTTAATGAAAACCAGTTACATATCAGTCTTCAGCTTCATTTGCTCTTCACAGACTCCAGAAATAAAGGGATTAACTATTGCAAATCCTCCTGGTACTTTACATTTAATCACAAGCAGTTTATGATAATTTATTCCATATGTCTGATGCAACCAAAAAAAATTTGCAAATAAAGCTTGCTGGTGCCTCCAGGAAGTGAGCTTTCATTCTGTTCTAATATTAGCAGCAGTCTGCACCACTGCAACATGGAACACTCACTCCATACCCCCAGTGCTGTCAGCCATCATTTTATGCTCGTACAAAACCAGCGAGTGTCTGACAGTGACTGGGCTGAGGAACATCTGCCACATGAGCACTGAAAGACTATCAAGAACTGAAAAAGAAACTTTACTGGTGTTTCAATCCAATGGTAGAGGAGTGTCAGAATTAATTTGCTGCTTTTTTCATAATTGAAATAAGGTCTCGAAGTGAAAAAATACTTTTAACTCTGGCATATGTTTTCCTGTCTTGATATTGCACATTGCCACAGTGATGGTTTGTTTTTCCATTTTATTTAAATCTGCTAGATTCTTGAAAATCATAATTTTGTTCTTATACTGGGATGCTGCAATAGAGGAGTTGCCTTCTAGGGTACTGTCACGGATGTCTGGCCAAAATACCCCTTGTATGGCAACCAGGGGCTCCCAGCTCCTGCTGAATTTCACGGCAGAGAGATCCTCTGGACTCACTGATTAGCTCTATCCTGACTCTGGATGAGGCCAGGGCACCTGGCTCTCCCTCAATTTACAGTTCAGGATTAACCAGGAAACCTACTATTGGCACACACAACTTCTAATTTGGGAAAAGAAAATACTGTCTGGCAAGCTTGCAAGGCTGCTGACTCTGGTCTGCTGGAACAAGGCAAATCACGCTGCTCTGTGCTCCGTCCTGAGCTAATCAGTCTTTCCTTGGCTTGTACAAATCTTTTGAAACTGGTCTCTGTGAAAAGGAATCTGTGTAAAAGATCCACCACTTCTCTCATCATTTTATGTCCAGCTTTAGGTGTATAAATTTGGCATTTGATGTGATTTTTTTCTGAGCTTGAGAGCTTTCTTGAGCTTTTTTCTGACCATGTGAAAGCATAACATGGAAGTTGGCTTATTTTGGACCTTTAGGGTTCTGTTAGGCTAACTGGCACTCTCTAAGATATAATGGCATGAAATTGCCTATCTAGCAGCTGCCTCTGTGGCCTGCAGTTCTTATCTGCAGAAAAAATACAGTAATGTGAGTATTTAGACTGCAGAGAGAGGCCAGGTTGGCATTTAGATTTAGATATTAATTCGGTTTACATATTAATAGCTATTTTTCGTTTGTCCATATTTTGGAAAGAGCTTTAAGGTTGGCTTCCCCCCCCCACTCCCACGCCCCCAAAACATTTTCTCTCTATCTTCCTAACCATAGCTCTTCCCTAAAGGCTGTAAACCTAATTATGAGAGGACTTAAGAAATTGATTAATTTCCCAGTAGTGCTATGTCTTCAGTCAGTACGTGTATGTCATTAAGCAGTACTTTGGTTTCTTAGCTTGCTTTCTTTTTAAACCCATTTTCTGGCCTGCAGAGACCAGCAATGCCAAGCAACAATAGCCAGCTTGGCACAAAAAGTAACATTGACCTCAAAATTCAGATTATTAATTCACTTCGAGCACTTGTTGCAAAGCATTATTTCTTCATATTATATAGTATCTTGCTACGTGAGGTGATAGGATTCAAGCTAGAAAAATTCATAGAAATCCTGCATTATTAAATGTCTTCAATCATTAATAATCACTTTCTTGAAACTAACTTAAAAGCACAAAGCAGGTTTAAAAAGCTAGAAGTGCTTGTGCCACTGGGTAACAAAACATCAATTCTGAAAAATTTAAAAGATCAGGTCAATTTTCTTTTTACAAATATGGCAAGCAGAAAACCAGAGCGTTAAGTTTTAAGAATCAGAACTTTGCTTATGCCACTGTTTTTGTTCTGACAGATTATACACCAAGAAAATTTGGGAATAAGGTTTAAAATAATCATTAATTTTTATTAGGAGTAATAAACAATAAGACCTGGTTGGTGTAGCATCTCTGTATGATTCATTTGGCTTTGAAAACCAGAAGCATTGTTACACATCTGACTGGGAATATTACAGTTTAACAGCTCTGAATGCAGTGGGTAGAAATAGAAGCTTCTGTGCCCCCCGCAGTCAGATTAGGTAGCATTTTATTTAAGTTTTAAAAATAAAGTCCCTGCTATTTTTGTCACCAGGGAAAGTTCTCAGACATGTAAATCACCAAAACTGCCCCACATGTTTCAGCAGAACTCATGCCATGTTTACAAGCAAATATAAAACAAGGAAATCCTTCCCAGATACAAAGGCTCTTACTGCCTATTGTTTTCCCCAGATTTAAGCCCTGCTTCCTGCTGTATACCAGAGTTTTTAATGTTATCCACTACTGATGTGTCAGTTTTTATGGGCATTTTCAAGAATTCAAATGGTAGCGTGTTTATCATTTTAGCAATTCTTTGCTGTCAAGCAGCTCCTGTTTTCTCTGAAATCCAAAATATCCAACAGAAATTACATGAGCAAACACACAATTCTGTCATATGAATGATGATCTTTGAACACATTTCAGGAAAAAGTGTTTGCTATTCTAAACAGCATTAAAAATAACTTCTGTGCAGACACCGATTTCTGCCTAGTGCTATTTGTTCTCTTCTGTCTGCATAAATGAATTACCTTTACAGCATAAAATGTGAGGGAAAAGGATGAGTAGGGGAACGAGTGATGTGTATGGGAATCTCAAGGATGACACAATTCCATTGTGTCTTTGCAGTATAAATCTTTCCAGCTGTAAGGTTACAAAACACTTATTTCAGGACTTTAGGGCAAGTTTGGTATGTCCTTCCCTGAATCTATGGTTGGATGAGGATTCAGAAATCTTTCTGCTGGAGACTTCCTGCTAAAGAATAAATCCAGCTTGCAAAACCAAAAGTAGCTGTTTCTTTTCTACTAGAAAGTACCAAAGCACAGGTTTGGCGTAATTCTCAGAATAAAAGATAAAAATAGATTTGAATAATTGTCAGTTTGTCAACATATGTTAGGTCTGCATTAGTAATTTGGGCACAATAGGAACCAATCAGTACATCAAAACAATTCATTCTCAGGCCTTTATGCTTACACAATGTACTTTTCCAGGGTTTCTCTTTGGACTAGATTTAGACCTGTCCCCAGATTACATGTCTCCCACAGGTACAGTTTTATATCAGCCAAAGGATCAGTCACTGGTACAGACTGCAATGTCCCCATCAGGGCTTACAGTAATACTGAAGAGAGAGGTATAGTTAATACAATTTAACCACTGTCCTCAGTAAAAAATGAGTCTAACTAGGGTGAAACGGTATTTTATTCACTGAGAAAATGGGCATCTATCCTAAATTCCTTTCAGACTAAGGCATGATGACACATTTGGCATTAATTACATTGTGGTGCCACAACACTTATTTGCAGTACTGACTGCCACTGAAAAACATTTTCCTGTTCCTACCATCAGCAAATTTCTAGAAATAATCAGTGTAACAAGCAGAACAAATCAATTTCCAAGGATCACAGTGCTTTGGGATATCTACTGCTAAAAACAAAAAAGCACCAAGGCATTATTTGCTCTTGACCACACTGAAAAAAATCATTCTGTCTCGCTGCCTCCTCTTCCTTCCTGAAGTTCCAGCCTCGTTCTCCATTGTATCCACAAGGTTGCTGGAATTATCATTTGCTTTGCTCATCATGTTTCATTCCCTCCTTGAATCTCATTTACAGCTTTCAACTTCCCTCTCCAAGCCTCCTGTCTTTACTTTTCATGTCTACACAACACTGCCTCCAGTGCCTGCTCTGACTCTGGATCCTTGTGCTGCCCAGACAGCTGAGGTAAAAACTGCACCTCAGTACTTTTTTTTTTAGAAAATATACAAATACATTATTCAGGATACTACTGTGGCAAAGCCTGAGGATTAGGACAACATAGAAATTCATGAGAATAATTTGTTGCTAAAAAGAATGGTAAGGCCACCAAAAGAGTGTCTCTGCTACCAACAAGCTGCTTCTAGTGACAAGCATGAAAACACTACAGACAAGAGTCTGGACAACAAGAACTACCATAAGGATGTTTTTAATTTCAGTGCTTTGAACTGCCTTTTTTGCTTTTTGCACTCATGACTGGTCATAAGCATATAAGCAATGTTACTCCAGTCAGCAAAGAAAAAATCTGGACAGCTCTGGATATCACCTATCCATACTGCACTGAAATGCCTGTCTTGAGTCATTCAGTGATTATGAATGCTACTTGAAGAAAACTGTCCTTAAAATCTCTTTTTTCTGAGATGTTAATTTCTCTTTCCAAGCCTGCAAGTAATCCTAGTGCTGAAAATGGTAACACAGAAGTTGTTAATTTATTATACTGGGCCAAAAAATGAAAATTTTACTGGCCTGTCTCAATAATCATTGCAATAATTGCCAACAAAAATCAGTGAAGTGAACCTTTTCACATGCCTCCCAGGGATATCATGTATTATCCAGAGTACCCAACCCCCTAGTTTTGTCTAAGATGTGAGGAAGTCTGAAGCGTGAGCTGGAAGTTTTTACAGCTCTAAGAGCTGACATTATAATGTACAGATGCAAATCCACAATTGGTCCTCTATGCTGCCCTACCTCAGTTTGAAAACATCAAAATCATAGAATCACAGAATGGTTTGGGTTGGAAGGGGACCCTGAAAGGCTTCTCTTTTCCAGGCTGAATAATCCCAATTCTCTCAGCCTTTCCTCATAGGACAGGTGCTCCATGTTCTCCCGGATGAAACCTAAGAGAACTCTCACTGGAGTTTAGTAGAGATGCATTCTGGACAACAGAAATAACTATAAAGATGATATTTTCTACTTTCAGTTCTTTGAAGTAAACACAGCTATGCACTATAAGCAGATTATGGTTGCATTTATCTGCCATTACAGTGAGAAGGATATCATAGTCAAATATCTCCTTTACTATTTCCTGAAAAAAAAATCTAGTTTAATTTTTGTTACATTGGATAACCTTTGCTAGGATTAGCAGTTCACCAGCTGGACACAGGACAAAAGGAATAAATTAAATGAGTTCATGCCAGGATATGTGAAACAATGAGAACAGGGAACCTTAGTGGCAAATTAAGCATGCTAAATTGGCATGCAAATATAAACCTCTTACAGGAGCAGCAGAAGTTATTAAAGCAGCAAAGCTGTCCTCCAGCTTTCCAAATTTAACTAGACCCATGCAGGATTCATAACAGCACAAAAGATGTCATACAAAAAAAATCAGGAAGCACCAGATATTGCCAGGCTTCCAGCATTTTTTCCTGCTGTTGGGAACAGAATCATCCCTCATGATTTTACAGACTGAAGCTCATTACTTTGATCAGCTTAGGCTATGACTTTGCAGTAGCCAGGGCTATTTCTAACAATTTGTTTTGCAGGACTTGTTTGGCATTTCCTAGGAATACACAGAGAGAAGAATCAGCCATTCTCAGTTGCAACCATTTCTCCTTTCAGATGTATGTTTATTCAGTTTGTTTGCTTTCTCTTTTTTTTTCCCTTGGCAAGACTTCACAAACATTTCCGAGGAAGAAAAACAGATTTAAAAATCATTATTATAAATCAATGCAGACTGTATAATAGAAAGACTTTCACTGAAAGTAGGAAAGCATATAATCTTGTTATGAATAAAACTAGCCAAACTTCACACAACCATAACACGTACCTGCAACTTGGGAGAGGCCACATCTAATTTCCACAAACCATTGTTGCTTTTAGCCTCTTTCATACTCCATCATATAGAAGGTGCAGCCAACAGAAGATGCTTGCTACAGAAATAGTGTTATAAATGTACTCCCAAATAAGATATAATTATAAAAAATATGTAAGAAGCCATAGGATTTTCAGTATAACTTTCAGAACAGATCAAGGCACTGCCCTTCAACTATATTGTGGTCTACATTTTACTAGGGATTTAACAATTAAGAAGAGAAGAAAAGAGAAAGGTGGTTACAAAAAATAATGGATAAAATAACACATAATATATATGATACTCAGAACGTACCTACAGGAATTCATATCAGGAAAAATACCTGTAACAGCAGAGTCCCATCTGAAGTGCCTATGAATTCTCAAAGGACCAAGCAGCCCTGATAGATTCTATGAAATAGAGGATTGGGAAAAAAAACCCCAAAACGAATGAAGAAAACAACTTGAGAGGTAGCAAAAGTAAATGGAATTTCAGAGGTGCAGGACCATGAAATATAAGAGAACAGGAGGAGGAAAAAAATTATGTTAATTTTAAAGCTTCCTTTAGAATGCAGCTGTCCACAACTTCCTCACAAGGGGCAGAGCAGGGGCAGGCACTGTTCTCTTCTCTCTGGTGACAGGACCTGAGGGAACGGCGTGAGGCTGAGTCAGGGCAGGCTTAGGCTGAATAGAAGGGAAAAGGTGGTTGGGCAGCCTACCCAGGGAAGTGGTCACAGCACCAAGCCAGACAGAGCCCAAGAAGCATTTGGACAACACTTTTGGGCACATGGTGTGATTTTGGAGTGGTTCTGTGCAGGGCCAGGAGCTGGACTCACTGATCCCAGTGGAACCCTTCCAACTCAGGATATCCTGATTTTATGATTCCTTCTCTGTCATGATGTCACTATTGCATTCCTTATCAACCAGAACCCCGTGGTCAGATCTGATTCTTTCTTCATGCCCTAAGACTGAAAGAATCAGGAGAATGCCACTTTACTCCTCCATTCAGCCACTAAGAGGCAAACTTTTCTCTCTCCTTACAGCTGGGGTTCAGATCTAGCTCATCTCCCAAGTTAATTCACCTTTCTCCTTTCTGAATTTATTCTCTGTTTTCCAAAGTCCTATGATATGCGAGTGGCTTAGATTTCCACGTGAAACTTCTTTGTCAATGTGTCCAGTTTCCTGATGCTTCTTATTCTGCATTTTCACTAATATTTTGACATAAAAGTCTGCATTATCACACTAATTGCATATTTGTACTCTTAAGCCTTGGGACTTGCATCCCTCCATGACCATCTCCATTCAGAATTTTTTTATCTCAAAGTTGACTCCACTGAATCATTTACATACCTTGTTACATCATGGGAAGTCATGCAAGTCTTCTGTAAGACACCACTGCTGCTTTAAGTTTTGCCAAAGACTGCTGCCAGGATCAACAGAGATTAAAAAGTTCTTTGTGGATTTAGTGATTGTTCTCCACAGAGAACTCTATCACCACATGAATTTTTTAAGAGAGAGAACAGTTTTTGATGCCAAAAGACTACATAAAATGGAGATAAATGCAAATGCATTTCCTCTTTGATAATCATCTTATGCAAATATCAGTCAACTTACATCAGTGGTGTATCCTGCAACAAGAAGAAAATCTATCAGCTTTTCTCTTACTGAACATAACTCATTAGTTTTTCTACCACTAATTTTTTTCTTTCATTTCTTGTTTGCCGTGGCTACTACTGCTTAAGATTGCTCAAATGTATTTGGGGTTTCTCTTTCCATGTGAAAGCCCTAGTTAAAAAGCTAAATAACCTTGACACTTATTTGATATTCCTTGCTCCTCAGTAACTCCTATCAAGACAAAACAAGTAAGCGTAAGATATGAACAGATCGTATGGATTAGGATGACTCTATGCATTCTTTTGTGTATCTGCTTCCTCCCTCCAAGATGGATTCTCAAAAGTTTAAATACTGGCAATGCCTATGGTCTGGTGATCTTCAGTATGTGTCCTTACCTTCCAGTTAGTTCTGACACATTATTGAAAATATCCTTCTGCCGTCAGAAGCAGGGAGAAGGGAAAGCTGCTCTTTGATTACCTCAATGAACATAAATAACACGTTTTAAACACATTTTACTCTGAACTTTAACCAAGAGTTCCCTATACCTATGAAACAGCAGCACAATTCCGAGCTGCTTCCAGGAGCTCCCCTGACTAAGAGGTGAGCACAGATCTCTCTTGTGGAAGCTGCCCAGTGCTCTGTGTGAGCACAGAGACCCCAGGAGAGCAGCACAAACACGCTATTCCTGCAGACAGATCAGACACCCTGCCTCCTTTGTAAAGAGCTCAGCCCTCGCTTTTACATTAATCCATTTTACTTGTTTGTTTTTAGGAGGCTGCAGTTAAAACTTGGATTAAAAATGGCCTATTTGTATCATTCCAGTCCCTGAAAAGTACATAGGAGGACTCTCTCCGATACTTCAATGTTATTTCAGCAAGAAAGTTATTTCTCCACAGAACAAGTGTTCATGGAATGAATGGTCTAGCTTTTCAGTTTGGACTAGCAAATCCACTTTGTATATTGTACATTGCAATGACCATTGTAGCAATTTCCTTATTTATTAAATTATTTGTGCTCCATCCGTTGTTTGTTGCATTCTCAGCTTTACATTGCAACACCATTGCTCTCCCACAGCTCAAAGAAAAGCCACCAACTAAGTGGTGCTAATTTACAAACCTATTGTGACACAAAATACCAAAACGTTCCCAGCTTCAAATTAGAACACTTGCCAGGGTCTTCAGACATTTAAAATATTTTCTTTAGGCTGTGATGTCTGACATAAATACACTGCCAGAGTAGGGTCAGCCAACTCAAACCCATAAATAGCAGAATAGTGGCAGAAAACATTAAAAACAATTACAATACACATGTTCTTTCCCCCTTAGGACAAAAGATTCTCATCACGCTCCTTTTTGCTATGCCAGAAATATTTAACTGATTCATGTTTTGTGGTATAAATACATAAATCAGTTTCTGTTCCTGTTTCTGGATAGTTCTTTTTATGTAACACAGATTCATGTGAACCAAAGTATTCTGATCACTATAATTTCTTTATCTCTAAACCTTAACTAGCACAAATCAGCTTCTGCTGAGGGACAGTAGGATATAGGTTCTGACAAACAAATTTAGGAAAGGTTTGAAGACAGACTGACACGTATCTCCAGTGTTATTTGTGTACATCATTACTTTGCTTCAAGACTGGAGCATATATTTGCACCACGGAAAATGAAGGGAACAGACCGGTTTCTGTCTTAACACTATCCTCACAGGGAAGTAAAATCCAAAAGGAGGAAAGTGATGTCACAGGGCAGTGATTGATCCAATAGGCAATAAAGGAGAGGGATCATGCTGCAGGCAAGGCTAAAAAGGGAAGCAAAGACAACCCTAAGCACTATCTATAGATGGCCCTGAAGTGGGAACAAACAGAATGATCTGGGTCACAAGAGGTCATGCAGAAATGTTGCCTTCCAGTTTCAGGAGAAGTATGTTCACACTGGCAGGACTTTATGCCTGAACAACCCACACAGTCAAAGTCAGCTTAAGTCATGGTGATTAGGGCTGGTTTTTTTATCTCTACAGACAATCATGCTTTTGCTTTTTACATACAAAAATTGCTAATAAAAAGCAAATTTCAAAATCTCAAGCATGAGTACTCACGGAAACTAAAGTTTAAACAGATCAGTAACCAAGAGAGACAGTGACCTGATTTCCACCCATTATGAACAGGACCACGCCTCAGGCTCAATGATTTTGTGTCAGTGCCTGTGGCTGATGACAGAACTCTGCCGTTCAGCACATGCAATGCACTTGACACATTGGAAGTGGGTGAACATCACAAGTCTCTTCAAGTAGGTCCCCGGCAAGCAGTTCTTAAAAGAAGTCAGCTGAGACTTTTCCTTAGCCAATGACACGGCCAGTCTCATTGTTCTGGTCTGATACCTTGGAGAAATACTCCACTTACACCAAATTACACCAAATATTTCCAGCTTGGGAAATAAGCATTTTTAAATTGCCTAAGAGAAGACATACATAGTGCACAGTCCTGTGAAGAGATGATAAATTAAGAAGCAATAGAGCTTTGTTAATGGTGTTTCTGCCGACACTAATAAACACCAGAGTTCTCAGCTGAACTATTTCTTGCTGATGGAAGTATTTTAGTTTATTCAGAGTTAATACAGATCTCTGAAAAATACAGTGTTATTTCTTGGAGACATACTTTAAAATTTCGATATCCTTTTCATAAATTACTGTTTCTGAAATGATAATATTTTTCTGAGAGATACAGAACTCTAGTGGTTTTTCAAGTCCATCTGCTGAACAAAATTCAGCCAGGCAGAGGAGAAAATCTTCAAATAGCTGGCACAGTCGGTCATGATGGAACAGCTCAATTTGAAGAGAAAATATTCATTATACAATTTCTCTAAAGGGAATGCTCTGTACAAGTCTAAATTAGAAACCAGTAGAAAACACCATGGAGATGTGGATAACTCGATCCAAACTAATTGGCAAGTATTTGGTGATCTTAGACATATTGCAAATTATTCTCTTCCCCTTCCCTCCTTCTCCAGCAGAATCTTTCGGTTAGAAAACACCAAATGAGCAATAATAGCCATTTTGGATGTCTTTAACCAGATCCCATATAGGGTAACTTTCCACTCATGCACCTTTACCAGCAAACTTACTGCCAATATAACACACAAGAATCCTGCTCCCCTTTCTTGTAAAAGGTGGACTGAAAGGTCTGTTTAATGGATTGCTACATTTCAGAAAATAATGTACCATGAACAGGTTCATTGCTTCTCTAACAACAAGCATTACACAAAAACTCCATGCTGAATTCACAGCCAAAATGGGAGGCATCCCCACAAGTGTCAAAACAACAATCCCTAAATCATATCACATTAACGGCTTAATTTCTTTTGTTCTGTGAGCAGAGGAGTGTTTGGGGAATAGGTTAGAATAAGAAACTGTAGTTATATTATTAACAAGCAGATTAATCACTTTAATAGCCAGAAACCTAATAACAGCAAAGAAAACTGATTCATAGCATGTGTCAGAATAATGCTACTGTAAAATAATAACATTAAAGAAGACAAATTGTCCCAGAGAACATTTTACTCCTGTGCAGTATTATTTAGCCTGTATTGTTAATCAAAGTCGGCATATTCACAATTTTCAAAAGGCAAAAGAAAAGAAAACAGGAAAAAAAAAACATAGACACACTCCCAAGGCAGAAAAGGGAGGCATCAAAAACATTCTCATCCAACACGCATGTGATTTGATGACTTAGTTTTAGTATTTTATGCTCTGCCACTTTCTCTAAATAAGATCACATTCATCTTTCATGGACTTAATATATGTTCACACCCATTCAGAGCTTGTCCTTTTAGCCAGGCTGGACCACACATGATAATTTGTACTACTGATCTATACCAATGCATTTATAATTTAAAGTGTTTAAAACATGCTCTAGCTCACACATTTCTGACAAGCTTAAGGCAATTAAGAGTCTAACCAGCCCAGCCTTTTATGTAAACTAATGGCTTAGACAGCTCTATGTGCTATTTGGGGTCTTCTCAACCATCTAGTTCTGTATCATTAAAAAACCAAAAAGACAAGATAAAAAGGGTTAAAGATCCGTAACTCCAGACAGTAGGGGAAGAGCCTGTGAAAGTAGCTGGCTACAATTTTACTTAACAATGATTTTTTTTTTTTTTTTAAAAAAGAGGGGGTAATACTATTGTTTTCAATAAACCACATAGACCTTTAATTCTGGCCAATTTGTATTCTGGCATAACTTGACACACAAAACATAGATCAATTCTTTCACAAGCTCTTTCTTTTCTTCACAGCATTTAATAAAGCATACTATGGTTAGGAGTAAACACAGATTTTATCTGCTCAAAACGAAACCGAGCTGAATTGAATAGGCCTGTAACCTTTCCTGCAGGGAAGATGTTCAATTTTCAAACATGTTTATAGGGAGCTCTTTTTGCTTGTTTTCAGGAAATACTAAGTAATCAGAAATTAAATCCTTCCAGGTGACAAGGATACAGCATAATCCTGCTAAGAGATGCTTGGAGATATTTCTGTACACAATTACATTTTAGTACAAATACTTCTCTCTGCATCAGAATTTATAAGTAACTAAGTACAGACAGTGCATAAGGCTACAAAACTGTGGAAGCTTGCTGTGAATTCTATATATTAGCTACATGCTACAGCAAGACAGTGCACGTGCTCTTAATGACATGGCTAAGTATAACAGATGGTTTCATAACAATGGTTTATTACTGAATATTTATTTAAGTGGCTTAATTAAGTGGCTTCTGACATTCTGCTAAGATGAACAAAGTTTCTTCCTTTTTTTACTTAAACAGCTTCAGCATTGCTGCCAACAGAGCTAGGTGTAGGGAAGTGTCACTTACCAGAACTGAACACTGAGTGGTGCTATTTGAACAAAAATGGATAGTACTTGGTCCTTAAAAGGTTTGGGATGTGATAATTTTTTGAGTAATGACTTTTGGGTTAAAAAACAAACATAAAAGAGCCAAGTTTCACGTGAATTGCTGTCAAAACTGCCTGACAATTACACCTAGCAAAGTGTCCATGCGAAAAACCATTTTCTTTTAATCTTTGTAAGTTGTCCAGCATTGAAACCTTACAATAGCAAGCTTGCAAGAAAACCAAGACATTTGTAAAGGGATTAAATGTGTTATGCAATGACCTGCACCATCTCTGAAGATCACTGGCTTAGCCTATTCAGAAAGTAAATAAACACATGGCATAATCAGTCACTTAGCTTAACTTGCCATGTGGATTTCAAACCAAGATAATAACAAAGCAAAACATTTACAATCAAAACATTCGCCTAATGCATTCGCTCACAGTAAACATAAAAAGGAAGTTTTTCACGATGAGGGTGGCAAAACCCACAGGTTGCCAGAGAAGTCGTGGCTGCCCTATCTGTGGAAGTGCTCAAGGCCAGGTTGGACGGGACTCTGAGCAACCTGGTCTGGTGAAGGTGTCGCTGTCCACGGCAGGGGAGGGGTCAAACGAGATGATTTTAAGGGTCCCTTTCTAACCCAAACTATTCTATGATCGACAGTATTCACCAATAGTGCAGTGATAATGGAGTGAACTAATTTGTTGTGTTAAGCTGATGCACCTCTCTGTCTAATATGGAGCGCAAAACGCAAGTGCCCGAAGGGCACTCGGCTGACCTGAGCTGTTCTTCCTACTCGTGAGAAGAGACCGAAATGTTAAGTGGTAGAACAAGAGGAAACAGCCTCAGGTTGCTCTGGTGAGGTTCAGGCTGGAAATTGATCCACCGAAAGGGTTGTCAAGCACTGGAACAAGCTGCCCAAGGGCAGTGGTGGAGTCACTACTCCCGGAGGTATTTAAAAGATGTGTGGGTGTGGCACTTGGGGACACGGTTTCGCGTGGACCTGGCAGTGTTGGATTTATAGTGGAACGGGATGATCTGAAGCATCCTTCCCGACCTAAGCACTCCATGATCCCCAGACTCTCACGGCCGCGCTCCGCCCTCAGCGCCGCTCCGGCCCCGCCCCACACCCCTGGCCCCGCCCCACACC
>VZTF01003765.1:1720480-1784118 GCA_013397755.1 Cnemophilus loriae | reverse complement strand
GCCCTCCCCGCCCCGGGCTGGCCAATCGCGGCCCCGCCCCCGCCCCGGGCTGGCCAATCGCGGCGCAGCGCGGTCGCCATGGCGACGCGGGACGCGGCCCGGGCCGGCCATGGCCTCCTACAGCCTGGGGGTGCGCATCGGGAACTGGCTGGAGGACGAGTACGCGCAGCAGGTACCGCCACCCCCGGGCCTCGCCGCTCCCCGCTCCGGGCTGCCCCCGGCTCTCTAAATCCAGTTTAAACGCGAGATTGTGGGCGCTGGATAACGTGTCTGCTTCTCTCTCCTTTGCCAACAGGACCTCCTGAGGGATTTTATCCGTAAGAGAGAACAAGGACAACTTTTAGTACAGAGATTAGCCAGACTTCAAGAGAATATTTTCAAGAAGGTAATTTTTAAAGAAGGTTGTGTCCACCTCCCCATGGCCCCCCCCAGAGTGGCGTAACTCTTATTATTGCTCTGCATGCACTAAGAATGATATGGAATTTATATACTAAAATACTTCTGATGTTAGGGTCAAATAACTCTGTAAAATACGATGTAAATTTTAATTTAGGTAGAGCTGTCAGTATCTTCTGATGGATTTGTTCACTTTGGAGACACCGTGTTGCTTATGAACCCAGACAACAAATCCTCGGATTTGGAAAGGACGGCGGAGGAGAGGGACCCCGAAATGTGTGGTGATGTGACTCTGGCTGTTGACATGGAAGAAGTGTCCCTGTACTCGGACGAACCCCTGCAGGTCTCACGTGGACTTAGTGCAGTCAAGAGCGTGGACCCTATCGGTCGAAATGCTTTCTGTATTGTAAGGTCTGGCGCTTTATTCTGGGTTGTTTTCAATTATTGTTTTAGCTTTAGGTATCTTGTTTTGAGAAATATGCAATGAATTTTGCTAATACACAAAGGAATGTGAGTAAATTTCATTTGTTTAAGAAAGAGTCTTCAGTCATGCATTAAGCTTGATTCTATGCTGCATATTACTCTGATTAAGTCCAAGGGCCTTTCAGTTAGCTTAGGTGAAAACAGAGTCAGTTCACTGTATCATTTGGTAAATTCTGCAGCTGTTTCTATTCCAGTTGCAGACAAAACATGTCCAAATATCACTAGCATTAACATTCACTTTCCTGCAAGCAGAAATATGTGCCATTGCTTTTGCTCTCCATGAAGTGGACGTGGTTCTGTTGTCCTAAAAAACCCAGCATATTCTCTCTCTCTCAAATATATATTTAATTGCTGCTTTTTGTTGGAGAAGAAACAGAAAAACAGGGTCCTGCTCAATAGGCAAAGGCTCTGCCCTAGGTTAAGATATTTTACCTATTTTAAAAGGTGAACAATACAAAATGTTGTCACAAAGCAACATCTAATTGTAGACCAAAACAGACAAAAAACCTAAATAATAGTAAAACTGATTGTTTGAATGTATCTTTTTTCCTTTTTACGATTTTAACAGCGTTGATGGAAGTGCGGTGGGCGAACCACTTAGATACGGGCAAAACTTTCTTCTTGGGACAACAGGAGGGGTTTCTGACAAACTGGTAAGGCAATACAGTTGCAAATGGCAGTGGTAGCATATACTGATAATGTGCATTGAACCCCTCTCTAAGAATAGATATATAAAGCTGTACAGTGGTTCAGCATCTTAACTTCACGGAACAGGCTCAGAATCACACGTAGATCAAGATAAGTAATAGCTAATTAGAAAGTTTATGCAACTTGCCTGAGGTCAGGTGTGCAGACCAAGGGGGCTGTTAGCCAGAATAACTGAATGAAGGAGATCTAAAAAAGGAAAGAAAAAGAAATCACTATTAGATTGTGAATCATGAAAGAATTCTTCAAGGAGATTTTAGGGTTTTTTCACTTTGAACAACTCACTTAAGAGCTGGACTTGATGATACTTGTGGGTCCATTCCAACTCAGAATATTCTGTGAAACTCCAAAATGAGAAGATTTCCTTTCTCATGAAGATAATCTGTAGTAGGAATATAAAGTCATGCACTACTCCATCATTCTGAGGGAGATTTCTATTAAATGGTAACATTCTTTCCCTCTGCAAATTAAAAGCAAATAAGGCATTACACGTACATATGCACTCAAAATAAATCACCACAACTTTGAAAAAGTTTTCCTCCTCAGCAACCACTTTGGTGAGACAAAAATATTTGGAATGTAAATTCAATTTTAAATTAGCATTCACTAATCTGCATATAGAATAGCTACTTAATGAGTTTATCAACAGTATAGAATCTATCCTATGGGTTTTGCCTGCACAGTTTTAGCTGGGAAGACTGATCTGTCAGGAGCCAAGAGAAAAGTTTTTTTGTTCAAAAATACGTTTTAAAATTACATATCTTGTTTCTTTTACATTAATACCATCCTTAATATATATTTTTTATTTGCAGTTTTATCTGGCAAGTGACCACAAAACATTTAAAGATTTTGCTAAAAAATCTCGCCTTCAGAAAGTATTTTTGACAGCTGAGCTTTCCTATTTGACTTTCTGGCAAGCTAAGTCCTTGGATCCACAGCTGCGGCTTGAACATGAAGGATTTCCAGTTCCTGTAAGAATTTAAAACTGTAGGAAACGTTATGAAAATTTAATTGAAACAGGTGGACTACTGGGAAAAAAATGTTATGTCCATTTTATTCACATATTTCCTGTATGGCAGTTCTGACTTCTGCTTTTAGGAAGGGGGAGAAGGAAGGAACAATCTCTTTAATTAGGGAATCTATTTATACAAATATTTGCTTGTGGTGTTCATTTTGAGGTTGGCTTGTTCATTTTTTCTCATCAGAAATTTTCAAAGGTTGACATTATCATGTTGTGAGGGCACAGTACTTACCTGTTTTTCAGGCCTTTTGAGACACTAAATTCCATTTCCAATACTTGGAGATGTGATTAAATAACAGCTCCTGTGGATTAAATGTCTAATAAAATTCTCTGGGCATCTGAATAAGTGGATGATTTTCCAAATGTTTTTAACCTTTTGTAAATACACTATTTTCCTGTACCAGGTAACTGCTAGGCTTCCTGAAGCGCTGGTGTACAGCAGAATATCCAAATACAACTGTTCCTTTACAGCCTTGAACTAAGACTCATTTACATGAATCAGCTCACTAATAAACACAGTCAAAATTATCTAATAGTTAAAGACAGTCTTTATTCACAGTATTGGTTTAAAAATGTTTGTGAAGTGTCTTCCCTTTTTCCTTTTTTTTCCAGGCAGAAACTAAAATTATTATTACTCATTGCTATACCAATCGCAACTTAGCTGTTCCAAGGACCTTCTGCGTGTGGTAAGAATAACTTACAACTGGCAGGGTTGTGCACAGAGGTGTGCCAGCATCAAGAATTACCATGAGGAGCAAGAGAGGTGCTTTAGGAATGCACTGAGGAAATGGAAAAGAATGCAGAACGCCTTTCTCCTTTCCCTTATTTTACTTCTTGGCTGTAACTTTTGCCCCTGTGTTGCTGCAGACAGTTGGCTCAGTCTTACTTGTTTGGATTTTTTTTTTTTTTTTCATTTTTCATTATCATATCATGCTTTTAGTTTTCTCTAGTTTCTTGGTGGTTCTCCCTTTGAATATCCTGAGCAATGTCAGTTGTTTGGGTTACTTTTGAAGGAAAAAAAATGATATACTAACAAGTGTGAGGAACAAGGGAACTAAATAAAACCACACTGCATAAAACTCTATACGCTTATGTCCATCTGAGTCAATGTCTCAACAAATTGAAGTTAATCCAACAATTCAGTTAATATACATGCATTAAATTAATACTGATTAGGCACTGCTAAAGAGTATACCAATGTTTCCCATTAACTTCTTAGCAAGACCTGGCTGAGGATTTGTATAAGGTTTTTGAGGATGAAAGGTCTGAAAGTTTGAGGCTGAAGAAGTTTTTAAGTAGCTAGAATCCTCCTCGGTCAGAGAGGAGTGGGGATGAGGGCCTCACCAGCTTGTACATACTGAGTTGGTATATCAGGGCCTTACTCTGCTCGGGCTCCTTTTAGCTCTGAGGCTGGAAAGGTGGCATTTATTTTGGATTTCAAATTCCTAAATTATTCATAGGAATCAAAGTGGGTTATTGTCTTTCTTGTAAGGATCTGGTATTTGAGAGTGCATGGTGATATTTCTGAGCAAACCAAGAGAAAAATGAGAAAATCTCGAACAGTTCACAAGTAATGAAGATTTGCTGAATTTGTGTATGTGTTAATTCTCCCTACCTATCCCATCTCTTTTGACTTTGCAGGTCTCATTTCGGAAGAGAATTTGAAGTCATTTGTCACAATTATCTGGACTCCCACAGAGCTGAAGAAGATAAGAATTACTGGGAGATAATTACAGGGAATCCTGGTCCTGAAGATGGTACAATGCGGGACAGACCCAAAGCTCTCCCAGAAGGGTATAAGAATGAATTAATTTCATGAAAAGACAGAGAATATAAAAGCCCAAGATTACAGCCAGGAGAGGTTAATGAGACTCTGATTCTTGTTTCTTTCTGTTTAGATTTTAGTTTTAGAGATGTTTATTTTAAAAAGGGAAATGAAAGTCAGCCATTAGTAATATTGCATAATCTCATTAACTCATCAATGTTATAGTGGGCAAAAAACTCTTAAAATTTGATGAACCACACATCAAAAATTGTAAATCAGAAAAGGTTCCTTTCCCATTTTCACCTTCACTGATGACAAAAGTTGTCAGAATCCAGGAAACTCAATAGATTTTCATTAAATTACTGGCGCTTGGAGTGTATTTAACCAATTCTTCCAAAGCCAAACCAGTGTCACAATTTTTTAAAGGGTGAGTGGACAGTTTCCAAAACACTGAAAACCAAACACACACAAAGCTATCATGGGATACTTTGACATTTAAAGTTCATCTGAAAGAAAGTTGGTTGTTGAGCTTGTTCCACCCTCCATCTAGCACAACGTTGCCAATTATTAAATCACAAGTGAGATTTTTTGATCTTGAAATTATCTTCTAATTCATGGATATAAATTGAGTTTTTTATGTTTGTCCTTGTATTCTGAACACTTAAATATCAAGTAATCAAGAACTTGAGCGCAGTGATACAGACTAGAGACTTACGACAGCCTTTTCCATGCATCACCATGTTCCATTTACCTCTCACCCACAGCATTTTCCAATCCATAGTAATTTCTAACAAGTTTGAGACTAAGGTAAAACTGTCAAAGAAAATTAGACACCCACAAGTTTCATGACAGTAAATGCCAAAGCAGAAAATAAATATGAGATGCTGTAAGTTTATCCCAGTGAGAAAAAGATTGTAGTCTATGTTCTTACCTAATTAGACAACAAAAAATCCACATGAAATGAAACAAAAAAAAAGGCCTTTGAAGAGTAAAAATTTCAGCTGAAACTCACATTTTCTTAAAAAACAAAATCAACCAATCTTAAAATGCAGACTTGGAAAACAGATGTCATTACCGCATAGATTTACCTTTCTTTATATGGAAGCTGAAAAAGCATCACAGAGAATCTTTTACTGTATGACATTCCATTATATCCATTTAGTTAAATGTGTATTTATTTCATCTCTTACTGTACCACAAGAGCAGGCTCTTTCTGCACAAAGTGAGCGAGTATCTGAGTAAAATTCTACATAGCTCTCCATTCATAAAAGATTCCATAGATCTTCAATGATTATAAAGGTCAATTAAAACTTTTTACGTTTTACCAAAACAAACCCACTAAAGTTTCACAAAATAAGGGATTGGTCCAAACATATCTTTAAGCTCTATTCCCAAATAATCTGTTTGAAGTCCACAGGCAAGGCTTACAAAGTTCTTGCCTTTATTTAATATAGATTAAATCAGCACACTGCAGCATCAGCTAACTGGCACTCGGCATGGAGGATCACGGAGCAGCAGGCAGATCGTGCTGCTGTGACATGCAGGTTTGCTTTGAGGGAGTGTACTGCAGAGGATGGCTTTTGAATCTCACTCGTTGTGTGAAAACCTTTACAGATCTATTATAGATGGGTTATTATACAGGAAATTATCTTTAGGAACTTTTTATTTCGCTTTTTCTTTCATTTTCTATGCAAGCATAAGTAACATGATGTGTGATGTTTTTATAGAGGGTCTGTTAATACTCCAGCATTCAGAGGTTAAAATTTGCACATTTTCACAACAGATTAACATAAATCTGCTTATATTTTGTAGATATTAAAGTTTAGTAGATAAAGTTTTATAGGTATTTAAGTTTAGTAAGACTTAAACTGCATGAATGCAGTGCAGTGTTTCTAACTTGGCCGTTGTGGACTTTTTCTGGTATTAGATGCACCTATTTCGACTCGTAAGTCTCTTTCCTCTGAGTCAAATGTAGGAGACAAGAAGAGGCCTTAAACCAAAACCATTTCTGAAACAAAGCTTCGTGTGAACTCATGCAGGAATGAGAACTGTGCGGGCAGAGTGCCTGGGCTGGCTGATGTTTTGGGTAGGAGTGTTTGTGTGTGTATTTGAGTGGAAGGAGAGTAATGCACGCTGTACAAAAACAAGTTTTGTAAAGACTTAGAGGAAAAACAAAGAGACAAACAGATACAGAAACGAGTACGAAAGCAGGTAATGTTGGAATTGGGTGCTGATTAAATGTGGCTTGGAGACTTGTGTGTTTTGATTGCTTTGTGCTCATTGGAAAGGATTTCTTGAGCTGAAAATAAACAGGATTGAATCAATAGTCCTGATTCCATTAGCAGTGTTAAACTCACAGAATTGTGCATAGCTCTTGTATAACATAATACATATTTATAATTCATCTAATTCACGATAACAAGCACAGATACTTACTGTTTCCTAATTTTTCTTTTAAAAGCTGGTTTTTTTGCACTTCTTAATGTTGTCCACACGATGGCAGCACATTTTTCTAAACAGCACAACTCCTCCTCCGTCGGTAAAGCAGCCTGAGATGTTTAAATCCAAATGAGTCCCTGATGCAATGCCACAGAAGGAAACCAAGTTAAAAAGACTTGAATTCTAGGCTAGGATATGTCTTTAATGTTATATCATATCTTTGGAAAATAAAGTTAAGCACAAAGGTAGACAGAGCAACACAGGACATTGTGTATTGCATACAATCAACTTCTTTAAATTAATTGGAACATTAAGTAATTTGTAAGCAAAGCATAATTAGAGGAAATTAGGAGCTTTTTCCTTCACTTTCTATGTAAAGATATAAAACTTGATGTGTGACAACTGATGCATATTTTTATAGGGGCACTGTTATTGCTTACTCCAATTTACAGAAATTAAAATTAGGCAGATTTTCACAAAAGGTTGACATAATTCTGCTTTGATTCTGTAGGTATTAAACTAGGAAAAAATCAGGCTGTGTAGAGTGCACTGTAGGGTTTATAATTTATCAATTTGTTGATAAACACTGGATTTAAATAAAGAATTATGGGATTGAATATTAGTGGAGAATATGAACAATCCTGCTATTGCCAGTTAGAGTCACAATATTTCTGGTGGATAAGGCAATGGAGACCTGAACTATACTCCAGACCTGACCATTGGGTTGCTTTTTCTTGTCCTGATGCTGTGTATCATGAAATATGGGCAGTGATGCTTCCCTCCTTTGCAATGCACTTTGCTTTTCATTGGTGTATGGCACAGTCATGTATTAAAAAAGCTTTCAGTGCTTCTTCCAAATTAGACCCAATATGGATAGCTCCACAAAGTACATTGTGGGAAGATAAAACTCACTTTGCCTCCATTCCAGACAGCTCAAGAGCTGTTAGCATGAAGCTGATCCTGAGCTATTAGTCCTTGCTGAGGGACAGGGTGCATTAGTTCAAATTTAGTGCTGTGTTACAATAGCTTTTCACAGGCGTGAGGCACAGAGACTGCTCATATCTGCACGTTTTGCTGCGCAGTTGTGTGTTAGCAGCACGATACTGAAGTAAGGAATTCAGAGTCAGCAAAGAAAAGCTGACTAGTTAACTCACACTTTGATAACACAGGAAAATGAAAATCCAATTTAAATATGGATTTTCACAGACCTCTCTCATTCTTCCCCAACTCATATTTCACATCACATCACTTTTCCTCTGCCATGTTGTCTAGCCCAAACTTACTGATTTACTGTGGTTATAAAGTGCTCTTCTAGCACTCAGCACAAGTTCTTGGCCTCACACCTAATCACATCAATATCTTCAGAGCTGCTTTTCTGTTCTGTGATTGTCATGAAGTACTGTTTTAGCTCAGACAGCTGATAGAGGAGGAAGCCATATGCAGGTTTAGTAACTGGATAAAACATCTGAGGGGGAAAAAAAAGGCACCGAGAACATTACAATAAAATTCCACACATCAGTGGAAGAAAATATCCAAGCACTGGAAAATTTGGTGGAGTTGGCAGGTAAGAAGGTGATTTTGATAACATCTGTGCCTACTCACCCTAAATTAATATTGCACGTCTGTTGTAATTTGAGTAGGGTGGGCGTGAAATGATCTTTTAAAACCATATCTGTTGTTTTAGAAACACTTAAGACATCAACGTATGAAAGTTAAACTAAGGAGGCCATGAAATAAAATATGTGAAATGCAAAATACATTAAATACAAGTGGAAATTATGAAATCTCTGTGTCATTTTGTCAGCTACACTTCTCTTCTAATTCTATTCAGTTTTAGGCTTTGTCCTGGGTCTTGTCTCCATCCTCTGCCTGACCTGCCTTGTTTCCTTGCCCGTTCACAGCACAGAGAGGCAAGCCTTGCTTTGTCAGCTCCCCCCTTCATGCTGGTTTGACTTTGCTCTGGAAGCTGTAAAAGGGAATCTAATCCTCAACACTCGATTCTCCTGGCACAGAGGAGGAGTGGGAAGATCTGTCACCTTGCTGGATGTGTGCTGTTTCAGCAGGGATACGAGCAGCCGTAAGGATATCAACTACAGGATTTGCCTGATAAATTAGCATTACTTATAATAAGAGGGACAACTTGGCATAAAGACATGGAGAGACCCTTCCACTTTGGGGTTTTGGGGGGTTTTTTTGGTCAACACTATGTGTAGAGGTTATGTAATGAAACAATTGATACTTTGCTTCTCTTTTTTTCCCGCTGCGGGGCTTGTACAAGGCAACATCTTTCACTCAACAGAACAGAATCATCAGCATGATGCTAGAAAGTATTGCTACAACAGAGGCACTTTCTCTTGAGAAGTTTCTATATTTTCTGGCAAGGAAGGACTCAAAGCACAGCAGAACAGGCACAAACATTTAAAAATGCCTGATGACATTAATACGCACATTCGGTGAAGAAATTAATTCATACACATGAACCTCTGCTCTAAGTTTATACGAGAAGCTCAGAGAGAGCTAATTTCCCAACATCTGCTAAATGCTGCTTCATACAATACGTCAAAACAAAACTAAACAGACCATCCAGTTAGAGGCCAGCTAGAATATATATTTCTATAATGCTGGTCTTGTTTTAATTATAGTCGCCTTGGGGCAGGGACCATATCTTCATCTTCATCATTTTTTTTCCAAATACAAAGAACTACAGCAGAGAAGCTCAGTAAGTAATAGCATAAAGCTGTTATTAAAAGTATTTGTAAGATGACAAGAAACTGAAGTAAACCTGGTGCAAATAACCAGGGATATGGGCATATGAAATCTAGACATAAAGCAGTGCCAAATAGTAAACTCTTAGTGTGGGGTATGAAGATTCAGCTGCCCAAGTAATTCTGACGTTAATAGGAGTTGCTAGGAGAAGATCCCACAAACCACAGTGCTGTCCCTTTGGGTCTGACAAACCCACAGAGGGGAATAAGAATTATCCATGGTAGTATTTATTTTTATGCATATATTTAGTTTTTTAATTATATGGCATACTAGTTAAAAATACCTAACTAACTCTTAGCATGAGTCCCATTCGCAAGAGAGACACCAGTCCTGAGAAAATGGAGAGCTGTTTCTTCAATTTGTTCACATTTATACCGTCAGGAATTGTGTTGTACATACCTTTGGAGATCTTATTCTAAGAACATAACTTTCAAAAATTGTATTTAGATGTTTCTGAAAACATTACCTGTACAATTTATAAAGATATTAAATCCCTAAGCAAAATGAAAACAAGAAACTAGTGAATATACAGAGTACTGAACTGAAGTTTGAACTACCTTTCCTTTATAGTCAAACCTCTTATAACTCCTAAAATGCTAATAACTGTGGATTAGTGCTTTAGGGTCTCTAAAAGATTAAACACAGAGGTTTGTGAAATCCATGTCAGACAGAAACTTCTATCCTTCCTCCCTCTTCCTACCACTCCTCTTGCTTGGGCTTTCTGCCTCTCTCATATCCTGAAGAAACAACTGAGCAGTTGTTTGGGGAAAAGTTTAAGGTTCATCAGCTTTTCCGGTCTTTTTGCTGACAATTTTGGCAGCATCAGTATGGCCAGAACACCCAAGATGTATTATAGTCTCAAAAATAACCAGTGAATGTAACTGTGCCATGAAAATAAACACATATAGAGAAATATAAATGAATTGCTGCTATATGCACATACACACACTGGGAACTTTAATGCTGACACAGAAATCCAGTTCAGCATATGCAGAACAATCTTTCCTCATGTAAGAGTATTAACTGGTTTCTTTTGAAACTACCTGAACTAATTAGTTCTTTTGGTGTAATTTATAGTGGTCAGGGACATATTCAGGTCTGATTATAAATGGCTCCATGGCATCCCATGGTGGTCCAGAATAACACTCCAGCTATACTTACTGCTTCACCAGGCACTCTTTTTTCTTATCTGTCTTCATTCCCCTTTCTGCTTTCTGCACATGTCCTCAAATCCAGCTGACCTTGGGCTCAACTCCTAGTCTTACAGAGAAACTGAAGATTTGTCTAAAAATGGCCCAACGTATGAGCTGTGCTCTTAGTTCATCCCAAGCCAGTCAGGGTGATAATTCGCTCCAGAGCACATTGAGCAGAGGACCTAGATCACTTTGTGGTCAATAATTCATAATTACAACAAAAGTAACTTTTAACCTCGTTGGCATAATTTCTGCGAGTTCCTAATTTATTTTACTGTGTTTTGTGAATTTGCTGCCAAAATAGATGTTGAAATTTACTTTTAAGACTTTCTTACTGAAACATCAGCTAAGGATCAAAACAAGAATTCTGCCAGAAGTCACCATATTATAAGAAATATTTATGACCAATAAAACATTTTTAGTTCTTGAATCAAACTAACTTACATCAATAATTTAAGCAGGTTTCTGTGGTGTTAATGAATGCATTTTGGGAGTCCCGAGCAGACATATTTGAAACCATCAGCATTCAAGCTCTTGGACAGAATGGGCAGCTTGAAAGGCAGCTAAACAGTGCCTCCTGCTTTGTTGCTGTTTAACCAGGTTAAAAGGGAAGGGCTGAGTAGGAAACTTCAAACCTTAGAGACTTACCGCAGTTAGCTGTGGCCTGGCAAGCCCTTGAAGAAAGCAGTTAGCCACGGTAATCACCTAGACAAGCATCAGGGGATGAGACAGCCACCCACTGCTGCACGGCATTAAAAAATTCATGTTTATCCCTACTGTAAAGTAGAATGTCTAATAGATCATAATTACAAATATAGGGGCTGGGCTAATTTCTTACATAGATGGTAAATTGCTGTAGCTCAGGTAAAGAGCGGTAGTTAACTTTGTCTTTTGTTTTCATGGCAACACTGGAAATCAGTGATCATGGTAGAGGTAAAAAACAGAGACCAGCCAAGCCAAAAATCCCCTCTGCTTGAGCTTTGTACCTCTGGTCACTGTTTCAAAGAAAGACAAACCTCTTTCCATTTCCCTGTCTAACACAGGTAATGATGTTCTGCTCTGAACATCCTCATGTGTGTATCACGTGCCCATCATGTGCCCTCTCTTCCCTCATTTACTATATCTGTGCATCACTATCCCTACTGGGCACAGCTCTTTCAAAAAGGTGGTAAGAAGTAGATTGTGGATGCTTATTAGGTGCTAATAAGAAAAACAAAGGAACATAACAAAGCAAATTTTTTCATTGTTTTAAAGTATGTTGGCATTCCAAAGTTTTCCATAAAATTTGTCTGCATATAGTTGCTCTCAAACGGCACCAAATTCCACAGGTTGAATTAATCAAATTGGTAATTTTGATTGTTATCAATTTATCGACAAACAAGTTCCCTGGACCTTGTGTCTTTTCTCCACATTCCTTTTTCAGAAACAAATTACAATTTGTTTAAAAGGAATGCACGTTGCTATCTCAATAATTACATGACCTTTGTATGGCATCACATGCATGACCTTTGATACGACATAGCTTATTGCTTTCATTGCTTGTTGAAAATTTTGGTGCTTTCAGAAGTACTTGAAATTCAACATTTTTATCTGTCCCTTGCTAATTAACATCTAACTCTATATCAACTGATTGTGCCGTGTTGGGCGGTTATGGAATTTTGTCCGTAAGTGCTAACTGATTTTAAACAGTGCCACACTTTGGGACTGCTGAATGGTTTCTTCTGAGCACTGGGCTTTATACAGCGTTCAGAAACACCAACACAAATTCCTGCTTCCTATGAAATTAGCTTAACAAGGATTTGGGGAGTAACCATTTGCACTCTATGGTTGATGTGTGTGACCTTTTCATCCAAGCAATTATTTCTGAGAACAGCATGTTCATTCATCACGGAAAGAATTGAGGCAAAGTCAATTTATACCACACATTTGGCCTGTTACACAACACAACCATTTGCTGTTTGGTTTTAGAAGTTAAGCATTACATATAATCCAACAAGTGGTGAAGGTTTTTTGGTCAGCCCATGTAATAATCTTAGGTTTTCTGCAATAATATCAGGTTGTTGTTATAAAGAAAGATATCAGAATCCGTCTAAATGCACAATAACAATTTTTCAAATATATTTGAAGGTATTCTATGAAAGAGAACTTTTTATCATGCCAGGGTAGGTCAGCAGTTTTTGCAAATGAGCAGTGTAATTAAGTGAGAATGGTCCTCCTGTGTAACTGTCATGAAGAGAGTATTCATCACCTGGAATTCTATGTGCTCCAACATAACAGCATGCTTGGCTACGATAGGCTTCCTGAGGGTGGCACAATGAAGTTGGAACTGAAATGATAAGCAATGAAAGGAGTTCCTAAAGAGTTCAGAAAACACATCCATGAACTCAAACTTACAGAGAAGGAGAAGAACACAAACTAAAACTCTTCAAAATATATTTAAACTTGCAGAACTACCTCTCCCTGGGGAGAATCCAATATGATATTAAGCTTCTGCAGGCAAACCTAGGTTATTTTCCCCACAGAAATAAACCATGATCATTACAATTTAGGAGACAAATATAGCCACAGTCATATTCTTCAATAACAGTCTATAAAGTTTTGTGTTGATACATTTCTCTCTTGTTCATTGAACTTAAAAAGTTTGCTTGAAAGAGCATTTTAGAGATCAAAGAGAATTCGCCTTTGCCACAGTCAAAAACAGTTTGTCTCATACAGTTCCTGTTACTGCAAAAAATATATTAGTATGATAAAGCCACTGGTTATGGAATAAAAGTGTATTTGGGTTAAGTCTCACATTTCATTAAGCTATGTAACATTTGCATGTTGAGTACAATCAGGACAACACATATTAAGTTACAATTAATAGCTTCACTTAGGTAAAGAAAACAAGCCATTAGTGAGGTGAATTCATTTCACCTGATCTTGCCAATTACTACATTGCATTCTTCCAGTCCAGAACATTAATGCAAAATATGAATGACTGAGCAGGCCTCTGAAAAAAGAGCTAAACAGACACGTAACTCCCAAAACTGATTATTAGAATACTGAATGTTGAGATGAGATCGGCTACTTTGTCAAAACCAGTATATCATTGCTATGGTAAATTGCATAGAGCAGAATAAACATTCTAGGAAGTTCTAATTACCTTAATGATGAAATTTTATGTAACCATATTTTTGATTCAAATGCATCTGCCTTCACATCCTCGTGCTCTGAATTCTGTCTCATGACAGTATGTACACAGACAGCAAAGACATCACATTGCAACAATCTGCTGGAAGAAAATGAAACAAATTCTTTAGTCTCTCACTGCAAAACACACTCCTCAGGCTTCTTATAATGGTTTTCTGAACTCTTCCCACCTTGTTGCCATCTGTGCTAAAATGAATGGATGCCAGAATTGGACATGGGGTGCTCGTTTAATGCTTTATTCAGTAGTAAGGATCCTGTTCTTCCTTGATGCTTTTTGGCACATGCATCCATTTTTTCAAGGCTGCATCCAGGACCTCAGTGAGGGTGGGTGGCCTGGGGATAGCTGGAGAAAAGAGCTGCATCCTCAAACCCCCCTCCTGTTCTCATTTCTCTTTGCTTGAGCAGTTTGAGAGCAGCACAAGCTGTTCCACTGGGGCCAAGGAGGGGAAGATGGAGAAGTGACATTCGGTGCACAAAAGAACGTGCTTGGGATCACTAGTTAGACTAAGAGCACCTGGGAGCTGCTTTCCTGAATCCAGCTGTGAGAGGATTATTCCACACTGCTCTGGAGAGATTGAAAGAGACTCTTCTCGTGAACTGAGACTTTGATTTCCTCTGTCCTGCCATTCTGCTCCTCTAGGTAAACTCTAACTTTGCCTATAGCTACTCTGGCTGTACTTCTCCCTGTAGAGTTTTAACAGCCAATTGCTATTAAATTCTTTAATAAAGACATTAGAATAATGGGTAAAAGTGTAATTTTAGGGGTATAACCTAGGTGTTTATTTTAAATGTCAGAAAGTGTCTAGGGGTAAAGAATAGCAGAGGACTAAGAAATACATTATGACTCAGAAAGCTGTGAAGACTGAATAAAAAAAATACAAGTCAATGGTTATTTTGAGTTGGAAACTATATTAACAAGTGGAGACCCTAAGACCTACACCAAAACTGGGGTTAATTTAATCTATTTGCTACTCATCTGGAAAGCAAGCATGCAGTAGCAGAGACAGCATACTTAAAAAAAGCCCCAACAGCAAACAAAACAAAACAAAGCCTAAAAGAAGGGACCACAAATGATGGTAGCTGAAATTTGGTGTAGGCAAGCATGAGGTAATGTGTACTAAAAGGAACAATTTGAACTACTCATATACACTTGATGGTTTGCAAAATCACTCAAGAAAAAGATCTAGGCGTTACTGCAGACAGCTTAATGGAAACTTCTACTCAGGGCACAGTAGTGGTCAAAGAAAGCAAACAAAATGTCAGGCTATATTAAAGATGGATTGAAGAATAATACTGGAAAGAACAACAATACCACCAAATACATCAACAAAGTATTCTTCATCTTAAGATTAGGTTATTTAGCTTTCATTATATGAAAAGAAATGGGAATCACCTGGAAAAAGAAATTAAATGGGATTTAGGGGTTTTGAGAAACTACAAAGTGAAAGATATTTAAAGGGTATCAGAATGATGACATCCTTCAAATTAAGGGTTTTTTTTCTAAACAACTTCTCTGTTTCTCAGTCCTTGAGTTTGCAAAACAGGTTAGCAGGAGCACATCTGTCCCTTTGTCATATCGACTGAGATGAGTGACGTACAGACTGCGGATGAACTTCTTTTAAGCACGAGGCCTGAATGTAATTTCTGTCTGCTCTAGAGAAAAACGAAAAGGGTCAGCTCCTCACAGAACCTCCCTGCTCTGCCAAGGCCAGTCTGCAGAGCCCAGTCCAGTGCTGGGTCTTATCTAGCTTAGGCTCAGCTGATGCCTACACCCAGCATCTTGTGTTCAGTCTTCACGCACTTGCTCAAATCCAGGCTAGCACTCTAACCTGAATTCCTCTCTCCTTTAATCCCTTCCTTCCCCTCGGTCCCTGCACTTACATCCCCAAACTACTCTCTGCTGCTTCCGCAGTCTCACATCAGTTACCCTCCTGCTCCCCCCGTGCCTTTTTAGCCCACTTTCCCCTCCTGCAGGCATATCCCCAGCTTAGTTCCCGCAGTGTGTGCTGTCAGGATCATCGGCATGGTCAGACCCCCAGGAGTTCCCTCCCCTGCAGTACCTACAGGTACTTCCCAGGCTTTGCAGACCCCCGGCAGAAGCCCATGGTGCTGTTAACATTATCAATTAATATCCACAGTAAAAAGAAAAAACTAAAATCAGAGGTTAATTTACAGCAGATGACCCCCCCCCTTCTGCCCTCACACACACCACCCACCTTTCTCATGCCTCAGTGCATAAATTGCTTAGCTATTAATTACGGCAGGAGGTTTCTCTCCTAATTACTTGACATGCCAGGTTGAAAGCTGGCCTGTGGATTAAGGACAATGACATATGCCAACCTCTGTGGTTCTTAGGGTAGAGTGCCTGCTATAAATAGATGTTCGAATTGTAAATTTAACATTGTTTAGTCTGAGGATAAGTGAGGAAAATGGGAAACTCATTTGCTCAGCAGTAGCAGGGTGTGGAGTGTTGTTTTCTGCTGAGGATTATTTTTATTTTTATTACTAAACTCTTGAGAGCCTAGAGATGTCACAAGGTCCTTTTACTGTTCTGGGCTGTGAAACCAGGAGAGGAAAATATGAACTTACACAGTTTTATATAACTTACAAATGTGTTCAGCATTTTCTGTGACAGTGAAGGCAGTCAGAAAATTTAACTGTTTCCTTTGTGAACTTTATTTTGTTTGTCTGGACGTTTAATCTGTTTCAGAGCAGGGGCAGGACATTTTCCTACATAAGCAAAATACTGTCTAATTACAATAAAAAGAGGAGGAAGAAAGAAAAACTGAAGCTATGCTGTGAAATGGCATTATTACCTCTCTAACAGGAAGCATATGGAATAGTAGCATGCACACACGTCTGACAGCCAGGAATAAATCAGTGCTAGTCTAGACATGCTGATTCCAGCTGTGGTCCTGAAAGAAGCTGCTAGGGCTACAACCTGGTTAAGTCTAATGTCCATCTGGAGAGGATGATGAGTGAAGGCAGAATAACTGTCCCATCAGAGCTGTTGGGGGAACGAGGGTTACCCATTGTAATCCCTTCTGTCTAACAGTGACTGGATCCACAGGCAGTATCAGAAATCAGGGTGGTACATCCTATGGAAGAGTGCCTTATCACATAGCCCCATTCTCTGCATTATAGAAAAAGAAGCAGAGGAAATGTCTTCATTTAATCCTGTTTTGCACTTCTTAGTATGGCCTTCATTTATTGTTCTGCTTGTGCTTTCCCCATTGTGGTTATAATTAACGTGGTTAACTAATATTTATAAGCACCCAAAAGACAGAAAGCCTATATATTATCTATTTAGGGTAATTACCTCACAAAAGGACTTAAATAAATATTGATATAATTCCAGAGAGCAAGGCACTACCCTCATAAAAATACCTCCTCTCTCGCCCTGCCTGCACTCAAAACGACTCCATCTCAACTGATCTCATATGAATAAATAACATTTGCACCTCCTTTACTATTATTTTCACACAGCAAAAGGATCCTAGTTTGTCTGTTTGCTGTAGCCTGAATTCTGCCATCCTCAGACAAAACTCTTCCCTCCACTACACAGACTTTATTCACCAAAGAAAAACCTCCCAAAGCCCTTACAGACCTTATGAAAGACGTTTTCACTCACTTGGGTTAAATGAGCACTGTGTGTTTTCTTTCTTCTTTTTTTTTTCCTGGGGGTGGCGTAAAAAGTAATAAATGAATCATTTCAACTTTGGGCGAGAAGTTTAGGTGTTGTATTTGTACCATGCAACTACACAAACACAGAAGGAGCCAGTTAACCAATGAATTGCAGGAGTGAGAAGCAATGAGATGATCTAAAACGTTTTAACACATTTTCCATATATTAGTGCTCGGACTAGTTGTGTTTTGCTTTCTTACAACAGACACAAGTCGGTAAGAGTCCAAAAGGAAAGTCTGAGGTTTTATATTTCTGTTTGTGGTACAGGAAAAGGGTTACGATCTCAGTGGTTGATTCAGTGAAATAACATCTCTTTTATACACATCTGCCTAGCAAGTAGGGCGGTAGTTGGAAATACCCAATCTACAGCGTTAAAGATTTGCTGGCAAATAGCAAGGCATTTTCTGCAGAGGAAAAGTTGTTAGACTGAGTAGGCACTTTGAATGCTTAGGGGTTACAGTCAAATATCCAAACACTGTGGAGTTACACTGCATTTATTATTTTCTCAAGTATTTAACACACTGGGAATGGACTCTGCTGCATATTTCATATCCAAGAAGGCATCATAATAGCAGATTTAAATAAGAAGATACTTGGCAATGGTAAGTGATATTTTTATAGCAAATTATTTAGGCATCATGCAGTCAGCTCTTTTTACATGTCAGTATGTATTATTTTCAGCTGCTTTAATTTCAGAATTTGAAAGAGAAGAATAAGCAGACAGGAGGTATGTCACAAATTATGTTTTTGTCTGTCTATTCACTGTTATCACTGCTTTGTCTTTAAATTGTTTGAGAAATTTGAAGCAAATTATTATTGTTCAATGATCAGCATTATAAATTAAACAGAGATGCTCTACATGGAAGTACCTTAATTTAGGACAGCTCTAGTTTGCTGTAAAATATTTCTCCTATTTCTCTTGGTGTATATAGAACCCTGCAGAGTGGACCAGAGACTTCTGTGAGTTCACAGCTTTCTTCAGTTTTGAAGGCCTCCGTATACCTGCAATATCACAAGAGGCAGAAAAGAAACAAAATCACAGATCAAGTGATTCATTACTCAGAAACATTTTAAATCTACAAAATATCTCACTGACAATTAAACTTCATAAAGAAAATAAATTAATTCATTTCAAACCCAGATGGAAATGGGATTTTAATTTTTTTTTTTTAGCTTCTGCTAAGTCCATTTTTTCCCAGAATTGTCTCTAACCTTTCTACTCATTTCCACTGTGCTGTGTAACTGAAGGCTATATTCTTTGAATATTTTATTTTTCTTTAAAGAAGCAATACAGAAAAATATATTCCTCCATGAGAACTAGATAGGGGCAATATCTAATAATCTGAAAACACATTTTCAAACTATTTTAAAAATAAACATTAATATGATTGTCTACTATAGTTCCAGAGCATAGATTCAAGCAAGACATTCAAATGCAGTATTTACTCAAATCTCTGTATGAACTAGCCTATACAGGAAATCAGTAAATTGCTCCTGAGTCTCAGTCTCAAAGGGGGTACGTATTTGTTTAGTCATGTATTATAAATAACATCTGTAGACTTGAAACCTTGCCAGCATTATTAATGCAGTGTTCACTTAATAGTATCCTTCATTTTGCGCCTCATTAGTAACTGATTCAAACAGCGTGAGCCCGCAGAAAAAGGTGCAGGCTGGTGCAGCACACGGGTGTTGGTGCTGTGCTGCCCCTACTGCCAGTGCAGCCTGGCTTGGAGGAGCTGGTGTGCCCTGAGCTGAGCACGCAGCTCCTGCCAGGCAGTGCCTGGGCACACGCAGCCCCTGCAGGGGCTTTGGAGCAGCCCCTGCTGCTCCCAGGGTGCAGGTGGGGACAAAACACTGCCCTCTTCCCCTGCCGTCCCAGCCTGTGCCTGGGAACAGATGAGCTGTCACACTGCCTCACAGATAAAGCTGTGGGGCTGTCGAATTGCCTCAATTTATGCTGAAGGACTGACCTGACTCAGGATGGCTTCTTCATCGCTTTTACAGCTCCTTGCTCTTAGGGAGCACCAGGGATGTGATCTGCTGCTTTATTTGCCTCCTGCTGTTATAATATTTCTGCTCTCTGTATTACAGCGTGGCACATCCTGCACCCTGTGAGATAGCCTTATCATATGGAATAAGCTTTATAAGCAATAGATTCTGCTTAATAGGAGATGGGTTGCAAGGATATCATTACTTGACACCAGCAAGTTCTTGTTGTTTTCTAAGGGTGGCTGTTAATTATTTTGTTATTATTAATTCATTGTCCCATTAAAAAAATCCCAAACATTTAATTATCTTCCAGTACTTTTCATCAGAGAAATTCTCACCCCACCAGTCCAAGAAAGAAGGTGACCACAAGGCCATGACCCTCTTTGTTTTATGAGGACAAGGATTCAGAAGTGAGTGAAAGCAAACCTTGGGTCAAACCAGCAGGTCGCCATCAGAGCTGGAAGGAGATCTCCAAACTCAATTGGAGCCTTCAGTCAAAAATGAGCTGGGGCAGACTTTTACTGCTTTATAGTACATTAGATGTGGTTGGTAAGGTTCAGTTATAAGTAGTTTACTTTGCCCAAGATTAATGCTGAGCCTAAACTGATATTGCCAAAGTCTTGACATCTTCCTGACACCAATTTTACGTATTTAGGGTCCTTTCTTTAAGCCAGAAATAAGGAAAAAACCCTCAACTTATGCAATCCCCAAAGGTCTGGGTATTCTTGAATGTTTATTTGAGTCGAGTCTTTAAAGATTCAGTCCACAAATAAAAAGCCAAAATTTATAATCAGTTTAAAAGGTGTTGAAATAAAAAGGAAAGAACCAGAAAAAGAAAATCCTGGATAATATTGTTGGTCATATTTTTGTCTTGGAACATGATTTTGGACAATTACTTGGGAGTTAAACCCAGAAGAGGCTGATTCTTCTGGGAAATCCAAACTGAGACACAGAATGTAGCATCAGCTCTTATGGAAATCATTATTTGGTATTCTCTGGATCAAAAATGAGCATACATAAGAAAAGGACACTGGAAAATTTGACTTCTCTGAGCACATCTCTGGTGCAGGGTCAGGGTAATTCAGTGGCCAGGTACACCAAGCCTGCTGTAGTAGATGGCATTGTGTGAGCCTCAGCACATGGTTTTACACCAGCTTTTTGTGTGTATCCAGAGAGCCTTTCCAGAGTCTGTTCAACAGTCAGCCCCATGTCTGGAGGCTGAAAGTCTGTCCCACAATCCAGTTTATAGCTGCTCTGCCACGACACCTCTCACTCCATGGTCCTCCTACTGATGTTCATAAAAAATGCTGGGAAAGTGATCATAGGCCTTTACTGTGCCATAACAGCAACAGCCAAGCTCTTTTGGGCCAACACAGGAATAAAGGCAAATGAGGACACAGTGATGTTTAAAAGAAATGGTAACTAAGCAGTGTAACAATCCAAGTGTATAGCAAGTTTTCAAGATTTGTGTAATAATGTCTTTACATTCAGATTTGGTGCTTATTTTAAAAGATAAGTTTTAGTTGGAGTATGAATTGCTTTCATCAGTACAGGAATTACAGGAATAAAGGTTTTTTCTTTGACAGATTAATTATACTAGCTAATTAGAACAACTTCTTCTGGGCTTGAAAACTGATTCTGTAGAAAAATCAAAACCCAAGATCAGGAACCCTCAGCTGAGATCTCTCAGCCACTAGCTCCAAAATACTTAACATTAGATACTGGTCTGGAGGTATAGGCTGATTTCAAAACATGGAAGAAAAGTAATTTCCCACAGACACTAAATCCTAGACTGTTTGGGATGCTGCAGCTGACACCAGCTCCATTTATCACACCTATGACCAAGGTATCATCAGATCTCATGAAGTGCCAGAAGCATTGTGGTTTGTGCCTTACCAGGGACCTATTTATGTGACAGATTGTTCTGTTTCCCTCACGGGAAACCTGTAAAACAACCTCATTTTTCTGTCACTAAAATGCTGGTGAGTGGCATACACAGTGTGCACCAAGACTAAAGTCAGTGTTAAAAGCTACACTATTGCCAAAAAACAAGAGAGCTGCCATTGGAACTTCATACTGTTATCTTCAACACCACAAACAAAACCTGTCCGCTCAGCTTCATTCTGATTGTCACAGCCTTAGAGATAAGGTGCAGCAGCAGCAATGTGAAGGGTCCTCAAGACTTTTCTAACGCAGACTTAAGAAGCAGCCTGCGTTAAGCAGCTTTGCCTCTGCCAAGCTCCAGGGATGACAAATACTCAGAAATAGCTACTGCTTAAACCTTGTGCTTGAAATGACAACTGTACAAATGTGGTAAAGTCATTTTACTCAGACACAGACATCCAAGAGAAGAGGTTGCGTAATTCATCACCAATCTCTGGCAATGCTAACTGAAAAAACAAAGAAACAAACAAACAAAAAAAGCCTAAACCATAACAACACCCTGAAACACTCTGCAATATGTTCTCTCCCTCAAAACACCCCCACAAACTACCCAACCCAAACCAACAAACCCAGCCACCCAGACAGGACCACGCATGTTATCTGTGAAATGCTGCAGGATAACAAGCCCCTGATTCTGGTGAGCCTGAGATCAGGCTGCTGGAGCAAGTGGTGCCTGGACCAGATTGTGAAATATGGAGCAAATTCTGCCACCGGTTCTCAGGTGGACTAAGTATATTCACCTTTTCAGTACTTCCATTCATTCACATCTGGCTGTTCAAGGAGTAAAGAAGGCAGCAGCAACAAACATGACAGAATCCAACATGGATTCACAATAACAGGTTAAAAAAGAAAAGGCAGGTCTAAATACAAGTTTTAACTGAAATCATGAAAAATACTGAGAAAATTTTCATTTCATTTTTGTAAGTAGTCAATTCAGTTTTCTTTTGCCCTTTATGTTTTGTTCCTTATAAATCATAGTTTGGCTACTGATAATTCTCCTTTCATTCAGCCTAAAGGGCCCTTTATGGCTGCCTACAGTTTAGGGAACTATAAATTAAAGGAAATACTAAGTCAGATGAAAAAGGAGCATTATGTGACTGCAAATGTGGAAAGAAGACGTAAGGTCATAACTTTTTAAAATATTTGTTAAATTTGAATGACACCATACAGTAGAGCTCACATAAGGCTTTTACTACTCTGGTGCTGCCTTAAGTTATAAACTGTGTATTGGTCAGTGGTTTAAAAAGAAAAAAAGGAAAGATGGACCTTTCCTTCAGCACCAGATATTTAGCAACTTCATAGCTGGTATAAATATTTAGTGTTTCTCGAAGCCTAACATAATCTCATACACAAAGTGTATATACACACTATAAAAATATTAAAATAACAGTACAGCCCACAACATTTAGTTGAAAGGGTACCATTCTTGCCTTGCCTCATGCACCCCACCGTGGCTACAGCCAACAAACTTTACACTCATAGTGCTGTACTTTTTCAATCACACACTCTTAACACAATCACTTACGTAAATCACACGGGCTACTTTGTCTGTAAACAAAGCATTGTATGCATAAAGTAACATATTCTTCATGGAGTTCAAGGACATGCTCTCAAGATGAGGTAAAAATACTTTTTATGGGTGTACACGTAGTATTAGACCCTCTTGCATGGAACTATATAAGCAGTATTTTACTGCTCATCTCTGGGGCACTGCAGCAAGAAAGGTTGGTAACCACAGACTGGGAGTGCAAGTCATGAAACACAAACGTTTCTGGCAAGACAAGGTCTAGGACTTTTATTAATTCACAGGAAAGCAATTCACTTGAAAACAGTCTAGGAGGTTGCAGAGCTGGATACCATCATAAAATAGTCAGGTAATAAAGTTCACAAAAGGAAGTGATTTTTTTCAGAAAGGATCTGAAGCAAAAGGAGGAGTTCCAAACATATGAAAGCAGCATGAAGCTGGAAGGAGGGGCAGAAGAAAAAAAGATAAAAGTATGCAGAAGATAGAGGATGACATATAGAGATCAATGAGAAAAGGATTCTGTGGAGATGTGAAGATCAGAATATTTTTCCTAGTACAAGAACAGAACAAATCTTAGAGGCAATGAATTTAAAACAATTACAAGGAAGTACATTTATATGTAACACATGAAACTCATTGCCTGTGGATACTCTTGAAATCAAAAGCTTAATGGGAGCCAGAAATGGATAAATTGCAGTTCTATTACACAGGATTCATTTCATGTGTAGAAGAAAAAAAATCTTTGTGCTTCCTGGCAAAAGTTAGGTAGTAAGTAACGAAAGGAATTAGAGAGGGGTTTATCTAACTTGGCGTAATGCAATATTTATCCATCATGGGGCAGCTGCAGCTTCTGCTAAAAAAAGACTATCATATCATCATATCATTTCGTATCACGGTATGTCCAAGAATTTTGGAATAATGTACAACACCTCAGAGTGTCAGTCTACTCTACCAACCAGGTACTCAGAAACTCTTCCTGAAAGCAAGCTCTATCTTGATTTTTTTTTTTAACAAGTTAATCCCTTTGAAACAATTGCTATCAGTTATTGCTGGAGAAGGATACTGGTTTTGCTGGGCTTATAGGGTGACTCAACATGCCATGTTGCTATGTTTTCATGGACGGAAGGTCAGTGTGAAAGTCATGAAACCCAAGACAGAGATGACTAATCCAGCCTGGCTTAGCAGCAAAGAGGGGATGGATTGACCTCTGCAACATAACTGTAGTCTGGAATATGGCAAATGTGAAAATTGTGGCTGTGTTAAAACAAAAGCAAATTATCAGTTTGCTGAACAATGTGAGGACAGGACAAAAACTTGAACACTCCAAACTATTGGCTTTCTTTCATATGAACACAAGCAGTATTTGGAGTTGGGTGGAGATCAGGACTGAGGCTGTTCCATCACTACTTAGATCTGCTTTGCCCAGTACTAATGTCCTGTTTAAATTTATATGTTCCTTTTTGGAAAAGGTTATCACCAGTAGCAACAGGCAAAATATTTAGTACTGAATAGTCTGCATATTTGTCCTCTAGAATCTAAACCTGTGTATATGGAAAATAATTTTGAGAGAAGAGGGATCAGCTCCTGTGTCTGCTATGGTTCCAGACACATCCTGATTTTAGTCATGCAAAAGAGAAGAATTGCCATAAGTATTAAGCTCAGTGGCTCCTTTCTTTCCTTTACCCACCGCCAATAGACACTAACCCCAGACATCAGAAAAGTTACCCCATTTTGTGGTAACTATCCCATGGCAGGAGTATCACTCTACCTGTGAACTGCATTGTTTGACTTTCATTTGGGTAGGAGGAGTTGCTGCCCCTTCTGCATGCTATCCCCTTTATCTACAGATACCTATTTTCATCAACTCACCTCTTGGGTGAAATCTCTGACTGAAATCAAAGACAAAACAGCTAACTTCAAAGTGCTCATGATTTCTGCTGCCTTCTTGTTCCACGCATTCATTATGCTTTAGATTTTAAGTGTTTCCTTTTATTTGTTTGAACACTCTTTATTTTACCACATTCTTTTCCTGTCCCTCACATGAGAAGGAAGTAAAGAAACCACACTGATTTGCCTTGTATTTCCTATTATCTCATAAACTTTTATCAATGCAGTTCCTTTCTGCATAGGATAGTCCACATAATTTCAGTCTTTTAATACAAAATTCCAGCTTCTGATCAGTGTTCATTGCCCTTTTCCTGCTACAATACCTTTGAGCTAAATAATAAAGATTGACCACAGTATCCAATATCAAAGCATACCATTAGTGCAACAAGACAGGCACAGTAGAGGCTCGCTCTCTCTCTCTCTCTCTCTCTCTCTCCCTCTCTTTTTCCTTGTGGCTTCTAAAAAGCTGCTTTTCTGTTCGCCACTGGGCACTGAACAATTACTGTACAGGGAAGATGGAAAAAACTGCAAAAGGTTAGAGTAAAGCAACATGAAAAAACAGCCCCTCCTTGTGATATTTATGTTTCTGCTGCTGGCTCTGGCAGAAGTCCAGACTTGGAATGAACAAAACTCCCAATGGCTTAGGGACTACATTATTCAGCCCATAGTCAGGAAATGCAAAAGCATGTGACAATGGGAAGAAATAAAGCAAGCTTTCCAATGCTTTTGAGCTTCCAGCTCAATCAGCTTGGAGCAGAACTCAGGGACTGTTGAGATTTTGTGTGAATGAGTTCTCTGTGGCTAAACAAAAACATGTGTGTGTTGTAGTGAAAGACAGTAAAGTGGTAAACAGTATGTGGCTTTGCTTCCTTGTTGATATTTTGTTTTTCCAGTACTAGCACTACATATAAAACCCCATTTTATGTATAAGGCCACTGTCCTCTCTCTTCAAATACAGTGACAAACTCGTTCCCAAAATACAAAGTCAGCTCCCTATTTCTCCTCCTTTCCAGGAAAGCTACCTCACAATTGTTGATCACTACTCAGTGCCAAGTCTTGGTTCTTCTGAAAGAGTTGGATAATGTTCCATGTCATTTGTTAACCAGTAAGTCAGGTAAAAACTGTGTCCTTTAGACAAGATTTCCTTTGGGGAACTAATATCCCAAAAACTTAGATGTTAGGAAAATAATGTCAAATTCTCTTCATAAACATTTAAATTACAGAATTCCCACGACTGTATTATCAATGACAGAGTTTTCCAGGGCTCCTGTAGACACTGTACAGAGCAGAGGTTTAACCTTCCCTTTTCATCCCAGCATGGGAATCATTCTCATGGGACAGATGTTTGTCTTCACAGTCCATGTTTTACCTAGAAGTCATAGGATCACTAAGCATGAGACCCTATCTGTGCAATATTTTAAACCTATTTTACAATTCCTCTCCCTCTTTTGCAAGGTTAGTGACAGAGCAATAAAACCAGGACCTTCAAGACACAGAACACAGAGAGCAGCAGGTGTTTAAGCAATCTCGTGCTGACCATTTCCACGACCAGACAGGGCCAGGTTTATGCTTACATTTTCCTGAAAAGCATGAGATTTATGGTTTATGAGAACACTCTAACGAGGCCTGACTATTTCAATAAACTAACATTAACTGTTTCAGATACGATTTTTTCTTTTACAGAATTTTTTTTAATTTACAAACTCCCTAAGAATCTTATCACACAAATTCATTGAGAGCAAGCAGGTTTCTGCAGCAAGAGTGTTATCTGTCTGTGTGAGCACAACTGAGGATCGACACGAGGGGACTGACATAATCTGTGTGATAAACGACAATGTTCTAAGTCCTTGATCAGGTGGGATCACAAAGTTGCAGTCTAGCCTATAAAGGGGAAAGTATTTGGGAAGTGGTAGGTTAAAGAGATTGTGTTCATGGTGAGCAATACAGGGGTCTGGCATTCAAAACTAGCACTCATCATGTTTTGCTCTTGGAGCAGAATTTTTCTGTGAAACTCTTACTAGCTTAATATTAAAATATCTGCTGAAAAATACAAGAAACATGCTTGCCATCTCAGCCTCCAACAGAAAACCTTCATTGGATTAGCACAGACTCTGCTGTTGCCCCAGCTCTCCCCAGGTAGGTTTAACATGCCTGAACCCCATCAAAGCTAGGACCAGAGAGCGACGGGTGAAAACAAATGACACAAACTCCTTAAATGGTCCTGCCATCTCCGGGTAGCTGGGAGCCTGCTGGAAACAGTTTCCCCAATACTGCATCCCATTGCTTTTGTTTATCTAGCCTTGCTGACATTTTCTTCAATTAGGAAACAATAGCTCCGTTCCAATGTACTGAGCAGAATTACTGAAACTGAGTCACGTGGCACCAGGAGAGTGTGTTTTCAATTATTCACTCTGTCTTTTTTTGCCAGGCCTATGAAGAGGAACAGCCTTCTGCAGGAGTCAGGTTTGTCTGCCTCGCTGTTGTAAGTTCCTCCTTTTGAATTTTAATTTTACCATTAGGTTTTTTTAATTACTATTTTTTAATTCAACTCTCTGAGAGTTTCTTACTCTTTATTAGAAAACTTCCAAATTTTTAGCTCTTCCTACTGCGTGGAAATCCTAGATATTTGCAATAGTTCAGTGCTAATAGTCCTGCTCAGTAATGAATCTGAGTAAGATCGCAAGATCTAGATTAAATTAGGATGCAAGATCTAGATTAAAAGAGGATGCTGCTAGCTGCTAGGTAATGTAAAACTCATCTTGTTCTTGCTAGTAAAGTTCTGTCTTTCCTACTGTCTGGTTAACAGCAGAGCATTCACATTCAATCTGGGAGCTACACCAAATTATTTGTATCTTGTAAATGCTTGGTTTAATATCCAACCAAAAATTTGAACCAAATGGCCACAGCTCAGATCATGTATTTTGTTTGCAGAAGACAGACTGAGTTTGGGCTTTTTAGATTTAAAGCTGGAAAAATAAAGCTTGGAGGGGAAAAAAATGAAACAGAGAAGGAACATTTGGTTTGCATTACAAACCACAGACAGCTTCCATCAGGCAAGCTGGAGGTATAAGAATGGCAAAAGAAAATGACAAGCAGTGAGTGCACTGGAGAAAAAGATGAATGATTTGGAGAATTGACTTTGAAGTAATTGTCCATGCCATCAATATCTCAAATTAAATTTGGTGGAAGATGGCAATGAATCATAAAGCTTCTCTGGCACTTGTGATGTTGTATGGTGTGTAAAATAACATTTCTGGATATTTTTATTGGAAAAATTATAGACTATGTTTTTGGTACCTCCTATATTTCTGTCACTTATGCAACTCTGAATCAGCAGCTCTGGAAAGAATGTTGCCTTAGTTAGGACTTGTCATCTAATGCTTATAGCAAGTATTTAACTGGAAGTCTTCAGGTGTACTGGGTTTATTTTCATGTCAGCCCCTGCCTTGCTGTGAGATTAGGTAAGTCATTTGGGGTTAAACTTGGTCTTTGAGTGGATGGAGCTCTTAGGGGGTGGGGGAGGAGGAAACAGCTGATGCAGCAGGGCAAAGAGTTCTCTCTGCATAAGGTAAAAATCCTCAGGAGCATTACAGGGGGATGGGAAAGCAGAATGCACTTAGACCAGTGTTTCCTTCACTGTTTCAACAGGTGCTTCTATGCGGCCCTGCATCCCAGATGTTTAGCAGAGCCAGAGAGGCACCTCTTGGCCATTTAGTACTGGCGGCAGTTCTCCCTTCTTAAGCTCAACAACTTCAGGCAGAGCAAGAAAGGACTTCATTCTAGCATGCCAGTCTCCAGACAGCTGCATTTTGACAATTAGGCTATCAAGTCCTCTGCTTATCCAAATGCTTAATAGCTCTTTTTAAATTCTTCTTCTTTGAGAAAAGTAAGAGTGTGGTTAATGTTTGTACAACATTGAAATACTTGAATGAACAGTGTTCTTTCTTTTAGTTTCCCTATATGGGCAGGATTGTTTAGGTTTGGATGTGCAGCTTGGGTACATTTGTGACATTGTTGTTACCAGTATCTGATAGCAATTGGCAGTGCTCAGAAGGAGCGCTGATCTCTATGGCAGGTTTTCAAGTGATGCACGTTCCACTCACCTCTAGCTCTGTTGCTTCCTACCCAGGTACTGAGAGTAGAGGCTTTGCAGAAGTCGACCTCACCCCAGCCATCCTTTCTTTTTCAGCTCCACATTCTGATCTAATGGGTCAGATTGTATTTTAACCTTCATTTAGACATACAGGAAACACAACATCACAGGTTTTAACAAGATTAATCTCCTAATGCAGCGGAGATGCTAACAGGGATTTCCGAGTTCAAAAGTTGCAATTTAGATCATGTATATGATGGTAGACTAAAGCTTTAGGCTTACCAAAACACTAAAGAGTGCATTTTTTAGAAGTCACAAACAAGATCTCCAAACCTTACACTCATGTGCACTGTGTCACAGGAAGGAAGTGTGGCTGTGCTGCTGGGCACTCCTCCATCACACCAATCTCGTCATTCATGAGAGTCTACTCTGAAAAAAAAAAAAAAGTAGAATGTTCTGTGAATTGAAGGGAATGGAGAATATGCAAGTTCAGTTTGACCCTGAAAGCTTCCCTCATGCCAGTGTCAGGGAGGCTGGGAGCCCAGTGATTTCCATTCCCCTGTTCCAATCCAGGGGGGTCAGACTCTCCCACAGGAGCACAGAGGATCCCAAAGACACACAGAGAGGGGCAGAAAGCACACCAGCTTTGGGGAACTTGACATATTATGGCTACTTTCAAACTCTGCCCTGAAATTATCTGAATCTGGCTTGGTCTGAGTTTGCAGGCGTGTGTTTATTGTCGTGGCTGTAAGGAGCCTTTAGAAAATCTGCCTTCTTCCTTTCAGTATCACCAGTGGAAATTCAGGTACAAAGTGTGTATGTACCTACCTAATTCTGCATAGAAACAGGGAAAAAAAAACCCAAACCAAACACAACAACCCAGTTTAGAGCACAATGGACAAACTTTTTCTCTCAATAGCATACCTGAGAAGTGCCTTTCAAATTACACTGATTTTCAGTTTCGTGCATAACACCTACCGCATCTTTGATTTATGCAAATACTTAAGTTTCAATAGGTATTTTCTCTAGAATGGCAACTTACAGTATCAGTTAAGTTCTGTGAGGAGAATAAAAAGGTTTTTGTAGTAAATATGATGATAAAAATGAGGAGAGAGAGTCAAAGTAATTAATTTAGACGTCCTCTTGTTGAATTTTCAGCACTGACACATACCTACCAAATAATTTCTAGAAAGCTTTTTCTGAGAGAGTTTTACAAAGCTCCCCTTTGTTATCTTAAAATGCTCATTACATTACTCATTTTACAAAAGCTCCAAATTTTGCTATATTACAATCGTATATTTTTTTTTTCCAATTTATCTTGATTTTATATGCTGAATCATGTGCTGAAACAAACCATTTCTGTAACAGGACACTTTTTCATTGATGTACTGGAGCTGTATTCCTTTATAGAGTTCAATCCCTGATCAGATATTCACATCTTAAGTGCTTCACTGGATCTCTCTGTTACTCTTAAATGCACAGTCTTAAGTGAGTTCTGGTTTGCAAAGGTGGAAGTTTTATGGCAGCCTGGCATTCCTTACTCTCTCAGGGCTAAGATCTACTTTTGCTAAACCACTTACAACTCGGATGTGCCAGGCAGAGAACTTAGCATCGACAATCTGATTAATCTTCTTTGAATTATAGTGGTTTCATGAATCAAACTTCAGAAGGAGCTTCTTCTTTCCAAATAATATTAGGAGGATAGAATAATGCTTTTAAAGTATCTTCCTTTTCAATTTGGGATTTCAACATGCAAATTCAGCAGATGCCCAAAGCAAGCAGACAATGGAAGCATCACAAACATTTATTAAAAGCACTCCACTCTGCTTGGGTAACATGGCAAGAGAATGAAAAGGTGAAGAAGGATCTAGTAGAGCTCTGCACAGAAGCAGAATTAGCAAGTCATGAGATATCACGTGGCTGTTCTCAGACTGAAAGGCTCTGTTGATTCGATTTATTCATTAGGGCTTTCCAGTAGCGTAGGTTATTAAGTGGGAGAAAGTGGGGTATATTACAACTTACTTTTATATTTCCTTTCCTGGAGGATATTTAGCACCAGAGAAGCAGAGAAAATTATTGAAAGTATCATGCCACATAAATGGGAGAATGATAGGAAAAAGAGCAGCGGCTCTCTGAAGATGGATCAAAAGAACAATGCTGGGAACAGGAAGTCAAGAAAGTTTCGCTCCATTTCAAGATCACTTATACTCTGCAATGCCAAAACCAGTGATGATGGGTCAAGTCCTGATGAGAAATGCCCCGATCCCTTTGAGATCTCTGCCAGCTGGGGTCAAGAGGATTTTGACTGCTGTCCCAGAACACAGCTGCCGTGCACATCAGAGGCAGAAGACAGCCCACCTGATCCTCCACGTGTGGTCACCAGCATTCTCCAGTCCAAAGCTGCAGCAAATGAGAACTGCAACAACACGAGAAGGAAGTTCCTCACCAAGGTAGGCAACTCGTGCTGTATATTGTAATGTTTCCCACTGCAGTAATTCCTAAATAGATTGCTTAATATTTCTCAGGAACCTAGGGTTCTGCTCGGCTTTTTCAGAGCCTATGAGCCTGCAGTGTTCCTGCTGTGCATAAAAAGCATGAAAATATATTGGCTTCCCTGCTGTGCTGTTGCACTCTGCTGATGGACAATCTGCTGAAATCAGTGTCTCTGAGTCACCCTGAGTGTCCAGGCAAGCACAGCTGGTGTATTCTATCTGCAATAGACTCTTCAGCTCAAAATATAAACCTGTCACTGTAGCAAAGCGCACTTGTAGTGTGATACCATGATATCTCACAAGCTATGCAAGAATAAATTGTATTACTACTGTGAGACACAGGAGATCCAGTGGGCAGATGCTCTTTCCCTCTGATTCAGGAAGAAGGTAGTGATGGCTCTAAAACCCCCCGAGATGTGACATTTCCTAGAGATGTAAAAAGTCTAAGAGCCTCGTATTACGTTATTCTTTAATCAGCTATGTGAACCCTAACAGTCTGAACAATTTTTCAGTCTGAGCAATATATTTTAGATGCCTTTAGAAAGTTCTTTCAGTAGGATATCCTAATTTTTCTACTTTCTCTCTACCTGTTGCTGCGATGTGTAAAAGAGACCTCACTGCAAGTGCCCTCCTGGCACCTCCTTTATTACCTGCCTTTTATCTGTGCAAATAGGCACTTGCGTGAAAGAACTGATTCTTTCACCTAAATAGTTTTTCTTGTATATTGTATTTTATTTTATATAAAATAAAATATATATTGGCTAAAATTAGACCTCTGTGTCTAAACACACAGTGGCACAAGTGCTACTGAAAATCAGAATCTCCCCTTACTCTTGATAATGACCACAGCATGCTCGGCATTGCAAAGACTGCAGCAGGATGCATACAAGGTGTTTCAACCCTTGGCAAAGTCCCAGCAGGAGGACACAACCAAACCAACTTGCTATTGCTTTCTGAGAGAAAACAAGACCCAAGTACCAAAAGTCACTCAGTCCTCTGCAAAACGATGCCAAATCGCCCTTTTTGGAAACAGTCCATATGCACCCTGCTGATGTCTCTCTCCGAGTGAAGGAGGAGCTGGCCTCTGTACACTTCCCCATCTTCTCTTTTTCAAAGTTGAAGCACTTAGGTGTGTGTCAGCTGCCACAGCCTATTTGCTTGCACATCTAAGTGTGCAGGGCTCCAATAACTGTTGTGATCCATATCCATATGCAACTACTCAGTGTCTTATTGCAGGCTGTAAGTTTAGATCATTTGCTTTTATAGCTGGCAAGCAGCTAAAATAGGGATCTGGAGAACAGAGTAAGCCCCACAATGCCTTTGCACATATAAAATAGAACTGCTAAGGGTATAAATCCACTCTTAGGCTGAAGCATCAGTGTCACTGAAGAACATGTGTCAGATGGATGCTGACATAAATTAGCCAGCAGCTCAGTCCCTCACAGCAGCATTTGGGTTGCTTAGTGCTGCTGTAGACTGAGTACCATTAAATTCCCACTCCAGAGCTCTCAAATGCTACTCGCTAATCTTCCGTATCTTTCAGAATCATGGATCAATGAGTGATTCTAAAGTCTTATCTTGAATAGGATGAACATTGGTAAAAGCCACACCAACCCTGTCCTGTCCTGTGCTGCTGCGGCTTTCCCCCTAGAGTATGAAAGCAGTGATCTCTACCTTCCATATGGCACAAGCCTGTCAGAACAATCTTCCTATACCACATCTTACAAAGCTTAAGCTTAAGACTTCTCTCATTAAGAAGTCAAACAAGCATTTTTTCATGTCCCAATGTAATTCTCTCTCCATATACATGTGACACCTCAGAAATTCATGATGTGTGACTCAGAGCTGAAGAATCCTTGTCTTTGTTCAAGAAAATTGATTCCATTCTTTCTGTGGTGTTCTCGAGGATATTCCACTATTCTCCTGCTTTCCAGCACCTCCTGCCCTAAGCGTGACTCTGAAGGTGTTAATAACTCCCACAGAACTGAACAACTTAATATTTGCTGTCACAAGGTAGGAGAGAAGAATGCTTAAAAGTGCTGCGTGATTTAATGCTCCCTGCGCATTTCTTCTCCAGAGTAAGGGGAGAACCTGTAACATCAGTATTCAAAATGCAAATTCCTTTTTTCTGTTCAAAACGTTAAGTGCCTCTCTGAGCCATACTCTACTGACTGCATGGGATTCACCATAAGCAAGAAACCACTAGCAAATCAAACAGCGTTTCAGGACTAAACGACGGATATTTTTTTTGCCTTCTCTAATATTCTGTCAGCAATGAGAGCAGATGAACAGTCTTTTAATTCGTTTGGCTTCTATGTTCCACTATTCACTTGTGCTGTTGCTTGCTATGTCTAGAGGCCCAGGGTTACCCTGATGTAATTTGTTCACTTTCCAAATGAGGTGTGCTTGGTCTGGTACGGTGGAATGCCAGCTGGTCTATGTATAAACAAGCAGATCTCCTTTATAGTTTGCTTCTTGCAAAATCAACAATTTTCACGCGGCCTGAAAGGAAAAGAAACTAAAGAAATGGTAAGCAGAACCTGATACCACGAGCACAGACCCAGCAAACACTGTGGAAGATGTCTTTGCCTGCTCAGAGTCTGAAATCACATCAGTTTTTGGGAGAACTGGACAGGAATAGATGATATCAACTCCTTCAGAGAACGGCAGGCTCTGCTGAGTGTGAGAGCTGCAAGAAGCACTTCTACCACTCCAAGAAGCATTCCATTACATCTTCCCTGCACCCCCAACACCCTGGGAAGCACCGAGAGCTACCAGTGGGGCTGGTAGCAGGGTTGAAATAGCATCTAGAATAAACTAGAATAGAAAAGGGCTGACTTTTGATGAAATAAACACGGGAGCTGAGCTGAGCTGACCTGACTGCATGGCTCTACTTGGTTCTAGAAACTTCTGCACCCTTGCTTCCTTTGGTCCCTGACCCTCTGCTTGGAGGAGGCACAAGGCAAAACGTAACTTTTCTCCCTTGGTCATCAGCAGAATACAATTTTATTAACTTGCCTTGATGCAAACACCAGTTAGCTGGCCCTTTGGTACCAGGACAAGTGCTATGGCAACAGACTGTAATGTCTCAAACACAAGCCCACGGGCATGATGGAAAAACAAAGCCAGGAGAGGAGACTGCATTTATTTAGATATTTATGTGTTCTCCTCACTTTTCACAATTCTCTCTTTCCGTCTTCCCAGCCTTACTGCTTTTGCTGCACCTCACCCAGGTCATCCTCAGCAAGCTGGGAAAGGGGATGTTCCATTAATACAGCGTGTACTGCAAAATGCAAGCCAGGCAAAGGCTCCCAGGAAAACATATCAAAGGGCAGATGATGGGTGGAAAGGTCCTTCTGTAACATCTGATGTGCTGAATTGTCTGTTAGGGCAAACCTTGGTCCCATGCCCTGCTCCTTGCATCATCCTTGCTTTCCAGCTTCTGCCATTTTACTGGTTTCAAAGGGAATATGCTGCTGGGAAAATGAATTACATCTCCTATAAATATTTTTAAAAGACCAAGGCATTGGGCTAGGGTACGTCAGAACCAGTGGAGTAAATTTATGCCAGAGAGACTCTGGCCCTTTCTCTGCTAGAACTGATGCAGAAAAAAATTGCTCCTTGAAGAAAATCCCCAAAGACTGTATTCTCTTGGAAATCCCAGCCATTTCATGGTCATAAGACCAGAAAAGCTAAATATTTAAATACGTTATTGCATTGCTGTTAGATATATTTCTTTCTGTTTTATTTTTTTTCCTTTTTTTCAAACCAGCAGTCAATTAGCTCATTGTCATGCACTTGCTTAACTGAGTCCAAGACCTTACTTGAACTAGCCTTGTATAACATTTCAATTCAGACAATCTAACTACTGTGTCTTACTTTAAGAGCGCACAAAAGTTTTTCAGTTTTCCACAGATGCCATGGTTACCCTTATTTCTAAACAACATCTGGAATTAGATGTTTTGAGATGGGACTCTGGGCTAGAAATGTCTAATGAAAGCACGAAGGAAAAAGGAATCTTTTAAATGGCAGATAAAAAACATCCTCAGAAGCTTTGCATTGTGGACGACAAAAAACAGGAACAGGAAGAGAGAGCTGGCCTGGATGGGCAAATTACTTTTCCAGAACTAAACACACGAAAAGTTAATCTATTCTCACCTGTGGAAAATTCAAGAAGGCTCTTAAAGTCCTTTAATTTTTATCTTTCAGCCAAGCAGACTCAGTTTAAATACGAATTTGGCTTTGAGTGGAACTTACAATGCAGATAAAAGTTTCCCCAGAGTCTTGAAGTGCTGGGAAACAAAGCAGAGAGTTTATTCACTGGCAGTAAATACATGTTTAAATATATGTTCTAATAATGATGAGGCAAGGTTGACCTAGAATCCACCTGCCCCCACATCAAACCTGCCAAACTTATTTTAGCAAATTTTCAGTACTCACCGTGTTCAGACCTATAAATCACCTTTTAAAACAAGCAGGACACTTTAAAAAGGAGAAGGATGCAAAAATAAATGCTGTCTTTACTCTTGGAACCATCAGCAGTATTTCTATGCATAAAATAATCAGAGAGACAGGAAAAAAGATATTAAAGAACTAAACCCAAAGCAAATTGACTGCTGGCACATGAATCCGTCAAACATTTTTTTTTTCTGAAGAACAGCTTTTATTAATTTTCTGTCATGTTGCAATAACTTGGATATGAATATAATGATATATACCCAGGACCCAAAAAATACAGATGTTGACAACATACAGATATTTGCCACATGTCCATAGCCCAACAAAAACTTTATTTTTTAGTTTTGTTTTTTTTAAGTAATTCACCTAAATGAATTGCAGCAATGATTGAGACACAGAGCTAATTTGAAATGTAGCCCAACTGGGTAAGATGACTACATATCTAAACAAAAATTGTTCCCAAGATTTTTCTGCAGTGTAAAGGGATTTAACCTCTGCTTTCCTAGTGACTAAGTGCATGCAACTTACTGTTCTTGGAAAAATCTTCATACCAGTTTTGATTTCGTGACATTTCACATGTATGTCCCAATACAACCCAGAATTTCCAGCCTGGCACGTGTCCCATTGCACAAAATACAGGGCTTTCCCCAAAGGACTTACACGGTGCTGCAATGAAAAACCCCGGAGCCAAACCCACCGCACTCTGATGTCCTGTGAAACTGGGCAGACACACATCACTTTTGGACAATTAATTAGGAGGATATTTATAAACACAACAAACACAGTAGCTACATACTGTGAACAAGCTATAGGAAAGGCATGACTCTGCTTTTAACAGAGATGAGTTGGGGACAGTCTGAAAAGGCCTATAAAAATCAAGAAGATAATGAAGTGTGGAGAACAGCTATGCAAAGTTCTGTGCATGTGTCTGACAGATATCTGTGAGAGGATACATGAATTTTTCTAGGAAGCATTTTACAAGAGTAAGGACTCCTAAGAAGAAAAGTTGGCAAGTCCAAACTTGAATTCTGACTACAGGAAAAAGAAAGGAAATTACTTTTTTAAACACCGAGTTTTTAATACCATTATTCTTTCACAAAAGCCCCAATCCACAAGCAGCTGACATCTTAGAAAGACTCAGCCAAATGGCAGAATAATTTCCTACCTTTATATCTATCTTACATTTCTCATGTTTTAAAACAAGCACATCACCTTATTGAAAACCCTGTGAGTTTTAATGGATGCTTCATGTATGCAGAATGTGACCTGTAACGTCATAGTCATACCTGAAATCAAGGACAGTGCAAACAAACAGAAAAGGGAACTCACATTTTTTGCTACTCAAGATCTCAAATTTTAAGGCATCAGAATGTTAATCTTTATTATGTTACCATGCTGAAGACTTCAAAGAACTGCCATAAGATAAAATTAAAAAGAACATAATGTAATCCCGATTTCAAGTAAGTATTTCCCAAGATATTTATCTTGGGTGAAAAGCAAATATAAAAGCTCCAAAACTAATACTAGAGTTCAAGCAAACTGGTTTAAGACAGAATTCTGTCCATGCTTATATCCTTACCAACATATTACTCACTAGAAGCACTCTTCATGAACAAAAAAGGCTTCGTAAAATTCAGACACTCCTCATTACAGGCAGACAATCTGGAATGTAAGCAAACCCACAGAGTTAACAAGTCAGTCAATACAAGTATAGCCCTTATCCATTACCCACTGAATTCAGCCTGCAGCAAGCCCAGGGCTCCAAGTTAAATATTTCATTCATTCACAGCCTTGGATTTACTCTGGCAGATTTCAGAATGGGTGCCAGGCTTCGGCAGTCAGCCTGAAAGATAATGACCTTTATTGACATTGCTGTAAATTTGCAGTTTGTGTTTGCTGTCAGTCAGGTATGATGTGATCCCTATTGATTTGTGGTGAAGGAGCATAACGATTCTCATCCTCAGGGCTGGATGAACTCTGCTTAGGGCAGAAACGAAGCCCTACTGATGGTGAAAGTGGCTACACAGCTTTCCTTGTGCTCTCAGAGGACTACAGATTACTGGAAATAGTTTATGCCACTTTGGGCCCTGGGAGCAACACAGACAGTTGACCACTGTTATATTTTGTGGCCTGTCCTAACATATGAAATTTGCCTCCCCTTCAGAAATCTATACCTCAGTCATACAAATCTCTTGGGAACAAGCCTGGATCCAGGATACACTGAGAGCCCTCTTCACTTTGTGGAATATGGAGAGGCTGGCAAGGGCAGAGGAGGTGGGTTCAGTTGGGAGCAGAATAAGTGAATACTTGAATCAGGAGAAATACTAAGCAAATGGAAAAGAAATTGTGTGCTAACCTTCCAGCTTTCCTCATCTCTTTAGAATTTTTAGGTGTTCACGCATTTGTGCCACAGGAGTGTATTTCCTAGTCCAATCTGTTGTGCTTCATGTGCTTAGTTGCTCCATTCTTTGCTTTCCTTATATGTCTCAAAACACTGCTTCTCCTCCTGTATGGCCCTGTGTTAATGATTCATAACTGCATTACAGATATGCTTACAATTAGTCCTCCAGATGCAACGCAGACTACAGCAACTTCAACCAGTCTGGAGTGGACAAAGAATTTTCCACTGCTGCAGACCTCTCTGGTCCCCTGCCCCCACTTAACAAGTCAGCAGCAGGGGTGGAGCTTCTCGTGTTTTGTATACACTTATTTTCCATTCAGACCTCTTCTGTTTTCCAGAGCATTTAATTTTCTGGCATGTGTTTATTTTCCCCCCTGTCTTTTCTTACAATAATTAGCATAGGCAAAGTTTACCCAGTTACTAGGAAAAGTCTATTATCTGTTCTCTTCCCCTCATGCAAGGGGACACTATATTCTAATTCTTCCCTCTTGTAGCCAGAAGCCACTGAAGTCCCAAGGAAAATAACTTTTGTAAAACACTGACTCTGTAATACCATTGTTCTTTCTCAAATGGACAGTGTTAAAGGCTCCTGTTCTCCTGGGAGGCAACCTGGTTCTAAGCCTTTCTTAAAAAGGCTCAGAATAAGTGTAAGTAACTTTTAACAGCTTTAGTATGTTTTCATTCATGCAACCTTTCATCTTCTGGCTCAGGACAGCTGCATCTGCAGGCTGTGTACAACATCAAGGAACAGCAGCTCAGGAATCAAGCTCTCCAGGAGTCCGAAATGTGCGTCTTTCTGGAAAGGGCTAACAGGCAGCCACGTGCCTGCTGAAGGCCCAGCAAACAGGTACAGTACATGTGGAGTTAGCAAGTTATTACAGAGACATTTGTTTGCACAGATTTTGCATGACCAACTTTCTGTGACAAGTTATGCCTTGAAGCTCAGTTCCAGAGAAAAGAAGTGATGTCTGGAAATCATTTCTTACATTGCTTCCAGTTGGAGACACAGGTCAAGATTCTTGAAAAATAAAACCATGACCACTCAGGGATCTAATGCTGCTCAATTACACTAAGAAATAAAACCTGGAAGAATGAGAGAGCGTACATAACATCAGGTTTTCAGACTGTGATGCCCTATTAAAGGGCAGTGTAGGATGGCACCAGCCCAGCGAGGCCACTGGAAAGCAGTGTGAGCCAACGTTCCTAACAGGGAGCAAAGTGTGTATGTAGTCTTTGATCGATTTGCAAATGCAAGACGGTGAGAAGGGAGGAATATCTTGCCTGGATGTTAGCTATGTGATCAGCAGGCAGCCAGTGATCACCAGGACTGAGCAGAAGAGAGCAGCACGGGAAAAACTAGCAGGGGATGGGGTGTATCACACATCCAGGCATCTCATGGCAGCCCAGGTCAAGGCAAAGGGAGAACTGCAGCTGACTCCTCAGATAGTGACACACATAGTACATGGAATAGGCCATATTATTCTTTGTGAAATAATATGCAAACATTTCTTCTTTTTCCTTTAAGGGATGGTTGTCTGAGCCCAAGGGATGAACTGTTAACACTAAATGTACAACCACTGAAAGACCTGTCCAGAAAGGAGGCTGAGTCTCTCATTCCCCCAACGACACGGCTGGTGAACATCATGATGGCTCACAAAGTAAGCATGAGAAACTGTGGAGTGATTGGACATTTACTTTAGAGAGGGTGGGAATTTGTTCATCAGACATTTGAAGAACATGGTTTTGCCTTTCCTGACAAAACCCAAAACCTCTTGTGGTCAGACTCTGGTGACTTTCAGCATAGCTTTTTCCCAGATAAACAGAGGCTATGGGGAGGCCAAGGCCCTGGGAAACTTTAGCAAGGGCTGTGCAAACCCTTCTTTTAGAAACACACAGCTTGCCAATGTTAATTTTCCATTTAGAAGCTGAAGAAAGGCAGAAGTGGATTTAAGGGAAGATCCATGAATCCCAGAGAAGCCAGAGAGCAGACCCTGTAACAAAGTAGTTTCGTGGATCTAGGATCTATGGTGAATAGCAAAGACTTTTCAAGTTAGCTAGTTTGGTAAGAGAAACACTGCAAAATCGTTTTAGAAATTTGTCTTTAAGGGTCTTCGCTGTATTTCTTATTCCGAAGAGTTCCCTAAGAGAATGAGACTGGAAAGCCCTAGTAGGATTTTGCTACTTGGCAATACCCCCACCTGCTGTCCAAGAGGAAAATTAGCACTCATTAGGTCTTGAAGTATCTCCAAAAAGAACTCCTGAAGTCAGGATTCTGGGACAAAGTGTTTGTCTCGGTTGGCTCCAATTAGATTAGAACATACAGATCGTGCTCTGACGCTGCTCTTGTGGCTTTCTCAGCCCCTGCAGCATATCACTGAACAAAAACTTGGCATTTTGTTTTATTTATATCCGTTACCATACGCTGTCTGTATTTAGTAATGTTCTCCCTTTAACTGGGCTTCCCTGAGGATCAAAATAATTGTGTCACAGAAACAGGATCAGAATCAGGACTTGCAGGAACCATCCAGAAATTATTCCTAACATCAACTGTTATTCAGATGTGATCATGTATTTATTTTCAAACTGTTCTAAAACCCTGCTTTTAGAAAGCTGAATGTTTTATCTATAAGTTTGTAAGTGCTAGAATTAGTGGCCATATTTTCAAAAGCAACAGAGGTTTCCAAGCAAAAGGTACTGAATTTTTTTGAAAACACTAAAATTGAGTCCTCAGAGGTTTTTAAACACTTGGATTATATTTTTACTATATCTTACTACTTTGTAATAATCATTTTTATAGCAAACTTTTGAGCATCATTCCCCCTTATCCTCCTATTTATTTTAAATAATGAATTTTGGTCCATGTTTTGTGATTCAGGCTGAAATCTGTGCATGCCAAATTAGACAGTTTTGTGGGTTTTTTTTTTATGAATAGATCACTTTGAAAATTTCTTGCATAGCAATAGGTTTTGTTTGTTGGGTATTTTGTTTGTTTTGTTTTAGGAAACACCAGCATGTAAGGAAAGGCCTTTGGAAATACAGAATGGTTTTCTGCACGGTAAGGCTGCATGTCAGCGGACTCGCAGTAACTCCACCAGTAAGTTGCAGAGCAATAATCTGTTCCCTTGCAATCCTCAGGGAGTGCAGAGTGCAGCCTCCCATCATGTGATGGTACTGTGGTGCTAAATGTTGTACAAATTTATTCCGAGATCCTTAGTTTAAGAATTGCTGATCCATAAAATCGTCAGCTTGTGTATTCACAACATTCTGCAGCCAGGTTTTGTGCATAAGGTTTACATTTTATGGTTTGCTTTTTTAATTGCCCTTTATTTGCTGGTGTATTCTAAATAGGCCAGCAGTTTTTTGGTAGGGAATGCTTGCTTTTTACTATATTTGACATTAATGCCTATCCCCAAAGCGACAACTGAAAACATCGATCTCTTCTACAAAGAGATTTACAAGGGGGAAAACATTTCTAAGTAACATTTACCTGATAAAGTGACCCTGAACAGGTGTCCAAGCCTTATGTAGTAACACAGGTCCCTCCCCACCCCTGGCAGGCGTGAGCCCGTTCTGGGCCGGGGAGGTGGAGGGCCCAGCGCCGCGGAGAGCTGTGCCCCTCAGGGACCGCCAGCCCCACGCCCTCCACGCCAGCCGAAAATCGCTGTCCCAGCAGCTGGACTGCCCTGCAGCGAGAGCCCCGGTAAGTGCTGCAGCATCACCTGAGAAGCACACAGCGCTGTCCCAGAGGGGCTCCCTGCATGACCACGGCAGCCACTTTCCTGCCAGAACGCACCTGCCCCGCAGGCCCTGCCAGGGGCGATGGTCGCCCTGCCTCCTCTGCTCTCTACCCCCAACACCTCCTCTGTGAGGGGTGGGAGAGCAGGAAAGGCTCCGTGCCACCAAAGCCCCATTTCTCCAGGTTCTCCCTCCCACTGCCCAGCAGGTTTTATGGTGTGTCTAAACCCCTCAGGGTGTTTCACACCACCCCACTCTGAGCCCCAGTGCCACCAGCCTCCCCAGTCACCTGCACTGGCCCAGCCATGGCCACAAGCGCTTACGGACTCACCTTGTGGCTGTCCTGGCTGTGTGAGGCACCTGCTTTCTGCCCCCACTGAATGAGACAGATTTAAACACCCCATTAAAGGAGGCTGAAATCTGGCTCCTGTGCTCTCCAGATGGATGCCAAGTGACCCGTCACAGGCTGGGAGAGCAGAGGCTGAGAGAGGGATTGGGTATTTATGGCCGAAGGTCCCCAGGCTCAGACCTGGAGGAGGAGATGGAGGTGAAGCTCCTCACACTCAGCTCCCACCTCCCTCCCTGCTGCTCCCTGCTTTTTCCTGGCCCATCTCTCACCCTGAGGGACCCAAAGCTTTAACAGGAATAAGGAGGCTGCAAACCAGAGCACAAACCCCAGCCAAACCACATCCGAGTGTACAGACAGACCCTCAGGGATCCACTGGGTTTCCTTCTCTCCAAAGCTCCTGTGTGGCACGCGCTGCCTGTTTGAAGAGGCTCTGTGGCAGCATCCTGGGTATTGCTACCCACCACAAACAGAAATAGAAAATACACCTCTTCACACAGAAGCAAAAGAAATTTGAAAATTTCCGATTTCAGATTATTCAGAAGACCCATACTGGAATAAACAGTCACCCTTGTCTGACAGAGGAAAACATTTTGGAGAGTGCGTTTTGCGTGTTGCACACCTGTTTACCTCTTAATCCTTCTCCCAATCCCATGCTGAGTAGATAATCTGGTTTTCATGTCAAAATTGAGACTTACTTTCTCACATATGCAGAAGCCAAAAATTTGGCTGATTTTCCACACTCTTCAACACCTGTTAGTTTCACTTTGCTGCATAAAAAAAAAAAAGGTTTTGAATTTTCTCGGATGTGTAATGAGTGCAATTAACTCTGACCCTGCTGAACTTCATGCATAGTTAGCTTTGGGTAATGACTTCTGTCAGTGCTTAAATTATCTTGTAATACTCAATTCCATGTTGAAATAGGAGGTTTTCATTAAACATTTCACTAAATATTTCATTAAAAGTTCATTACAATGGGGTAAACCTCAGAGGCTGAATTTAGGAAATCCAGCACAAATTCATATTTTGGGGGAAATGCTGAAAACGGGTTTGGGAAGTGCCAAGATAAAGTTTTTAGTGACAAGATGAAGGAAAGATTTTGATTGTCTTGATTGTAGTTCAGTTCTTAAAGGTGAAAATGATAATACTTGTTTATGTCTCCTAATGACCACAAATGGGATTTTGGCATGGGAAATCAAGTGAGAATACAAATATATCCTTTTACACCATTGCACCACTTCAAGGACCAACATCTTCATTTTTCTCCAATTCAGTCCCTACAGGACAAATTCAGTGAGCAGCAATTTTCTGAATAACAAATGGCTTATAAAAACTAGAAAGACTTTTTTTAAAAAAAGAATTTTTAGTACCATCAGTTATAAGGAAGAAAATTTCAAATAAACAAGCTGCTGCAGTGTATGTTCAATAATTTCTGCTTATGCATAATAGAAAATTGTGTTTTGTTTTGGGTTTTTTTTAATGTTCACAGGCAATTTCAAGGCCATCTAGATCCCTAAGTACAGCACAACTAGTGCACACATCCTGTGGCTCACAGGCTTCAGTAATTTCAAACATTGTATTGATGAAAGGACAAGGGAAGGTAAGACTGGCTCTGTTGATTTACCGTGAGTTTTACTTCATCTCACAAATGTGATCTGCAAAGTGCAGAGAAGTGACTGCAGGTATTAGTGTTGCTATTTCTGGGCTGCCAATTCATATCTAGACAAAAAGAAAAAAATTAGACACCTTCCTATGTGCATATAATAGTGAATTAATTGATTGCAACAAACAAAAAGCAAATAATGAGAGGATTCTGCTGAAATTCCCATTCACTCTTACTACAGGAATGTGATTGGCTATTTTTTCATGTATTATACTACTCCATTGACAATACTGCCTATGTAGGTAATGCAGAAGAAACTGCAAATGAACTATTATGAGAACTGAACATGGGTTCTCACACACTTTTTCTTCCATAAATTAGGGTTTGGGCTTCAGTATCGTTGGAGGTAAAGACAGTATTTATGGACCAATAGGCATCTATGTCAAAACCATCTTTCCTGGTGGAGCTGCTGCTGCTGATGGAAGGCTACAAGAAGGTGGGAAATCCCTCTTCTCTCCCTTTTACCACTTCCCAAAAAATGTCACTGAAAGACAGATTGAAGCTGAAATGAGCCATTTACACCTGCATCCATTTTTGCCTTTGCAAGACTCCTTTTGAGTGCACGTATGTATCATGTAACTTATTGTACAATACAGTAATAGTAATATATTTTTTTCTTTTTCAAAACAGGCGATGAAATCCTGGAACTGAATGGAGAATCCATGCACGGATTAACACATTATGATGCTTTACAGAAATTCAAGGTTATGTACTCTCCTTCCAGAACATCCTCTGTTTTTAGACACAATGTGCATGTGAGCTCAACCCATTCACTCACTGTCTGTTCTTTCTAGCAGGCCAAAAAGGGTCTTCTGACACTTACAGTCAGGACAAGCTTCAGCACACCTCATTCTGCTTCCAGCTGTCAGTCACCCCTCCTGTGTCAGTCACTGAGCTCCAGTACATGCATAACCAAAGAAAACAGCTCTTTCAGTTCAGAAAATGCAGCATTCTCTTTAAATCCTACAAAGCCCAATGACAGGGTCATAGTGGAAGTTACCCTAAACAAAGGTGAGTGTTGACATTAGCTGAGCACTGCCAACAAAGCACTGACTGACAAACCACTGCCCATTTGCTCTCTGAACGTCTTTCCTCACTAACCTGATTCTTTTCCTGAACTGAGGTTTTTTAATACACTAAATTAGATCTTGGTGCCTGTCAGTGCTAACAAGTATCTATCAGCAACAGGATTTTGAACACCATCTGTCCTCAAGAGACAATCATTGAGATTTTTCACTCAGGCATTAGAGTCACATTCATATCCTTCATGTGAAAAAGTAAAGCTCTTGTCAACAACTGCCTTTTATTAAGCAGACTGTGCAAATCTTACTCGTAATTATGCAAGCAGTTAATTTCACTCTCGAAAAGGCTTAAAACCAAATAAAATAAGTATCTTTATCTTCTTGTAGTTCTTTCACCTCCTCTCCAACATCATCTATTTATAAACAACCACTGGCAGAATAAAATAAACTTTTAAATATGGGAACATCAGAGTGACAAACAAAGAAAAGCCTGTATGAGGTACCAGTGACTTACCAAACACACAGTATGGGATCTGACATCAGTGACAGTCCAGAGCAAAGAGGGTAAACTCACAGAAATCTTAAACTGTATCATATAAAACAGAAAGAGGATTGAAATGATATAGCTAACAATAGCCATGTATCCTTAATTTTAGCTTGTTTTCTCCCCTTAATTTTAGCTCCTTAATTTTTTTTTGTCCTGTCTCCTTGTAAAGTCATTTGAATTCTTCTGCAATGACAGATATTTTGCAAAATAAACTTGCATTGCATTGTGTCTGTGACACTTTAATCATGAGGGGGACAAAAGCCCCCATAACAACCCCACAATTAAACAACAGAAAGGAACAGAAGAAAGCAGTGGAAGCAGCAATGAATACTGAATGTGCAACATTCATGAACACAAGACTTTGGTTCTGGTTTGTACAGAAAAAAGAATTAAATTGAATTAATTTTTAAAGAGGCTCTTCAGTGGTTTGCTTTGACTGTTTCTTATGTCTTTTTTCAATTATTATTGATTCTTTCAGAGCCGGGTGTTGGCCTTGGAATTGGGTTATGTAGCATCCCTTACTTCCAGTGTATTTCAGGGATCTTTATTCACACCCTCTCGCCAGGCTCAGTGGCACATATGGATGGGAGACTCAGGTAGGATGAGAAAGGCTGTCTGTCTTATGCCACAAGTTTCTCATTGCTCTGTTTTAGGGGTTTATTTTTGACCTGTGTCTTCAGGATAAGTGAGATTTCCAGAAATACAGCAACCCAGTGAAATCACTGCCTTTTGCCCAAGCTGGGCTAACTTCTAAGGTCTTAGAAAAGCTTGTAGCATTGCTACTGGAAGAGATTTCCTAATAGAAAGTATTTAGGAGAACCTAAACATATGGCATAACTTGGCTTATTTGAACATTAGATTTTTTCTGATACAAGCTCCTCAAATTCTATCCCTTCTTGCCCAACAGAAAAGCAGATTTGCTGAAATGAGCTTTAGTGGGAATGTAGAAATTCACTTTCAGAGATTTTTGACCAACTATTAGTGTTGAACCTGTTGAGAATTGAACAGAACACAGCAGTTTCAGTGAAGTCTTTTTGATTTAAATTTAGGTGTTCTGTAACCCTCCTCTCTAACACTTTAGCTGAAAGAACTATAGTCTTAAATTATTTGAGTATTTGCATGATTCAAATAATTGCCTTCAGTCAGGCTCTTAATGTGTGGGAACTAGAGCAGAGCAAGGCAGTCTCAGTTTCCATGTGAGCCAAATTTGGATTTCATCTAGAAAGATCCAGTTTAGCAAATTTTGATGGTTTTTCATTAGAATTTTTCTTTCAACAAGCTATTCATGTCTGTAGCAGAAACATAACATCCTTTCTGACCTTAAATAGCACTAACATAATGTAAAGACATGAAAAGTGAAGTGTTAACTTGAAAGAAAGGAAGGAAGATGTAGGTGGAAGCAGCAGCTGAGCTGCAGACAGCAGAAAGAACACCAAGTGTGCACAGCTGAACATGCAGAAAGCTCAGAGGTTGCATGCAACACGGCAGATCAAAACCCCTTCACATGCAACTCGTTCCCATTCCATTTTCTGTAACAGGACAGAAAGACAAATTTAATCTGTAATCAAATTAGAGGTCAACCTTATGAATTTGCTTTTTGTATGTTTTCACATGGGTGAGACAAGGTCAGGAGAAAATATCTTTTTTTTACATCCTCTCTCTTTTTTTTTTTTTTTTTTTAATATCTCTCTAGGTGTGGAGATGAAATCCTTGAAATTAATGAAACTTCAGTGCAAAATACAACTCTTAATGAAGTTTATGCTGTGCTAAGCCATTGTGATCCTGGTGCAGTACAAATCATTATTAGCAGGCACCCTGAACCACAGGTAGCACACTCCATATTCTTTCTGACTTTCAATATAGCATGTATTGAAAACTAAGTGGGAGCAAGTGCTGACCTAAAGCAGGTGGAAAAATGTTGACTACAAAGATGCTGGTCTTTTTGTGATGATTGCTGCACACAAAAAAATCTGAGATATGCACTCCCTCAAATAGAATCATTTGAGATTTGAAGATCACTGGTGACAGTCTTACATGAGCTTCTGTGCAGTGAATAAGGAAACTACAGAAATAACATTTAAGGAATAACCCAAAATGTAGTTCTTATGTAAGAAAGAATTGACAGTAATAAGTAAATAATTTGAAAGAGGGAACATACCTGCCCAAATAGAAATAAAATGTTTATACATTTGTCTTTCAGTAATTAAAATTTGTCTTGCCCAGCCAATATTTATAATTAAATTAATATCTAAGTACAATATTTTATTCTTGCAAGGTTTTTCTACAAAATGCTTCCTAACACCAAATACTGTATAAATGATTATCAAGTTTAAATTGTTACATAAATTATGCTGTATTAAGTTACCCTATACTGGTAAATCCAGGACTCCACTTCTAGTGAACTCTGCAAAAGAATGTTGATCTTTGAAAAGTCCCATTTTACCTAAACAGCCACTAAAAACAGCATATACTATAAGTAGATATACTTCATATATACTGGCATATATGCAAATATAATGGTGTGCAATTAACTCATTTCATGAGAGTAAAATGGCATGATATTTCCTAGGTGTCTGAGCAACAGCTGAAAGAAGCTGTTGCGCAAGCTGTGGAAAGCAACAGATTTGGAAAGGAGAGACACCAATGGAGCACTGAAGGTAAGGGAATAAATGCATTTACTGAGACATGGTAATTTTGACTTAAAAGATGACAAGGATGGGTACATGGTGTATTAGAATCCTTGATAACAGTCAGAGCAGAAAGAAAGAAAGAGGAGGAAACCTCACAGGACAACCCTCCTAACATGTCCCCAGTGATACGTTACAGCAGTGATGAGAACAGACCAAGTCTGTCTGATTACCAACAAAACCTTTTTGTGCGAACTTCCTTTCACAGTTGCTCATCAACCACCTCTGTTTAGAGTTTTGCAAACAACTGTCTGTAGGTGACAGGACTATGACAACAAGGAACTGCACAACAAAGTTGATGTCCTAGGGGCAAACCTTGTTAATCCCTTCTTTGTGAGAAAAGGCATATGCAGACATGGCTGGAGCTATTTGCCCAGCTCAGGTATGACATCCTCTCACAGTAAGGTATTTTGAGTGTCCTCATGTCTTTGAAAGGACCAATAGCTAACAGAGTCATCATCAGTAAAACTATACTGCTGACATACCTATATATAGGGAAAATGTTATTTTGGTGTCCAGGAGCTTGGCTGTTGACTCCCCACCCTGCAAGGCAATGAATAAATCATACCTTTGCATCCACCGAGGATGATATTTAGCTGCAGATTCCATCAGCTGAATCTTAGAAGCGAGCGCTTTGCGTGTACTGAACAGACTTTTCGAACACGTTCCTGATACAGGTGTTAAGAGACTGGAAATGAGCTGGCATGGAAGGCACCCCTGTGAGAAGCACATGGACAGGAGCGCGGGTTACTGCAGCCGCAGGGCACAGCGGCTCATGACCCGCTCCAGCAGCGACAGCAGCTACAACCTCCGGGCCTCCTGTGCCACTGCTGCTGTGCACCAGCTCACTGACTTGAAAGCAAGAGTTCACAGTGTAGATGTACCAATCACCCGACAGCCTGGCCTGCTGTACTCATTCTCTGCCAATAATTCAGACAGAAATTCCCCTCCGACTTGCAGTGAAGGCGGTCGACCCTTGCAAAACACTAAGAAGTCATCAGAGATCCTTGTCAGAAAACCTAAATCATCAAAGCCCAAACCTCCACCAAGGAAATACTTCAAGCAGGACTGCACGTGTGATGACCAGGGTAATGCAGACAGAAAAGAAAAGCTTGTATCAGAAGCGGCTGCATCACATTCTGCAAGCGTTCAGGTAAAGTAAAATTTCTAACATTTTTCTTGTGTCTGCATATTTGTGAGGCAGGGGAAGGAGGAAGGCAAAGTGGCTTTGCATGGCAGCAGGAAGAAGGGCAGGGAAGAAAATGCACACACAAGTGAGAACTGAGGGAAGAAGATGAGGCTCTTTTGTTTTGAAAATAAGGTGTGTATCTTAGTGAAGCCTGTTTAGTACAAAATGTTATGTTCAGAGTAAGGTCAGAAGGCAGAGAATTGTCTGAAGAAAATCTTCCATACCAAGGTATCTGGGTTAAAATCCCAGTGAGAGCAGCTGCAAGAATGAATCTGAGTCCCTGCCACCTGTGAGCATGTGCCACTGGTGGTATCAAGCCCGCTCTGGTTCCAGGGTTATGCCCTAGGCTGGGACTGGAGGCGTTTACACAGCCTCTGATGCCAGCTTGGTGTGGCTGACCCTAACTACCTGTGCCACAGAGTCAAATCATTTATGAAGTAGTCAAGAAACAATAATTTCTTTATTTCAGTAGTGGATTTTTATTGGAAGAAAGCACTAACATTACGTACAGCAGGGAATCTTGGGCTCAGATACATTTCTTGAGACCAGGAGGCATTAAATAAACCCATTTAAATTGTGGTGCACATACAAATTTGTCGATGAGCTACAGAATTTGAAAACACTGCACATTTGTACGTTACTAAATTTCAGTTCCTTCTCTTATCTCAGACAACAGAGAGTTTCACTTTTGCATCAGTGTAAAGGATTGTGAGATCTGCATGTTGAAACAAAATTGTGGTTTGTTTAAAACTGAAACCTTTTTTCCCCAGGTTAAGTAATATGCCAGTAGAAATGAACTGTTCTCAATGAAATGCAAAGGAAAAAAACAAAGAAAAAAATCCAAAAAAACCCGCAAACAGTTCTCGAGCTGCAAAGATCAATACAAAATTATATAGAGCAAACTGAAGTCCATATATAATGTTAATATCCAAGAAAATTTCAGTTAAGCACCTCATGTAAGGTCACTTTTACCATCCCCTAAGCAGAAATCGCTACTAGAAAATCAACTTTCAGAAGTAAAATTAAGGGAAATAAATACTTGTTGAACTTATCACTCCCTGCAACTTCTTATTCTTCAGTACTTAGTCATTCTAAATGACAGTGAGAGAAAACTAAATCTTAAGATCAACAAAATTCATGAAAAATCAAGGTCTGTTCAGGAAGACAATTTCCTCTGTTAAGACAGTCTGTATATACCCAAGAGAGAGAGTTTCTTGTCACAATATATTTCAGATCATTAAGAGAAGATTTTATTACTGCTTTTAGGTTTTTTTTAACCTTTATTCTCCCCAAACTTTGTATCGGTCTGAGGCCTGCCTACCACAGTTTTACATGCGGTTTCTGTTTTTTTCCAGATTCATATTTTTTCAGACTTTTTTTCAGATTCATATATAGTGTGGTTTGCATAATTGCATTCTGACACACGTCTCTTTCCTGTTTGTTCAGCAGGAAGTTGGAGAACCAGTGTTAGAGGGACACCAAACTGATGTAACCCACAGTGTCTTCACCACTTCTCCTACAGCATATGCTAAGGAACACACAACTTCTGTTCCAGTGGGCAGAGATCAAGAAAGAAAAGAAAAATTAGGTATGTTTAATTCCATGAACTTTTTTTCCCAGCTGAATATATGGTATTTAGTTTGGATTCCAGAATGGGTATTGAGCTGACTTCACTTTCTCTTTTAATGTAGTCTTCAAACCATATCTGTAAATTTTGGGGTGAACAGATGAAATTTCAAATTATTGATTAATCTCTGTAAAGAAAGGGAAAGTAGATCAAAATCAGCACAAGAGATGATTTATTCTATTTTTTTTTTAATTATTGATTAATCTTTGTTAAAAAAGAGAAATTAGATCAAAAGCAGCATAAGAGAACATTTCTTGTAAAAGTTGTTAATGGACAGGAACAATATTGCTATATCTCTTCAGATGAAACTGCTTAGTTATACTGAATATCTGATCTTAAAGGTTAGTTTCTAAAGGACATTTTTATGCATAGTTTCAAGGCTGTAGTGCTGCAATGGTACAAACAGCTGATAAGTCAATTTTCTGCTGTGCTAGTTAGAATTAAGGAAACTTAGTGTTAAGAGAACAAGACAATCTCAAGAGGTCTTTTGCAACCTAAATGCTTGTGTAATTCTGTAAGTTATGGCTCAGATCATTAAAAAAAGTTAAAATGTTGCCTTAAAAAAAAAGGTCGCACTGAAGCAGAAAACAGTACCTGGGCACAAACGGAATTATACTGCCATTCAGTTCCACCATGTCTAACATTAAAATGCTTAATCACTCTGTGATGTAAAATATATTCCCACATTAGAATCAAGTTCTTACTTGAAAAATCAACTGGAAATGCCTGCAGAAATTAAAAGAAGCATAAATATCAAACCTCTTCCTATGAGAGTCTTTTCAGAGTACGACACACGTATAAATGTAGAAAAGAAAAAACATTTTTAAAAAGAATTTACTGTAGCACCAGCTTTTTCTCTAGGCTGCAAACAACACTGCAGTTTTAACCTTCTCTTTTAGCTGTTACAGCCTGTATAAAGATCTCAGCACCTTAGAATTTTGGTATTTGTAAACGCTTTAAAAAAGAGTATTTAAGTGCGGAAGAACCTTGTTTTTCAGTTAATTTCAATGTCTGGGTTCAGAACTTGTAGATCAAGAGTTATGAATTTTTAAAAAGTTAAAACTTTTTAGAAACTTTAAAATAAAAAATATATCTGAGGCTTGAATGAAATTCAAATTTAATGAATTAATAATGATGCAGCAAGAAGGGATGGAGAAGTAGAAGGATGTTTGTTTATAAGCGATGTCTCTTTATTACAGGGACTCCACTTTCATCAACACAAAGGCCTGTACTTAAAAGACAAGCACGGGTAGATTATAGTCTTGATACAACAGAAGACCCCTGGGTTAAAATTTCTGACTGCATAAAAAGCTTATTTAATCCTACCATGAGTGAAAACAACGTCCACTTAGATTTGCAACCTGGCATAGACAAAAAAAAAGAGAATCAAAATCGAAGCATCTCAGAGACAGTTCTGAAGAAATCAGAATCAGAATTAGTCGGTTCCAAAGTGCTAAAATCAGATGAAAATGACAGTGTGAAAAAAGGTCCTCCTGTTGCACCTAAGCCCACCTGGTTCCGCCAAAGTCTGAAAGGATTGAGGAAAGCAAATTCAGATCTAAAACCACAGGCAGATCAAAGTCCTCCCAACCTAGACAGTATTTCCAGCAAAAAACTGCAATCCAGCTTATCACGTGTGTCTCCTGGAGGATCATCAATAAAACAAAGAATAAGCTCATTTGAATCCTTGAGTGTTCCACAGTCACCTGAAAAAACCCCCCGAAGGCTGAGCCTAAAACCATCGGTCCAGAAAGATCCTTCTCCCACTGCAGCCGGGGCAGAGGCAGCTCCAGTCTGTTCCAATCAACCCTTCCTCCAAAATCCTGAAAAAAGCCAACAACAACCACCTGTGGCCATGGTTACAAAGAGCCTGGATAGATCTTCCTCTCGCAGGGAGGATACTGCAACCGGCTCGGAGAAAAGCAGCAATGCCAGCACTGAAAATTCATCAAGTCTCTTAACTACAGGAGCCATTGCAAACTCCCATCTTGTGTCAGTAGCAAAAGCACACAGCCTAAGGTCACGAAGCTTCCCTCTTACTGCTGCCCAGGCTTGTGAGATAATGAAGCCATATGACGAGAAATGTAGCAAAATCTATTCCATCAGCAGCCAGGTGTCATCTGCTTTAATGAAATCATTGCTTTGCCTTCCTCAGTCTCCAGCCTCTTCTGGAAACAGTGCCTGGGAAACTCTGGACACAGTGTCTCAGTCCTCCTTGGAGGAGGATGGAACTTCCATCTCACCTGCAAGTGAGAATCATCACCTGGACACTGGGTTTTCCCTAAAGTAAGATACCATATTTAAAACTCAGATCTACAGATCAGCATTGGTGAGCAGCTGTGCTGATCTGCTGACAGATCAAAGTTCTGAGGTAGCAGCACACAGAAGTAAAGCACAGAATAAGTTAAGAACTTTTTAGAGCACGAAGGTTAAATGACTCATGACTGTTAATTTGGTTTTTAATTTGTATTATATACACACATGCATATTTCAAACATCCTTGTATTTAAAGAGCAGTATTTCTAGTATCTCCATGATAAAGCCAATTTAAGTGTCTTTGCCTGAGGCCATTAGTTTATTCTTATTCTTTTATGCAATAGATTCTACTTCTTTTAAGTTAACATGATTAATTTCCATTTGCTCATATTTATAATAGTTGTAGGAGTTACCACCCCAATTACATGCTAATAAGATGAAAAGATGACTGCTCCAAAACTCCCTTTTGCTTCAGTAGGTATGTTCTCTCATAGCTCAATGTTTCTCTTTTGTTCTTGTCACAATGGGACAGCCTCTCTGAGCTGAGAGAATACACGGTGAGCCTGGCAGACAAAGAGAAGGAGGAAGACAAACAGGAACAGGGCTCACCTCAAACATCCGGTGTGTCAGGGCAGTCAGTCATCTCTCTGCTTTCCCCTGAGGAGCTGGCAAAGCTTATAGAGGAAGTCAAAACCCTAGACAAAGAAACCTTAAAGGTAAACCTGCCTTTTCTCTTTGTGCATGATTTTCAGAAAGTTGTAGAGTGAATGTGCCTGGTTAATCTTTGCAATTTAATATTATGCTTATGCCACTAAGTCTCCTTATAAAATGCACAACAGAGAAAAAGAAAACATGCTGACTTTCCAATCACTGTGACATACCTTTTGGGAAGTTCTTGACTTCATTCCTTTCTCTGCCTAGGAACTTGATGATATTCATGTTACAGTTTTGCACAAAGAAGAAGATACCGGGCTTGGATTCAGCCTGGCAGGGGGCATTGATCTGGAAAACAAAGTGATAACAGTAAGTAGCATCTTAAAAATACTCCCAAATCAACGCTCTATCTAAAAATACATACCTTACTGGTTTTCTGCTACAGTGTTTGGCTTTTAGATAATCAAAGCAGGCAGCTGTATTGATAGGAGTGGAAGGACCATAGTCTTAGTAGGTGAAAACAGGCTCCTTCTGCACAGAGCTGCCTCTCCAGGTGTCTGGCAGCAGTGTCCTGCTTCCTTGGGCACCTCCTCCCCAGCAGCACTGAACACCGAGGCAGAACACATAGCCCTTGGCAGGAAATTACCAACATCTGACTCATGTGCTTACAGAAGACCACACAGGGTGGTCTGGGGGAATGGGGTGGGTGAATATACATCAGGGGTCTGGAAGTTAGAGATAAGTCTCACACCTCCTTCCTCCCACGAGCAGGGCAGCAAGAGGGTCAGGAAGTAGCATACACAAGGTACATACCACAGGCAGCATGGCTTTAGCCATCTGGTACCAGAACCAAACAGCTTCTCTGGCTGCTTGAGGAGGGATGTGCACAGGAAAACTTCTCCGTGCAGATTTATTCAGTCCTCAGTCCTGAAATGTGATAGAAGCAACTTGTTCCTGGCAAAGAATGAAAAATGCACATGGTGTCAAGTGCATGGATGGATTTAGTGACTTGTTTGTTTTTCCTCTTCCCTTGTGTGTGTGTCTGGTGACTGGGCTCTTCAATAGGTTCACAAAGTGTTTCCCAATGGACTGGCCTATCAGGAAGGAACTATTCAGAAAGGAGATGAAGTACTCTCCATTAATGGGAAGTCTCTGAAAGGTGCAACTCACAGTGACGCCTCAGCAATCATGCGACAGGCCCGACAACCCAGACAAGCTGTTGTTGTCACCAGAAAACCTAAAGATGGAGAAAAAAATCTCAATGTTTCAATCAGCTCTAGTACATCTTCAGTAGCCAGTGATGCTTCACAAGAGTCTGGTAAGTTTAGTGGCATTATCTTGCAGCCTCCACCTGGTAAGTGCTTACTCATCACCTGAAATCCAGGAGTTCATAAAACCAGCAGTGGCTGCATAAATCTGTGAACCATGATTAAAGACAGCACAGTTAATAAAACATTCCTGAAACAGTCATTTGAAATAATTTATTGATAAGGGAAAGATTTAGTGAATTTCTGAAATAAAAGAATTCCATAAAAAAAACCACAAGCGTGATTTTGTATGTGAATTTCTGTAGACATACAAAGATGGTTATTGTAGCAACATATCTAATTGAAGGTATAATGACAACTCAGTGAACAGTGATTCTTTATTCTAATATTGTTACAAGACTTGTTCTCCATGAAAGAGAATTTCAGTTTGAACAAACAATGTGCTATTGTTTGATATAGCAGGTGGCTACATCTGAAACACAGCAAGGTCAGAGTTCTGCAGAATATTTCACTTTCAGAATAGTTTTGTGGTTTGTTTTGGTTTTTGGTTTTTTTTCTAAAGCATGATCTGGAGATCTGTAGCTTTATTTCCATACTGCAAATTAGCAGCCTTGTAGTGAATAACAACTTCATAACTAATATGAACTCAAATACTTACCTTAGATTTTGTTCATTTAACAGATTTTTATAATTCTAGCAAATGTCTTATGTTTCCATTCTCCCATTAATTCAAACACATCTTTCTTTCCCCAGCTTTCCAGAGGGCCTTAAAATGACAAAATGAGAAATTAAAAGTTTTAGCTTTCTCTTTTATTTGGCAGTTTATAGGACCCTTGCAAACAATCCAAAAGTTAATTTTTTGTAACAGATGTTTGAGCTTTTCAGACTGTGTGCTGCCCATGTGGTAACTTTCCATTTGTTTCCAGCCACCGGAGATACAATCTGCACTGTAACTCTAGAAAAAACACCTGCCGGTTTAGGATTCAGTCTGGAAGGAGGGAAGGGCTCTATTCAGGGAGACAAACCCATCATCATCAACAGGATATTTAAAGGTAAACACACTTAACATGTTCTCAACTCAGGCAGACTTGTGGGGTTCATAACTGACTGCTGATTTATAGCTATGGAAATATTATTTTTTCAAATGCAGCATTATCTTGTTCGGTGCCACTAATTTGTTGCCTGCTGGGACCAGCTGGTTTATAGCAAACATGCTGGTGATCCACTCACTAGTAAGTGAAAGATCCATTCAAGTTTCCTCCACAGAAAGAATTAAAGGAAATTCATTTTCTGTCCCCAGGGACTGCACTGGAACAAAGCAGCCCTGTTCAGCCTGGTGATGAGCTCCTACAAGTGCACACAACTGCCATGCAAGGACTCACTCGTTTTGAGGCGTGGAATGTAATCAAGGCATTACCTGATGGGCCCATCACAGCGATCATCAAGAGGAAGAATCGCAGCTCTCTAACCACCAAGTCATCCGACACTTTGTAAGACGAGGGATTAGACTACTGCCATTATTCAAACAAAGGATTTTATTACTTGCAGGCACTTGGCTGGCACAGCAAGATACTCAGAAAGCACCCATGAAGAGTACACTGGATCTTACTGCCAGTTACAGAGAAAGCTGTCTGGGATGAACCAAGATGTGCAGGAAACGGGCATGATTCTTACTTCAACATTCAGAAACAGATGTTAAAAAGTGTATAATTATAAAAGAATGACTTTGTTAATAATATACTGGTTGTAATAAAATATGTGATGGCTATAATACTCTCCTATTTTATGCCATTAACTGAACAAGTATCAGAAGCACGTCCTGTGCTAAGTGTTCAGTGCTGCTCTCCAAGTTCTGCTCCCTTGAATGTATTCCCAGGAACAAGAAATGTGTCTACCAGCCTACAACTAAACACTGCCTTAAAGAACGAGTAGGGCAGAGAAAGAGGGTTGCAGTTTTGTGTGTCAAAACAACGTTCTCCAGAAAATTCCAGCTTTTCCATTAAAAACACAGGACATTCAGGACAGCCAAAACCTGTAAAAGTAACTTTCTACTATCAGTTGACAGAGCCATCTCAACTGCAGTAGGCAAACACAGGGTGGAAAGGCGTTCTCACGGTATTCCAAGGGGGAGGCAGGAAGCTGAGCATAACGTCGTGGAAGTTTTCCTAACCTTCCTCTGGCCAGAGGTCCCAAGAGGACTACAGCAGAATAACAAGGCCATTCAGAACGAAAGCTTACCTTCTAACCACGCTTTTTTCTTTTAAATGTCTCTGTTAATTTTGCAAGGGAAAGTACCAGTGAGAGTACTTGGGAATCCAAGTACTTCTTAACTGAAATGTTTATTCTGGAAAGGCTAAATAACTTGGAGACAGATCTATGCTTCAAACACTGCTTCCTATATGCACTGTATGGAATTCTACCAGCAGCACATGCGCCTATGGCAAGATGGTCTTGTGCACTCAGGTGGTCTTCTCCAACCTGCTTCACTGAAGGGAGAGAGAGATGCAAGGGCAGGATGGAAGTAGCGACTCCCCAGCTGAGAGCCAGATGGCTGCACTGGTTATTGTCCTTGGCTGTTCACCTTCCCAGAGACGGGAATTTTCTGTACCTTTCTTCGGTTACCTAATTTCACCAGGAAGAAATTAAGGAGCTCAGGAGCTATTTTCCATACACTTAACACAATGCCTAAAAAACAGCAATTAAGAGAAAGGGAAGGAGGATAGGCAGGAGAAGATATTAATTAAATCCAGGCATTGAACTTGCTGTGGCCTTTTCTCACAAGACAGCTGTAAATTAATCCTTGAAAGAACATTCTTGACAAGGCATCTGCCCCCACACTTCCAAACACTTACTCAGTTGAGCTGTCTTTCCCAAAAAATAATCTCTATCTCAAAACAAAAATTTTATTAGTTGGGTAGCAACTGAAATAAGAGAAAAATGTGAGAGCGAATCTTTTTATACTTTTCTGAACTCATACTTACATAAAAGTCTTTGCCAAAACATTTCCAACTCCAATCTGGCAGGGCAGAAGGCTGAATGTGAAGGGCTTTTAATTCCTGGATAGAAGGTGTTGAGCACTCAGAAAAGGGATTCTGAAGTTATTCCAAAGAAGAGTCTTACTTACCACCTTTATTGCTCAGAGCAATAAAAAAAAATTATAAATATCTAATAAGAAGGCACATTATCTGCAAAAATAATTTCCATTACATGCAGAAATAATGAGTGATGACCTCAGCTGTGCTTCTTGAACTTTCTGCTAATTAAATTCATGACAATCCTGGAGAAACTTGCCAAGATATTATAATTCGTGCCTAGCAACTTCAGTACACTTATAAAAATATGTATAAGCCTCTGTAATATCAAGGCCCACATGTCTTTTCAGTGAACTTGTTATTCTTCCTAATTATAGAAAGCAGCAATTAGAAATAAGGACCAACCTAGGGCTAAGAACCTTGAGGGTGAGTGTTCTCAACAAAACACCTCTTCCCTAGTTAGTGGGCATCAACAGGAAAGGCTTTTTCCCTCTCTTTGCCTTAAATTCAGAGAGATGCTGGAAGTCTACATAGCTCTTAGGCTTCCTTGATGGCAGAACAGGTGTATGAGGAACCATTTCAAAGGATGATTCAGGAAAAACAGTAAGATGTAGCACAAAAAATATTTATTTCACCACACTCACACAAGTTTTTACATCTTTGTATACAAAGGAGAATGGACTAAAACCTGCTTTCCTTGAAAAACTAGTCCATAGGGTGAGGTTTACAGTGGGAAACTTATTGTGCAAGTCCATCCCCTATACCAAATATAAGAAAATACAGGGACAGAAAGCAGAGCATATTAACTTTATTAAGTAATCGAGTTACCACAGTAAAATCACAACCTGCATTTAACTTCCTAATTCAGCAATTATTTTTACTATTGTAATTCTATGTAATCCATAGTAACGTCTGACATTGCTGCAGCAACCAGCACCATAAGTATCTCCTAAAGATGGACACACCCTGGCACACAACACCACGTGCTGATTTCCCAATGTAACATTGGGAGGCAAACCAGTCTTAGAAAAAAGCAACACCCTTATGGCCTGCCAAGGCAAAGCTACTGAAAAGATTATTTACCCGTTAAAACCTCTCACCACAGGAAACCAAAAAACATTCAAATACAGTTCAAAATGGTTATTTCACGTGCCATTTAGAAAATGGCAAGTAAAGTGCTTAATCCTCTTTATTTATTGCCTCTATGTCGGTTTGTGTCATGACACTGTGACACCACTGGTTTTGGTACAGAGAGGGGAAAGGGAGAGTGTCTGTTTGCCAGCCCACACACCTGTGCATTGATTAGCACTACTGGACCTGACTTAGAAAAAAGCACTTAAGGCATATTTACTATCAATATTGATGTCTGCTGAAACAAACCAGTGAAATCCTCTACATAATCCCATTTCCTCTGGCTTTCACCATTTGCTGGCTTGGACTCAGTGAGGTATCTTAGCAGCTCTATGAGTGCTGGCAGCAGAAGAGATAAATCTTCTTTTGGGGAAGAAACATTTTTCCACAGGAATCTACAGGGAGCTTCAGAGACCAAACAGAGCTGACCTACACCTGGGTGTGGTGCTAAGTGGATTTTAGCAATGCTTCACCTCACAGACCCTGACAAAGAGCAGCAAAGAACAGATCCAGTATGTGCATCTTCTCCCTGCAGACAGTCACCACTGCTGCCTCCAGGATTCTTCCAGCCTCCGGTGTCGTATTTTTCTAATCATTAAAGTGAAGAATTTCATATTACATAAGCATTGCTCTGCATGGAGTCAGGTAGAAAACACAGTTTTAAAAATGTATTGTACTCAGTTCATTGTTTCACGTCACCTTTCTTAAGTATCTTAACTGATAGAAAAGTCCTGAGGCCAACTTTGTATTTTTACCCACAAGCTGACGGGTTATTTCCTACCCTCAGCTGGTGATGTCAGCAACTTGTCTTGTCATGCTTTTAATGCCTTAACAGCTTTGGTCAGGTTGCTGTAAAATCCAGATATGCTAGATGGAAAAAAGGAATCCACCACTGTCTGGGGAAGATAGCCACCAAGATCCGTCTGAAAGAAAGTGAGGAGCTCAGTCCTGTCTGGCTTCCTGCAAAGACAATGGAAGCGATTTTATAGCCAGTGGTTTAAGAGCATTAGGAACTTTTCAATTACTCTTATATGTATTAGAATAGATATTTCCAAGAGCTTTCCTTTTTTTAAGCAAACAGACAAGTTTCAGTGAATGCAGCTACAAAATTTAAGTTTATCTAGGCTCTAATCAGCTACATGACTCTGTCTATAAATTATGGCAGATCAACCAGATACTCATTCACCAAAAATTAAGACCATGCTTGTATGTTTTGCTGAATTTCTGGATTTCAAGAGGTCAGAGAGAATTGTACCACGATAACAGTTCCTGTAACATTCAAGACTTCCCTCTAGGAAATGAAGAGAAACTAATTCATTGCACAAAAATGAGAAGAAGGGCACTCAGTCATAATGATTACTGGGAAGGCAGAAACATGCCTTTGCCAAGAGGTTACAGGTCACGAGTGGCCACATACACATAAACACACCACACAATGGATAAAGAGGGCTTTAGAATTTATAACATTCTAACAGATTGTTTCTTACCCTGGAACAGGTATACAGAAACAGCCACAGGGATAATTGAAACCTCTCACAAAATTTGGTTGAGGAGGACACAGCGGGTGTTCCACATTGGTGGCTGAAAGAAAAAGCATTGAAGGAAAATGTCATTCTTCCAGAAGATAGGAAAGTCCTTGGTACTCGAAGCTCCAGATGGGAAGCAAACTCACTATTCAAAATGTATGTAAGAAGAACTGCAGTACAACCTTTTCAGTGTGGGGCTGACAAGTGGTCAGAAAAGCCTATTAAAAGGAACCACTTTGGCCTTAGAATGGGGAAATCAAAGAAGTGCTGAATTTAGAAGTGATTGTTACTGAGCTCTGAAGGAAGAAGCATCGGCACTTTGACACTTTAGTTTCATTGAGCCCGTGTTGTGTGAGGGCACTGCTTTTCTTGAGAGGTCATTTGGGTTACTTCCAACAAATCCATGTCACACAGGTACATCACCTGGCTGCTGAAAAGCTGCACTCTAGCAGGTACATAAATTCCTGGCAAGGCTTTTCTGAACAGGATGGGAAAATGGGACACCTGAACAGTGGGGCAATAAAAGCAATGACTTCTAACAGTTAAACAACAGAATGAAAGTGAAAAAAACAAATAAATATCCTTCTGTACAGTGGAAGCCCCTTAAAAATCAGCACTATTAGTTTTCATAAAAACAATTGTTTTCACATACAGGAGTGGTACATTTATGCTATGGCTTCACTGAAATCTGTGCAGAAAATGTTAAAACAGGATTTAGCCTAAATGGACTCCTTTTATAAGGTTCTATAAACTCTTAAAACAACAAAATCCCCGAGAACTTAGCAGTAAATTACTTATTCAATCTCAAAAGCATAGCAAGGGAACAAACCATAGGCCAACAGTGTCACCATTATCATCTGACTGTTAAGATGATTTATTTACTCTGGGAACAACAATGTAGAGAGATGACTACTATCTTCTCTTCTGATCAAGATCAGGTCAACAAACACTGAACAGCACGTTAGTTAGTTTTAATTTTATGTTTATTTCTGAGAGCTTTCATTTTTTGTTGTTTCCAGTAGCTGCTGGTTAACTCCCTATGTAACATGAACCTGTTGAGAACTCAAGTGCCTTACCAGCAGACAGCACTGTCCCATCTTCATATTGCTTCATTACTACTACATCCACAAATTCCCTTGGTGAAATAATTCTCATGCAAGCTGAAGGGGTTGTGGTTCTGCATATAGAGACTGTCTGGAAATCACAAAACAGAGTTACGTCAGTTGATGTTTTCAAAAGTACAGCAGAAAAATCTCTGTACTTTCTGGTACTCTTTAGTTAATACTTTCTAAACTCCATCAAGGAGTTGTTCTACATCCATTGTTGAACAAAATGTAAACCAGCACAGTCAAAAGGCACTGCCATGATCAATCAAGGACAGGAAAAAACCAGTGACAAAGCGTTGCTTCCATGTTCAAGACAGGACAGATACCACAAGTGATGCTGAAATGCAAGTCTGGCATATCTGTGCTCACAGGACCGTTAAAAACCTTGTCCTCCCCAGGACGCTAGCAAAGGTAACTTCTTTGTGTAGTATACACAGCATACAACTTGATAACCCAGTTTGTTACACTGCACAAACATTACTGCTACCATCTGCTTCTGTGACTGGCTCCCCAAATAGAAGTTTCTACCACACTGCTATGTGCTGGCAAGTCTGTGAATTTCAAGTGGCAGGTTGCAGCATTCCTGAAGTTGGCTATAATGAATTCTAAATGCCTATAAGGTTCCCCCAAGAAAAATAAATTTCCTGGAGCTTCCACAAACATTTCTGGGACTGGTTGAGTTTGCACCTGGCTGCCTCCGAGCACATACGCTCACTTCAGATTTGGGGATATAAATCCAACGCCCTTTTAATTTTCTGACATCATTTAAAATAAAGGAATTAGACTGTACAAGCCTGGCAGCAGAAGCTGCTGCTCATTCACAGCCCTGCTCATCTGTCTGCTCGGAGTGCAGCATCTCCATTTGAATGACAAATGCAAACCACTGGGTGCCGAGGCCAGCTAAAGGCAGGGTGTGATGTGCAGGGCAGAGCATCACTGCTGCCATGGTGAAAGATGGGGCCTGAACTGATGGCTGGTGATGTGAACACTTCACTGCTTAGCTAAGTCTACGTACTCTCTAAGCCTCCTCTTCCCTCACACTGAGCTTCCTAGAAACTATCGTGCTAAGCTTGATTTGCAGCATTAACAACAATGTAGTGCAAGAATCTTTACTGGAGTGTATATATATATATATATATATATGTTATATATTTGCATACTTTAAATACACAGTATTTAGCCAATGATCTNTTACATCACTGATGGCTTCGATGACCTCGAAGTCCTTCACGTTTTGGTCCCACTTGGTCCTGAGCCCGCCGGCCACCGGCTTTATGCACTCCCAGACGTCCCGCGGGCTGGCGGGCAGGACGCCCTCTCCCCTGTACCGGCGGTGGACGAAACGAAACCGAACCGCGCTGCTCTACCGTGCCTGGCCCCGGCACCCGCGGCAGCACCGCGGGCAGGACCCAGCG